>CM069132.1:149196812-149363216 GCA_035221665.1 Okamejei kenojei
TCTGATATTCATTATAAAAAACAATTTATAAAATTCCACTGATTAACTTCCACAAATTACTCTTTGGTCCCTGTGGAGTGTGTTCCATAATATTACAACTTGGCCTTTTAGAGTCATAGAATCTTAGAGCGTGGAAACAGAACCTTTGGCCCAACTTGTGTACACCGGCTCATCAACAGAAGATAGACACGAAATGCTTGAGTAACTCAGCCGGACAGGCAGCATCTCTGGAGAGAAGGAATGGGTGAAAAAAGCGAATGGTATGTTAGCTTTCATAGCAAAAGGATTTGAGTACAAGGAGCAGGGAGGTTCTACTTCAGTTGTACAGGGTCTTGGTGAGACCACACTGGAGTATTGCGTACAGTTTTGGTCTCCAAATCTGAGGAAGGACATTATTGCCATAGAGGGAGTGCAGAGAAGGTTCACCAGACTGATTCCTGGGATGTCAGGACTGTCTTATGAAGAAAGACTGGATAGACTCGGTTTATACTCTCTGGAATTTAGGAGATTGAGAGGGGGATCTTATAGAGACTTACAAAATTCTTAAGGGGTTGGACAGGCTAGATGCAGGAAGATTGTTCCCGATGTTGGGGAGGTCCAGGACAAGGGGTCACAGCTTAAGGATAAGGGGGAAATCCTTTAAGACCGAGATGAGAAAGACTTTTTTCACACAGAGAGTGGTGAGTCTCTGGAACTCTCTGCCACAGAGGGTAGTTGAGGCCAGTTCATTGGCTATATTTAAGAGTGAGTTGGATGTGGCCCTTGTGGCTAAGGGGATCAGAGGGTATGGAGAGAAGGCAGGTACGGGATACTGAGTTGGATGATCAGCCATGATCATATTGAATGGCGGTGCAGGCTCGAAGGGCTGAATGGCCTACTCCTGCACCTAATTTCTATGTTTCTATGTGACGTTTTAGGTCGAGACCCTTCTTCACACTATTCTACACTAGTCCCACCCACCTGCGATTGGCCCATTTCCCTCTAAACTTGTTATTTCCATGTACCTGTATAAATGTTTCTTAAACGTTGCGATAGAATGTGCCTCAACTACAGTGCCCTCCATAATGATTGGGTCAAAGACCCATCATTTATTTGTTTGTACTCCACAATTTGTGATTTGTAAAGCCAGGATTTTGCCATAAATGCCATGTGCCTTTTCATGCCTTTTTTTGATGATTTCACCAGGATAATGCTTTTTTCACGATCGAGTGCCTAAATCAGCCTTTTTTTGCCATTTTGCTAAAAGGTCGTGCTATTTTCCCTAGTTGTACCGTGATTACAATGACGTTTTCTATGTTAGCACGTTAATATTAATGTTATTATTAACGTGTTAACATAGTATAACTTACAAGAAAACTTCCACCACCGGGGCGAAAACGGCGGCGCCACCGTTGGTCATTCATTAGTTCGTGCCGCTGGCCGCTGGTTCAGATTTCTCCAAGGTCTCAGGAGAGAAGGAATAGATGACGTTTTTGGGTCGAGACCCTTCTTCAGACTGATGTGGGGGGTGCGGGAAAAAGAAAGGATGAGGCAGAGACAGTAGGACAAGAAGGAGAGCTGGGAGGGGAAGGAGGGAGAAGATAAGGATTATTTAAAATTAGAGAATGTTGGCACTGCTGGGGTGTAGACTACCCAATCTTGTCTCCTTACTATATTTACTGCTGGCTCCAGTCGCAAGTTTTCAAGTGATCTGTGCAAAGAATTCATTGAATTCCACTGCGGAAATTGAAAACAAATCTCTCAGAGGTTTTTTAGAGAAATGCACAGAGGAACATAAACCAAGCGAGTCATCATTACGGAAAAACTATATTGACAGCAACTTCAACATTGTTGTGCAGAAAATTAGTGATGAAGTTGCATGCAACAAAATATGGATCTCAATAGACGAGACAACCGATGCTGTGGGGAGATATGTGGTCATCGGTACACTGGAGGCAGGTCAACCATCAATGGTCAACCATCAATTTGTTGACATCGGAAGTATTGGAGAATATTGTTTACATCTTCACTTGCTGTACTTTGGCCAGAAGGTATAAAACACGAGAATGTTCTTCTGTTTGTGACTTAAAGTTTTATTCGCCAAAATGTTGCATTTGGACTTGCTTAGCTCAAGGACTTCATAGAATTGCCAAGCATACACGTAGCTTGTTTCCAAATATCTATCGCCTAGTTTCCAATGTCAAGAAAATCTTACTCAAAGCACCATCACGTGTGTGCAGTTGTTCAAGGAAATGGCATCCGAGATTCCGCTAGCTCCTCAGCCAGTTTTGACTAGTTGGGGTACATGGCTCGCTGCTGTACTAGACATAGACATAGAACATAAAAACTCTACTATGCTGCAAATTTTGAACAGATAAAATAAATCGTCAACTGTTTTAAAGAAGAAGAATCTGCTGCAGTCAGGATTTTCAGAGAAATCATGCATAAAAAGTCCCTCCACTGCGATCTTGTGTTTATTGAATAACTCAGGTTTTCAACAAAGTAAATGATGATATTCGTAAAGTTCCTGGCGATATAACCATATAACATATAACCATATAACAATTACATCACGGAAACAGGCCCTCTCGGCCCTTCCAGTCCGTGCCGACCATTTGTTTTCCCCTAGTCCCGTCTACCTGCACTCAGACCATACCCCTCCATTCCCCTTCCCATCCATATACCTATCCACTTTACTTCTAAATGTTAAAATCGATCCTGCCTCCACCACTTCTGCTGGAAGCTCATTCCACACAGCCGCCACCCTCTGAGTAAAGAAGTTCCCCCTCACGTTACCCCGAAACTTCCGTCCCTTAATTCTCATGTCATGCCCTCTTGTTTGAATCTTCCCTACCCTCAATGGGAAAAGCTTATCCATGTCAACTCTGTCTATCCCTTTCATCATTTTTAAAGACCTCAATCAAGTCCCCCTTAACCTTCTGCGCTCCAAAGAATAAAGACCTAAGTTGTTCAACCTTTCTCTGTAACATAGTTGCTGGAACCCCAGGCAACATTCTAGTAAATCTCCTCTGTACTCTCTCTACTTTGTTGACATCCTTCCTATAATTAGGCAACCAAAATTGTACACCATACTCCAGAATTGGTCTTACCAATGCCTTGTACAATTTTAACATTACTTCCCAACTCCTATATTCAATGCTCTGATTTATAAAGGCCAGCACACCAAAGACTTTCTTTACCACCCCATCTACATGCGATTCCACCTTCAGGGAACTATGCACAGTTATTCCTAGATCTCTCTGTTCCACAGCATTCCTCAATCCCCTACCAATTACCAGGATAAGGGGGAAATCCTTTAAGACCGAGATGAGAAAGACTTTTATCACACAAAGAGTGGTGAGTCTCTGGAACTCTCTGCCACAGAGGGTAGTTGAGGCCAGTTCATTGGCTATATTTAAGAGTGAGTTAAATGTGGCCCTTGTGGCTAAGGGGATCAGGGGGTATGGAGAGAAGGCAGGTACGGGATACTGAGTTGGATGATCAGCCATGATCATATTGATTGGCGGTGCAGGCTCGAAGGGCCGAATGGCCTACTCCTGCACCTAATTGCTATGTTTCTATGTTACCATGTACGTCCTATTTTTATTTGTCCTGCCAAGATGTAGCACTTCACACTTATCAGCATTAAAGGCCATCACACCAAAGGCTTTCTTTACCACCCTATCTACATGCGATTCCACCTTCGGGGAACTATGCACAGTTATTCCTAGATCCCTCTGTTCCACAACATTCCTCAATTCCCTACCATTTACCATGTACTTCCTATTTTGATTTGTCCTGCCAAGATGTAGCACTTCACACTTATCAGCATTAAACTCCATCTGCCATCTTTCAGCCCACTTTTCCAAATGGCCCAAATCTCTCTGTAGACTTTGAAATCTACTTCATTATCCACAACACCACCTATCTTAGTATCATCTGCATACTTATTTATCCAATTTTCCACCCCATCATCTAGATCATTGATGTACATGACAAAACAACAGTGGACCCAACACACATCCCTGAGGCACCCCACTGGTCACACCCGGCTTCCAACCTGACAAACAGCCATCCACCATTACTCTCTGACATCTCCCATTCAGCCACTGTTGAATCCATCTTGCTACTCCCCATTAACACCCAAAGATTGAACCTTCTTAACCAACCTTCCATAGGGAACGTTGTCAAGGCCTTACTGAAATCCATATAGACAACATCCACTGCTTTACCCTCATCAATTTCCTAGTAACCGCTTCAAAAAATTCAAGAAGGTTTGTCAAACATGACCTTCCAGGCACAAATCCATGTTGACTGTTCCTGATCAGACCCTGTTTATCCAGATGCTTATATATATTATCTCTAAGTATCCTTTCCATTAATTTACCCACCACTGACGTCAAACTAACAGGTCTAAAATTGCTAGGTTTATTCTTTGAACCCTTTTTAAACAATGGAACATCATGCGCAGTACGCCAATCCTCCCGGCACTATTCCCGTTTCTAATGACATTTGAAATATTTCTGTCATAGCTCCTGCTATTTCTACACTAACTTCCCTCAATGTCCTAGGGAATATCCTGTCAGGACCTGGAGACTTATCCACTTTTATATTTTTCAAAAGTGTCAGTACTTTCTCCTCTTTGAATCTCATAGTTTCCATAGCTACTCTACTTTTTCCCCTTAACTCACAGAGTTCAATATCCTTCTCCTTGGTGAATACCGAAGAAAAGAAATTGTTCAATATCTCCCCCATCTCTTTTGGCTCTGCAGATAGCTGTCCATTCTGGTTCTCTAATGGTCCAATTTTATCCCTCGTTATCCTTTTGCTATTAATATAGCTGTAGAAACCCTTTGGGTTTACTTTCACCTTTCTTACCAAAGCAACCTCATATCTTCTTTTAGCCTTCCTAATTTCTTTCTTAAGATTCTTTTTACATTCTTTATACTCCTCTAGCACCTCATTTACTCCATGCCTTCTAGAATTATTGTAGATATCTCTCTTTTTTCGAAACAAGTGTCCAATTTCCCTTGAAAATCATGGCTCTTTCCAATTTTTACTATTTCCTTTCAACCTAACAGGGACATAAAGATTCTGTACTCTTACAATTTCCCCTTTAAATGTCCTCCATTTCTCTTCTACATCCTTCCCATGAAACAAAGTGTCCCAATTCACTCCTTTAAAATCCTTACGCATTCCCTCAAAGTTAGCCTTTCTCCAATCAAAAATCTCCAACCCTAGGTCCAGTTCTGACTCTGTCCATAATTATATTGAAACTAATGGTATTGTGATCACTGGTCCCGAAGTGCTCACCAACGCATACCTCCGTCACCTGACCTACCTCATTTCCTAACAAAATGGTAACGATTTCAGGATTACTGCCTGTGCCGCGTGACAGTGAGAGTAGGAATGGAATGAGGTGGAGGATAAATGCGTGGCTGAGGGACTGGTGCAGTGGGCAGGGATTCAAGTTTCTTGATCACTGGGACCTCTTTTGGGGGAAGGCAAGATCTGTACAAAAAGGACGGGTTGCACTTGAACCCGAGGGGGACCAATATCCTGGCAGGGAGATTTGCAAAGGCTATTGGGGAGACTTTAAACTAGAAAGGCTGGGGGGAGGGACTCGGGTAGAGGGGGCTAGGGGACAGGGTGTGGGGCAAGAGGCAGAGAAGGGAAGCACTCGGACCCAAAATGTAGGCGAGAAAGAGGAAAAAAAGATAATAGACGGAGAAAAAAAAAAGGGATGGTGGGTTTCTAAAATGTGTATATTTTAATGCTAGGAGCATTGTAAGAAATGTGGATGAACTTAGAGCCTGGATTGACACCTGGAAATATGATGTTGTGGCAATCAGTGAAAAATGGTTGCAGGAGGGCTTGTGATTGGAAAACTAAATATTCCAGGATTTTGTTGCTTCAGGTGTGATAGAATTGGAGGGAACCAGAGGTGGAGGTGTTGCATTGCTTGTCAGAGAGGATATTACAGCAGTGCTTTGGCAGGATAGATTAGAGGGCTCGTCTAGGGAGGCTATTTGGGTGGAACTGAGAAGAGGGAACGGTGTAGCAACACTTTTAGGCGTGTATTATAGACCGCCAAATGGGGAGCGAGAATTGGAAGAGCAAATATGCAAGGAGATAGCTGATGTTAGTACTAAGCACAAGGTAGTGATTGTGGGAGATTTCAATTTTCCAAAAATAGACTGGGAAACACATTCTGTAAATGGGCTGGATGGTTTGGAGTTTGTAAAATGTGTGCAGGATAGTTTTTTGCAGCAGTACATAGAGGTATCGACCAGAGAAGGGGCAGTGCTGGACCTCCTGTTAGGAAATGTGTTTTTGAATTTTTCACAAACTGTTCTTGAGTTTTTCACAACTGAAACATATTCTGTCTGACAGACGGTATAGTTTAACACCAGATAATTTGAAAAAGATGTTAGTAATTGTGTACAACCAGGCAACTATTGGTCATTTAATGTTGTATACTTTATGTTATCATTTAAACCATATTTTGGTGGTGGAAATAAATGCCTTTTACGCCTTTTTTGGTCAATAAATGCTTTTGCGTGCCTTTTTTGTAATTATTTTATGCCTTTTGCCTGCCTGTTTCAGTGTTTTTTTAGTGCCTAAACATCCTGATATAGTGATTTGTATTTAAAAAAATCAAATGTGGTTAAAGTGCACATTATCAGATGTTATTAAAGGTTTTTATTTTACATTTTGGTTTCATAGTTCCCCCCCCCCCATTTCAGGGCACCATAATGTTTGGGACACATGGCTTCACATGTGTTTGTAATTGCTCAGGTGTGTTTAAATGCCTCCTCAATGCAGGTAAAATAGAGCTCTCAGCACCTAGTCTTTCCTCCAGTCTTTCCATCACCTTTGGACATTTTTATTGCTGTTCATCAACATGAGGACCAAAGTTGTGCCAATGAAAGTCAAAGAAACCATTATGACACTGAGAAACAAGAATACAAAGGGACAAAGGACATTTATTATCACATACACCAATTGGTGTAGTGAAATTTGACTTGCAATGCAGCACACAGATAAAGATAAGACACAACATTAAAGAATTTAACATTAAACATTAAAACATCCCCCCACAATGGTTCCCACTGTGAGGGAAGGCACAATGTCCAGTCCCCATCCCCTTGTCCACCCATAGTCGGGCCTATTGAGGCCTCCGCAGAGTCGCTGCTACGGGGCCCGATATTCCAGGCTGTTCTCGCCGGGTGATGGTACTCCGGCGTCGGGAGAACCCTCTCAGCGGCTTGGGATGCCTGGAACGGCCACTTCCTTACTGGAGTCCGCGGCTTCGGAAGCCGACAGCCCGCACTGGATGGAGCTCCACCACTGGGATGGAGGCTCCCGATGTAAAGTTCAGCACCGCCGCCTGCAGCTGGCCGCTCCACAGACCTGCGGCCTCCGCGATGTTTTTTGTCGCCGGTCCTTCAGCTCACCGGAGTTCCAGTGCGGCGACCCTGGCAAGGCATCACCTGCTCCGCTCCGCGATAGCGCTCCAGCACTGCGCCGCCACCGAAGCCGAGGTTCTGGCTGGTCCCATCAGGAAACGCCACTCCAGACCCGCTGGTAGGCCATGAGGACGGGTCGAAGATGCAGCCCGGAGAAAAGCTGCCTCTCCGACCAGGTAGGGACCAGGAAAAGCAGTTTCCCCCTCCCCCCCACCCCTCACATAAAAAAGAATAGACTCCAAACAAAACACTTTTTACACACTAAAAATAACAGAAATAAGTTAAAAGACAGACAGCTGCAGGCTGGGCAGCCATACCCAACTGGACGGCGCCCCCTATAAAACTTAGAGACATCCGAATAAAACTGTTAGAGACATCAGCCAAACCTTAGGCTTACCAAAATCAACTGTTTGGAACATCATTAAGAAGAAAGAGAGCACTGGTGAGCTTACTAATCACAAAGGGACTGGCAGGCCAAGGAAGACCTCCACAGCTGATGACTGAAGAATTCTCTCAATAATAAAGGAAAAAACCCAAACACCTGTTTGACAGATCAGAAAACACTCTTCAGGAGTCAGGTGTGGATTTGTCAATGACCACTGTCCGCAGAAGACTTCATGAACAGAAATACAGAGGCTACACTGCGAGATGCAAACCACTGGTTAGCCGCAAAAATAGGATGGCCGGGTTACAGTTTGCCAAGAAGTACTTACCAAAAGAGCAACCACAGTTCTGAAAAAAGGTCTTGTGGACAGATGAGACGAAGAATAACTTATATCAGAGTGATGGCAAGAGCAAAGTATGAGGAGAGAAGGAACTGCCCAAAGATCCAAAGCATACCACCTCATCTGTGAAACATGGTGGTGGGGGTGTTATGGCCTGGGCATGTATGGCTGCTGAAGATACTAGCTCACTTATCTTCAGTGATGATACAACTGCTGATGTTAGTAGCATGATGAATTCTGAAGAGTATAGGCACATCCTATATGCTCAAGTTCAAACAAATGCCTCAAAACTCATTGGCCGGCGATTCATTTTACAGCAAGACAATGATCCAAACATACTGCTAAAGCAACAAAGTAGTTTTTCAAAGCTACAAAATGGTAAATTCTTGAGTGGCCAAGTCAATCACTTGATTGAGCATGTCTTTTATATGCTGAAGAGAAAACCCAATTGAGCATGTCTTTTATATGCTGTGGAGAAAACTGAAGGGGGGACTAACCTCCAAAACAAGCATAAGCTAAAGTTTTAAAGAAGGAACTGCAGATGCTGGAGAATCGAGGGTACAACTGCTCCAGATGCCAGAATGATCTATATCGTGAGACCAAGCGGAGGCTGGGCGATCGCTTCGCCGAACACCTCCGCTCGTCCGCAATAACCAACCCGACCTCCCGGTGGCTCAGCACTTCAACTCCCCTCCCATTCCACATCCGACCTCTCGGTCCTGGGCCTCCTCCACGGCCAGAGTGAGCAACACCGCAAGCTGGAGGAACAGCACCTCATATTCCGCTTGGGGGAGTCTGCATCCTTTGGGCTTGAATATTGAATTTTCTCAATTCTGTTAACCCTTGCTGTCTCCTCCCCTTCCCACCTCTCCCTCAGCCCTCGGGCCCTGGCATTCCCTCTATCTCTATCTCCCTCCCCCACCCCAGTCGCACCAGCTTCTCATTTTCACACCACAACAGCTTACAATGGCTTGTTCCCTTTATCACCGATACTTTTTTGATTATCTTTCACTCATTGTTCCTTATCTCTCCACATCACCGTCTATATCTCTCGTTTCCCTGATCCCTGACCAGTCTGAAGAAGGTCTCGACCCGAAACGTCGCCTATCTCCTTCGCTCCTTAGATGCTGCTGCACCCGCTGAGTTTCTCCAGCTTTTTGTGTACCCAAGCAAAGCTAAAGATGGCTGCAATGCAGGCCTGGCAGAGCATCACCAGAGAAGACACCCAGGAACTGGTGATGTCCATGAATCGCAGAACTTCAAGCAGTCATTGCATGCAAAAGATATGCAACAAAATACTAAACATGACTACTTTCATTTACATGACATTGCTGTGTCCCAAACATTATGGTGCCCTGAAATGGGGGGACTATGTATAAACACTGCTGTAATTTCTACATTGTGAAACCAAAATATATAAAAATGACCTTTATTAAAATCTGACAATGTGCACTTTAACCACCGTGATTTTTTTTCTATTACAAATCTCAAATTGTGGAGTACCGAGGCAAATAAATAAATGATGGGTCTTTGTCCCAAACATTATGAGGAAACTGTACCTCCTCCTGCAGCTCATTCCATACACCCTTATTGTGAAAAAGTTACCGTCAGGTTTCCTATTTAAAATTTTCCCTCTCACCTTAAACCTTTGTCTTCTGGTTCTCGAATTCCCTACTGTGGGCCAGAGACGCTGTGCGTCTACCCGATCTACTTCTCTCATGTGGCCTCTATAAGATCACCCCTCATCCTCCTGCGCTCCAAGAAATAGATTCCTGGCCTGCTCAACCTCTCCCTGTAGCTCGGGCACTCGAATCTGGCAATATCCTCTTTTTTCTTCCACATCCTTCCAGGGGCTTGAACTCCAGGTTGCTGACCTCTTAAGCATTCATATTCTCCTCACTTCACCAGTTTTAACCTTTTGCGTATTCTCAAATGGTGGCCGTAACTATCACAATCCCAGATTACTGTTGAAGAAGTTTCCTCAGGCTGCATAAAATGCCAAAACCAACTTTAGCTGCTTCATCCATGATCCACAAGCATAAATCAGTCACTTCGGTTTGGAGATCTAATTACTTAGAGAGACAAAACCAAAGCTGGGAGGATTTCTTTGGAAGTATTTTGTCCTTATCCTCCAAGCTGTACAGACCGCAGGCTTGGCTGCTGCAGTTAAAGAAACCTGGGTGCATATTGTGGGGTATTGACAGGAATGATGCACCAGCAGTGAAAGTACTATTGACTCTCCAGAAACTTGGCATCATCTGCAACCTCGTTAATTGTGTAGGAAGGAATTGCAGATGCTGGTTTACACGAAGATAGCCACGAAATGCTAGAGTATCTCAGTGGGGACAGGCAGCATCTCTGGATAGAAGGAATGGGTGATGTTTCGGGTTGAGATCCTTCTTCATACTGAGAGTCAGGGTATAGAGGGAAACTGGGGGTATGAAAGATATAGAACAAATCAGAGCCAGCACCGGCTTATCTTAAAATTATCTGCTCTCTCCCCTTGATAGAAGCAAGAGCTTCTGATGTTGGTATGCTATTTGATTAGATCATGAGTGGATTGATTCTTGGTCTCACTCAACTCCACTTTCTGCCTGATCACAATAATCTTGGTCTTGCCAGTCAAAAATCCATCTGCCTTGGCCTTGAACACACTGAGTAACGTCACACTCTTGGGTAGAGAAATCCCAAGGTTAATTTTCATTGTACCTGTATTTGTGCAGATGACAATAAACTTGAATTGATTGGAGGAGTTTGTCTCTGAATTGTCCAAAACTCCTCCAGTCAAATTTATTTTCACCTGCGCAAATACGGTGAGGGCAGAGGTACAATGAAAATCTTGCTTGCAGCAGCATCACAGGCGCATAAATTCAGATAACACGACAAAAACATAAAATATGCATAAATTATACATAAGTTATACATGGGTAAACACATTTTACAAGACAATAAAAAAGACTGCAGCATAACAAGATAGTAGTGCATAAATGTAATTAGAAAGAAAAACAAGACGATGGCATTGCACGACGTAGTCCGTAGTTGTTCCGCTATCAATGGAGGATTAGGGGTGTATGGTTTGGTCGAGGGACCTGATAGTTGTAGGAAATTAGCTGCTCCTCGATTCTGGTGGTGTGCAACTTGAGGCTTCTGTGCCTCTTGCTTGATTGGTAGCAGTGAGAAGAGAGTCTAGTTCGGGATGGCGTTGAGTGAGAGCCTGTTGTTGCAGCTTCCACTCAACCTATTTTACCCCTCTCCCCGGTGTGCAGGCTCATCACGCCCACAATTCGGCTAACAAACAGTGGTGTTGTTGGTGCATTTATAGATGGCATTGGAATGACCCACACAGCTCACGGGTGCAAAAATAGAGTAGAAACATGGGGCTAAGCACGCAGCCCTTGAGGTGCACCCGTGTTGATGGTCATTGAGAGGGAGATATTATTATCGAGCCGCGCTGATTTGAGTTCTGCAATTAGGACGTCCAGGAATCAGTTGCAGGATTCAAGGCCTAGGTTTGGAGTTTGGAGGGATTGATTGTGTTGAATGTCAAGTTGTAGTCGATGGACAGCTGCCTGACGTATGTGCTGCAGTAATCAGCGGGTCATCGAGTCATACAGTGTGGAAACAGTCATTTCGGCTCAACTTGCCCACACCTGACAGCATTTGGTCCATATCCCTCCCAACCTGTCCTGTCCATGTAAAGGGTCAGGCAGCAGGTCTGGAGAATGTGGATAGGTGACGTTATGGGTCAGGACTCTTCAGATTTTAGAGAGAAGTTTACGCTGATAATTATCAGCGTTTTCTCTTGCAGGCTGCCTTCTCATTGATCGTGGGCTTGCCTCCTGCTAACCTGCTGAACAATCATGCATCAGAATCCCAGGGTGCACATTGTAGGGCACATTCCACTTTATATCCCATTGTTGTTATTGCTAGTCAGTATTTTATTTTTGGTTTCTTAAGTATCTGTAACCTCATACCAAGGTCTCTTGACTCAAAATCGCTTTGTTTTAATATTAATTTATTGCATTGTTATTCGCTTTTGAACTTATTATCCCCCACCGAGGAATGTTATTGCTGATGATACAATGCTATCTAGTTGGATTTGGTTTGTTTTTTAGAGAGCTGTTGCAAACAAAATGATTATCACCTTCATCTGTACGGTTTTGGTTCATGGGAATCACAAAGAATTTGCCTATTTCCTAATATCGTGGATGATAAGTTTATAAGTGAATCCTCATTCTTCTGGAGACTCTGTTACCTCTTCATCTCAGTACATGCATCTAGGGACCCAAGTATTATTTTGCGTGGACTTTAGGTAGAGTATTTTGGTCTGTCTGCTTAACTGTACGTTAATGCCATATTTACATTTTTATGATGGATTAAAACTTCTTCAATCTTCATTTGAGCGTCATGGAGAAATAGAAAAAAGTATTTGATTTCTAGGCCATTCTTTTTAAGCTCAGACTGTGGTTTTGTTATGGTTGTCAAGACCCATGGCAGCAAAATAATACATTGTCCATGATATGTTTATAATGTTCCTATCTTTATATTCCCTAATTTATTGTGAGTGCACTATGGAAAGTTTGCAATTGCCAAGGTTTAGAATCCTTCATACTCATTATAAAACACTAATCAAATGCATCTAATAAAAAAAGAAGTCTGGCATATTGAAATTTAGTTAACTGGCTGGCTGCAGTTACATTTTGAATCAAAAAAGATGAGAAAGTAAAAGATGGCACTTTATAAAGAAAAATGCTTGTGTCTATGTAAAACTAGGTTCTCCTCACCATGAGCAATTACCACAAACGATATGCCTCTGATAAAATAAATTTATTTGAAAGTTGTAATAGAAGTTAAAAACTTAATCCTTTTTTTGACATTTAACGATTATAAACTTGACAAATATTAACACAAGAAAATAGAAGGAATAAGCCACAGGCTGCTCAATCGTGCTGCACCATTTAATGTGATCATGGCTTGATCTATGCTGACCTCTGCCCCATAGCTCTTAATTCCTTGATATTTCCAATATGTATTTATCTCCACCTTAAAATATATCTAACGACCTGGTCTTCACCACTAATGGAGGAAACCCAGCGATTTAGTACCCTCAGAGAAAAAAAAATTTACACATCTCAGTTTGAAAATGACTGGCCCTTTATTTTGTAGCTATGTATCCTCCATCATGACTCTCCCACTAGTGTAAACTTTTCAATATTTACCCTGTCAAGTCCTCTTAGGATCTTGTATGTTTGAATAGGGTCATCCCTCATTCTTCTGAACTCCAAATAAATCAGACCCAAACCCCCAAAAGTTTTAGAATCTCTTAATAAGGATAGCCCTTTCATCCAAGTAATTAACCTGGTTTATTCTGCTTGGTGGGACTCCATTTTCCATGCGCTATTCAAACTGACCAGGCTCCACTTCCCGCATTCTCTTTAAGGTTACCAGGTTAATTGGTAAATTCCTAAAATAGCATGTAATATCTAAAAAAGGGTATTGAAAATATGCTAAGTTATGAATGCTAGTTAAAATAAGCCAAAATGCTAGAGTAACTTAGCGGGTCAGGCAGCATCTCCGGAGAAAATGCATAGGTGACGTTTCAGGTCGAGACCCTTCTATATTAATACAAATGCAGTCCATGTCCAGAAAGTCTGCTGATCTGGCGCCATCAAGTATCAACTTGCTGGATTATTGGAATTTTACTGTTTTTCATATTTTCTCACCCAATGGAGTTACTTAGAAACAATCTCAACAAATGTGGCGGCACGATGGCACAGCGATAGTGTTGCTGCCTTACAGCCGTCAGAGACCCGGGTTCGATCCTGACTGCGGGTACTGTCTGTATGGAGTTTGTATATTATTCTCACCTTAACCGCGTGAGTTTTCCTCGGGTGGTCCAGTTTTCCTCCACACTCCAAAAGGCGTACAGGTTTGTAGGTTAATTGGCTTTGCAAAAGATTGTAACTTGTTCCTAGTGTTTAGGGATAGTGCTAATATATGGCGATCGCTGGTCAGCGTGGACTGGGTGATCCAAAGGTCCTGTTCCGCACTGTATGTTTTAACTAAGCTCAACTAAAAATGTCAGTGTTGTAAAATGTGTAAAATTCAAATTTGTGGTCTATAGTAGCTTGCAAAAGTACTCATACCCCTTGAACTTTTCCGCATTTTGTCACGTTACAACCACAAACTTAAATGTATTTTATTGAGATTTTATGTGATAGACCAACACAAAAGTGGTGCATAATTGTGAAGTGGAAGGAAAATGACACATGGTTTTCCAAATTTTATTATAAATAAAAAACTGAAAAGTGTGGCGTGCAAAAGTATTCAGCCCCCCTGAGTCAATACTTTGTAGAAAACACCTTTCGCTGCATTACAGCTGCAAGTTCTTTTGGGGTATGTCTCTACCAGCTTTGCACATCTAGAGACTGAAATTTCTGCCCATTCTTCTTTGCAAAATAGCTCAAGCTCAGTCAGATTGGATGGAGAGGGCCTGTGAACAGCAATTTTCAAGTCTTGCCAGAGATTCTCATTCGGATTTAGGGCTTTGACTGGGCCATTCTAACACATGAATATGCTTTGATCTAAACCATTCCATTGTAGCTCTTGCTGTATGTTTAGGGTCGTTGTCCTGCTTGGAAGGTGAACCTCCACACCAGTCTCAAGTCTTTTGCAGACTCTAACAGGTTTTCTTCCAAGATTGCCCTGTATTTGGCTCCATCCAACTTCCCATCAACTCTGACCAGCTTCCCTGTCTCTGCTGAAGAAAAGCATCCCCACAGCATGATGCTGCCACCACCATGTTTCACAGTGGGGATGGTGTGTTCAGGGTGATGTGCAGTGTTAGTTTTTCCGCCACACATAGCGTTTTGCATTAGGCCAAAAACTTCCAATTTTGTCTCAGACCAGAAGCACCTCTCCACATGGTCGCTGTGTCCCCACATGGCTTATGTGGCAAAATGCAAACGGGACTTCTTATGGCTTTGTTTCAACAATGGCTTTCTTCTTGCCACTCTTCCATAAAGGCCCGATTTGTGGAGTGCACGACTATAGTTGTCCTGTGGACAGATTCTCCCACCTGAGCTGTGGATCTCTGCAGCTCCTCCAGAGTTACCATGGGCCTCTTGGGTGCTTCTCTGATCAGTGCTCTCCTTGCCCAAGCCTGTCAGTTTAGGTGGACGGCCATGTCTTGGTAGGTTTGCAGTTGTGCCATACTCTTTCCATTTTCGGATGATGGATTGAACAGTGCTCCGTGAGATGTTCAAAGCTTGGGATATTTTTTTATAACCTGACCCTGCTTTAAACTTCTCCACAACTTTATCCCTGACCTGTCTGGTGTGTTCCTTGGGCTTCATGATGCTGTTTGTTCACTAATGTTCTCTAACAAACCTCTGAGGCCTTCACAGAACAGCTGTATTTATACTGAGATTAGATTACACACAAGTGGACTCTATTTACTAATTAGGTGACTTCTGAAGGCAATTGGTTGCACTAGATTTTATTTAGGGGTATCAGATTAAAGGGGGCTGAATACTTTTGCACGCTACACTTTTCAGTTTTTTATTTGTAAAAAATTTTTAAAACCATGTATAATTTTCCTTCCGCTTCACAATTTTGTGCCACTTTGTGTTGGTCTATCACATAAAATCCCAATAAAATACATTTACATTTGTGGTTGTAACGTGACAAAATGTGGAAAAGTTCAAGAGGTATGAAAACTTTTGCAAGCCACTTGGAAGATGCCTCATCTACGCCAGTCCCAATTCCCTGCGTTTCCCACATATCGCTCTATGTTCCTATCCATGTACCTGTCCAAATATTTTTGAAATGTTGTTTTAGTACCTGCCTCAGTTACCTCCTCTAGCAGCTCGTTCCATATACCCACCACTCTCTGCGTTCCAACTGGCTCAAGAGCATAAACACCAACAATACCGGCAATCACCCAGTCACTGATTGTATCCTACACACTAGGGACAACATACAGAAGCCAACTAACCTACAAACCTGCACGACATTGTAATGTGGGTGGAAACCAGAGCACCTGGAGGGAAAAACAGACAGCATCCGTTGTCAGGATTGAACCCGGGACTCTGGGGCTGTAAGGCAGCATTGTGCAAGTGTGTATTCTTACTGAAATACAGGTTGTCAGCTAATTGGAATAGAAACATTGAAACATAGAAAATAGGTGCAGGAGGAGGCCATTCGGCCCTTCGTGCCAGCACCACCATTCATTGTGATCATGGCTGATCGTCCCCAATCAATAACCCGTGCCTGCCTTCTCCCCATATCCCTTGACTCCACTAGCCCCTAGAGCTCTATCCAACTCTCTCTTAACTCCATCCAGTGATTTGGCCTCCACTGCCCTCTGTGGCAGGGAATTCCATAAATTCACAACTCTCTGGGTAAAAAGGTTTTTTCTCACCTCAGTCTTAAATGACCTCCCCTTTATTCTAAGACTGTGGCCCCTGGTTCCGGACTCACCCAACATTGGGAACATTTTCCTGCATCTAGCTTGTCCAGTCCTTTTATATAATTTATATGTTTCTATAAGATTACTCCCTCATCCTTCTAAACTCCCAGTGAATACAAGCCTAATCTTTTCAATCTTTCCTCATATGACAGTCCCGCCATCCCAGGGATCAATCTCGTGAACCTAACCTGCACTGCCTCAATCACAAGGAATGTCCTTCCTCAAATTAGGAGACCAAAACTGTACACAATACTCCAGATGGGAATGGGCAGTAACATGCAGTTGATTTGTATTACTGGAACTGTGCAGCGTGAATAATGATGTTTTGAATCCATTGCTACCATACTGAGCCATGATGATCCAGCTAAAAGGACACAAGAGGAACTGAATGACCATCTCAGCAATTCCGGTCATTTGCAGGAGTGGTGTGACATAAAGCTCCATTTAACACTGGTAGTAAAGTCATAACAGCAGCCATGACTCATAATATTGTAATGATAACACTCCCAAATAAGGCACTGGTTGGACTACATTTGGAGTATTGTGAGCAGTTTTGGACCCCATACCTAAGGAAGGATGTGCTGGCGTTAGAGATGGTCCAGAGGAGGTTTACGAGAATGATCCCAGGAATGATTGGTTAACATATGATGAATGTTTGACGGCATTGGGCCCTGCACTTGTTAGAGTTTAGGAGGATGAGGGGGGAGACCTCATTGAAACTTACTGAATAGTGAAAGGCCTTGATAGAGTGGATGTGGAGAGGGATGTTTCCACGAATGGAGAGAGCCTTGGAACAGAGGCCATAGTCTCAGAATAAAAGGGTGTACCTTTAGAAGGAGAGATGGTAAGGAATTTATTTAGTAAGAGGGTGGTGAATCAGTGAAAAGTTTTTTGTTGCATGCTAACCAGTCAGCAGAAAGATAATATATGATTACAATCAATCCATTTACAATGCATAGATACATGATAAGGGAATAAAATCTAGTACAAGGTAAATCCAGCAAAGTCCAGTCAAGGATAGTCTGAGGGACACCAAAGGCAGATAATAGTTTAGGACTGCTCTCTAGCTGTGCTAGGGCTTCAGTTGGACTGATAACAGCTGGGAAGAAAATGTCCCGGAATCTGATGGCGTGCGTTTTCACACTTTTATACCATTTGCCTGATTAGGAGGGGGGAAGAGTGAGTGGCCAGGGAGCGACTCTTATGCTGCTGGCCTTGCTGAGGCAGCAAGGGGTATAAATTGAATCAATAGAAGAGTGTTTAGTATGTGTGATGGCCTGGGCTGGTTCCACAATTCGCTGCAATTTCTTACGGTCCTGGATGGAGCTGTTCCAAACCAAGCTGTGATGCATCCCGATAAAATGCTTTCTGCGGTGCATCTGTAGAAGTTGGTGAGAGTTGTAGGGAACATGCCAAACCTCTTTAGCCTTCTAAGGAAGTAGAGGCGTTGGAGTGCCTTCTTAGTTATTGCTTCAATATGGGTGGTCCAGGAGAAGTTGTTAGTGATAGACACAAAATGCTGGAGTAACTCAGCGGGACAGGCAGCATCTCTGGAGAGAAGGAATGGTGACATTTCGGGTTGAGACCCTTTTTCAGTCTGACTCCAAGGAATTTGAAGTTTTCAACCATCTTTGGCACCATCAATGCAAACTGGAGCATGTGTACCGCTTTGCTTCCTGAGGTTGATGAGCACTATCTCCTTTGTCTTGCTGAAGTTGAGTGAAAGGTTGTCAGGGGTTATGGGGAGAAGGCAGGATAATGGGGTTGAAAGGGAAAGATAGATCAGCCATGATTTTTAAATGGCAGAGTAGATCTGATGGACTTAATGGCCTAATTCCGCTCCTACAGTGCATGAACCTATGACGATCAGGTTACTTTGTGGGTGCCTCAGCTCCCATTGCAACACTCTGACATTGGGTACCTTCTGCTTGTCCTTATTCAAGGTTGAGAATGCAGCGTCAACTGCTTTTCACAACGAAAAATACAAGCTCCATGCTGCAAGCACAACAGCATGGAAGATTGGAGCTGTATTGCCTCATGCTTTTGGTTATTTAACATTTATCCGGTAACACCTGCCAAAACACCGCAAGACATCTCCCATGATTATCGCCATTATTATCCCTCAAGGGTGGCACGGTGGTGCAGCGGTAGAGTTACTGCTTTACAGCACCAGAGACCAGGGTTCGATCCCGACTATGGTTGTTGTCTGTACGAAGTTTGTACGTTCTCCCCGTGACCGCGTGGGTTTTCTCCGAGATCTTCGGTTTCCTCCCACACTCCAAAGACGTACGGGTTTTTTGATTAATTGTCTTCTTATACACGTAAAATTGTCCCTAGTGTGTGTATGATAGTGTTAATTTGCGGGGATCGATGGTCTAGTGCGGACTCGGTGGGCCAAAGGGCGTGTAACTGCGCTGTATCTCTAAATTAAACTAAATCTGTTCAATGTACGTATTAGTCAACCTTCCCCATAAGCCACTATTTGGGAGCTGGTACATGGGTTAATATTTCCCTCTGCCCTGCCCCAGTTCATGTCTAATGACTCATTGAGTGCAGATTCAACCTCAAAACTATTTCTACACAATGGGAACACTCAGCAGCTGAGCTGCTTACCACAAGATAAACTGAATGATGGAGTTACTTCTCCATTCTTGTCTTCTTGTTCAGGCCAAGTGCCTGAAAGAAAAATGGCATTAGATTATAGTGAGGATACATGGCAAGTTAGAGACGCTTACCTGCACCATGTACATCAGAATAAATGGCATCACTCTACAACTCCATGAATAAGCGAGTTTGGTATTCCAAAAAAAAACAAGGAATCATGGGATTTGTCAAAGGTCATTCGCCAAAGAAAAGCTGGCTGAATAAACTGTGTATAAATTCTTATCTTTGTTCATAATTTATGTGTAAAAACATATTTAATCTGAGGAACGGGGGGTGCCAGGCGGGAGACCGGGGGTGCAACAGCAGAGAAAGGGGCAGATGTGAGTGGGAGACAGGGGAGAGCGTGCACACAGACCCGCGCCTCATCCGCAGCCAGGTTCGAGCCCTGGACCCCGGTGCTGCAAACACTGCCAACCCACCACTGGACTGTTCCCCCCCCCCTCCCCTGCGTATGTCGGGTACGTCCGGGGAGACCCCAGAGCAGTGGCCCACAGGCCCACAGACAGCGCGGAGAGGCGCCAACTCTAGCCCAATCCCGCTGCAACTCCCGAGGAACCCGCCAGGTTGGGGTCACACCTGAACTGTGAGGATGTAGGGAGACTTGGATAGGTTGGGTTAGTGTGCTGATGCATGGCAGGTGAAGTTTTATGTGGATAAATATGAGGTTATCCACTTTAGTGGCAAGAACAAGAAGGCAGATGGTGGGACTATCATATGCTGAGAAAATGGAGTGGCTGGGCTTGTATACTCTGGAGTTTAGAAGGATGAGAGGGCATCTTATTGAAACATATACGATCATTAAGGGTTTGGACATGCTAGAGGCAGGAATCATAGAATCATAGAAAATAGGTGCAGGAGTAGGCCATTCGGCCCTTCGAGCCTGCACCGCCATTCAATATGATCATGGCTGATCATCCAACTCAGTATCCTGTACCCGCCTTCTCTCCATACCCTCTGATCCCTTTAGCCACAAGGGCCACATCTAACTCCCTCTTAAATATAGCCAATGAACTGGCCTCGATGTTGGGCGAGTTCAGAACGAGGGACCACTGTTTAAGAATAAGGGGTAAGCCATTTAAAATGGAGATGAGAAAACACTTCTTCGCAGAGAGTTGTGAGTCTGTGGAATTCTCTGCCTCAGAGGGCGGCGGAGGCCAGTTCTCTGACTACTTTTAAGAGTGAGCTAGATGGGGCTCTTAAAGATAGCGGAGTCAGGGGATATGGGGAGAAGGCAGGAACGGGGTACTGATTGGGGATGATCAGCCATGATCCCAATGAATGGTGGTGCTGGCTCGAAGGGCCGAATGGTGCACTCCTGCACCAATTGTCTATTGTCTATTGAAGGGCCGAACGGCCTACACCAGAATCTATTTTCAATGTTTTTATGTTTCTGTGTGCATTAAGGTAAAGTGAAAAGCATTTTTGTTGGGTTCTAACCAGTCTGTGGAAAGACTATACATGATTACAATTGAGCCGTCCACGGTGTACTGATATATGATAAAGGGAAAAATGTTTTGTGCGAGATAAAGTCCAGGAAAGTCCAATTAAAAATAATCCGAAGGTCTTCAATGAGGTAGATAGTGGCTCAGGGCCGCCTCTAGCTGTTGGTAGGATGGTTCAGTTACCTGATAACAGCTGGGAAGAAACTGCCTCTGAATCTGGAGGTGTGTGTTTTCACACTTCTGCACCTCTTGCCTGATGGGAGAGGGGAGAAGAGGAAGTGAGACTTGTCCTTGATAATGCTGGTGGCCTTGCCGAGGCAGCGTGAAATCTTGATGGAGCCAATTGAAGGGTGGTTGAATCGTGTGGTGGCCCACAATCCTTTACAAATATATACATAAGTAACTGCACATCCATGATGATGTATGAAAGTCTTATTGTTTTGTAAACTTGCTCTTGGGTCCTGTTTCATTTTATTAATAAGTACTGAAAGTGCTCCGAAAAAACAATTGAGAAGAAACCCGTGGAGCAAGATTAATATATCGGGCCACATCTAGAACTTATTTACACTGCCTGGTTCAATGGCTATTTGCATAGAGTCACAGAGCACAGAAAAACTAGGCCCTTCAGTCCAATCTGTCCATTTCAACCAAAATGTTCCATCTAAGCTAGTCCTGTTTTACCATATTTTTGCCACATCCCGCTGCTCCAGATCCCTCACGCGTTTGTACGGAACTGCAGCGTGCGCATTTTCCACAGGTCGCTCAGGGACACTGGACTTCCTAGACTTCCCACATCCTGCAGGAGGGCATAGCTGGCAGCTCTCTGCACTAGACATTTGGTTATTTGGTTACAAAGTGGCTATGTGAAACAATTACACAAACAAGTATGATAACACTCTCTGCAACTCTTTTACTTTTAGTTTGGTTTAGTTTAGAGATGCAGACGGAAACAGGTCCTTTCGGCCCACCGAGTCAACGCCGACCGGCGATCACCCAGTGCAATAGCACTATCCCACAGACTAGGAACAATTTTACCAAAGCCAATTAACCTGCAAACCTGTAAGTCTTTGGAGTGTCAGAGGAAACTGGAGCACCCGGAGAAAACACACTAGGTGAAGGGGAGAACACACAAACTCCATACATATTATAGTCTCCGTAGTCAGGATAAAATCTGGGTCAATGGGGCTATGACTCAGTCACGAAGGTGACTGCCCTTCTATAATCCATTACTAGGATTATTTGGTATCTGAACACAGTAAAAAAAATCCCTGGATCAATGCTGTAATTTTGCTTTAAAACTTAAAAAACAGTTAATAGTCTAATATGTAAATAAGAATAGAGTTCTTAATATTTCTTCATAATTAAAATTACTGAATTCTCCCAATCATTTTCATTGCTTGTGGATAGTAAGTTATTTTCAGAAGACACAAAAAGCTAGAGTAATTCAGCGTGACAAGCAGCATCTCTGGAGAGAAGGAATGGGGTGCCCTCTGAAGGGTCTCGTCCCGAAAAGGTCACCCATTCCTTCTCTCCAGAGATGCTGCATGTCCCTGCTGAGTTACTCCAGCTTTTCGTTACAATCTTATCTTTGGTTTAAACTAGCATCTACAGTTCCTTCCCACACAAGTTATTTTCAGAAATGTACAGCGCACAGCAGAGAATTTTTTCTCTCTCCATACAGCTCATTGCAATACAATGAAGGCAGTTAAGTGACAATGTTGCTCAGTGCCTCAAAGCCATCAACATGTTTCAAGCTCCACACTGCTGACTTTGGTATCCGGACGGGACGTCGAAGGATGAGAAGCGGAAGCCAAGAAGTGGAAGGCAAGATACCGAATGTACATCACGCGGAAAAGCAGGGGTGGAAATCGCTATAAAAACATGGGGAGGGACACAATTTTTGGTGCCGCTCGCGCATGCGTGCACACACACACCACACACACACACACACACACACAGCTTCGGCCACGGGCCCTGTGGATGGTAACATCGGGACCTCACCTGGTTGGTGACCGACTCCGAACTCCAGCAACAGCAGCTTCTTCCGCCCCGAATCGTGGGACTTCAGCCCATTCGCGGGGCCTTTCATCGCCCGGTGTGGCTTGAAATTGGCCGCGGGATCTTCCATCGCCCGGCGGGGGCTTCAACATCGGGAGCCTTGATCGCCTTGAACACAACAATTTGACCGGGCCGGGTGATGAAACGCTCCGCTCATGATCTTTGTTCCACCAGGACATCTCCCTCCTCCAATCACCGCACTCTATTCTCAGTCCCACCCCCCTACTTCCACCAATGACCGACACCTCCCTCCTCCAATCTTCGCGCTGAATCATCATGTCCTGCTCCCCCATTGCCTGCTGACCAACGTCTCTCTCGTCCAATTGGCTCCCTCCTTCGATCATCAGTCTCACCCCCACTGTCTCGCGGAAAGCGGCGATTTTTAATAGATTTTTTTCACCAAAATTCAAAATCCAGATTACAAAACATGGGGGGGGGGATTGTCCCCCACCTCTCAAAACATGAGGGGGGACTTGTCCCCCTGTCCCCATGTCCCCCCCGGGAATTCCGCCTATGCGAAAAGCCAAGATACCGAAAGTACATCACGCTGAAAGGATATGAACCCGATCGGACACCACGCCACAATGTCAAGACGCAGAACAGACATAACATCGAAAAGCCGTCGAACGCACATGACGTCTCCGGGGACGGGATTGGGTCCGGCACCTTGTCAGTCATCGACAAAGGTCAGTGATTGGTTCAGATCCCCGTGTCCATCACATCACTGGCCGGGTGGAGACGGTGGGGGGGTGACCTTAAGACCTTAGGATCTAGGATAAATCCCCTCCCCGAAGATGTCATGTCCGTTCGGCGGCTTTTCAACGTCATGTCCATTCTGTGTCTTGTCTTTGTGGCGTGGTGTCTGTTCAGGTTCGTGTCCTTTCAGCTTCGGGTTCGTATCCTTTCGGCATCGTGTCCGTTCGGTCTCCTGGCTTCCACTTCTTGGCTTCGACGTCCCGTCCGCACACGGCTGATTTTATCACAGTTCATTGGCTCCTGCTTTAATATTACACTCAGAGAGATCTGAATTCAACAGCTGAATAATTTGGTGGATGGAGTGGATGTGGAGAGGATGTTTCCACTAGTTGGAGAGTCTGGGACCAGAGGTCATGGCCTCAGAATGAAAGAACGTTCCTTTAGGAAGATGAGGAGGAATTTCTTTAGTCAGAGGGTGATAAATATATGGAATTCATTGCCATAGAAGGCCGTGGGGGCCGTCAATGGATATTTTTAAGGCAGAGATAGATAAATTCTTGATTAGTGCGGGTGTCAAGGATCATGGGGAGAAGACTCAAGATACAAGATTTAAGATTCAAGTGAGTTTATTGTCATGTGTCCCGGATAGGACAACAAAGTTCTTGCTTTGCTTCAGCACAACAGAACATAGTAAGCATGACTGCAGAAATGATCAGTGGGTCCATATACCATTGTATACGTATATACACACGTGAATAAATAAACTGATGAAGTGCAAATAACAGATAATGGGCTATTAATGTTCAAAGTTTTGTCCGATCCAAGTTTAATAGCCTGATGGCTGTGGGGAAGTAGCTATTCCTGAACCTGGCCGTTGCAGTCTTCAGGCTCCTGTACCTTCTACCTAAAGGTAGCAGGGAGATGAGTGTGTGGCCAGGATGGTGTGGGTCCTTGATGATACTGACAGCCTTTTTGAGGCAGCAAGAATGGAGTTAGGAGGGAGAGATAGATAAGCCACGATTGAATGGTGGAGTAGACTTGATGGGCCAAATGGGCTAATTGTGTTCCCATCATGTGAACTTATGAAATTCAAAAATGGCTTCTCAGATAGGCATCAAAGTTCAAATGGTTCCATTCAAGGAGGATCAAGGGATTTCCCTGCTTTAATCAAGAATTGTCTCCCTCTCCTCCTCCCCCCCCCCCCCAGACGGAACAAGGATAGAGATCCTCCTGGTCCTTATATCTCACCCCACTTGCCTCCGTCAGCAGCCACCGCTCACACTACTCCCTTGTTATTTCCCACTGAACAACAGACGATGCTTAGAAACATAGAAAATAGGTGCAGGAGATAGGCCACTCGGCCCTTTGAGACAGCACCGCCATTCAATATGATCATGGCTGATCATCCAGAATCGGTATCCCGTTCCTGCTTTCTCCCCTTAACCCTTGATTCTGTTATCCCTAAGAGCTAAATCAAACTCTCTCTTGAAAACATCCAGTGAATTGGCCTCCACTGCCTTCTGCGGCAGAGAATTCCACAGGTTCACAATTCTCTGGCTGAAAAGGTTTTTCCTCATCTCAGTCCTAAATGGCACCACCCCTTATTCGTACGCTGTGATCCCTGCTTCTGGACGCACACAACATGGGGAACATTTTTCCTGCGTCTAGCCTGTCCTATCCTTTAAGAATTTCATATATCAGGCTAATGTAAAAAAAAATCGTATCTGTGCAAATAATTTATCTCATCGATTTTACTGCAGGAAATGCATTTTTTTTAAATGGCATAGGAATTCATTATTTACAAGGGATAGACCTGGATAGAGTGGATGTGGCCTGGATGTTTCTACTAGTGGGAGGGTCCAGGACTAGAGGCCATAGCCTCAGATATAATGGACGTTCCTTTTGGAAGGAGATGAGGAGGAATTTCTTTAGTGGTGAATCTGTGGAATTCATTGCCACAGAAGGCTGTGGAGGCCACGTCAGTGGATATTTTTAGGGGAGAGATAGATGAATTCCTGATTAGTATGGGTGTCAGGGGTTATGGGGAGAGGCAGGAGAATGGGGCAGGACAGATAGATCAGCCATGGTTGAAAGTAGATTATCACGTCAATTATCTTATTCATTGAGAAAGCTCAATGTGTGCAGTACATGAAATATAGAAAGAAATACAATATATGTCCGGGGACGGGGAGAGGACTTGGAGAGGCCATGCCGATCCAAAGTCTGGGCGCTGAGCCTGGCTCTGAGGCCGATGGCACAGCTGGCTCAGGGCATGCAAGGAGGGAATAGAAACGGCAGCCTTGAGATCCTGGGGAGATGAGGAGGATGAGTGGGGGGGGGGGGGGATTGAGGCAGAGGAGGGGGTAGGGAGGGAGAGGGGAGGAAGTGGGGGAGGCGAGGAGGGAGAGTAGTGGAGAAAATGGAATAGAGGGAGAGGAGGGGGGGGGTGGGGAGTTAGGGAGTGGGGAATAAAAGGACGGGAGGGCAGTGGGGGAGGTGAGGAGTGGGGGATAGAAGGACAGGAGGGGGGTAGGTAGGGAAGAGGAGTTATCGAGGGAAGGAGCGACTGACTGAGGGTAGGGGAAAGGAGAGGGAGGGAGAGGTGAGGGAGGGATTGCGGAGGGGAGGAGGAGAGGGGAAAGAAGAGGGAGGGTGAAGAGGAGGGGGAAAGAGTGCTGGGGATGAGGGGAAATGAGCCATGCCTGCGCAGTTCGGGGCTATGGGCGAGTGGTGGAATATTGCGTTGGGGGAACTTGTTGCGTTGGGGGACCAGGTCTCCCGTGTGACAGGGACCCAACGGGTCCCACTTAGTCTAGTCATACCTAAAATTATACTAATGTGTTGACTTTGGAACATATTTGAAAACATTCCAGACTGCTTTAAAATATAATGTAAGACTCAATTCTTTAGAAGCTACTTAATTCTAGAAATGAAGTTCTAATTAAATTCTAGGGAGGAATTAAGAACACCTTTGTGAATATTAGTGTTGTGTAAAATGGATCCAAGGTGGAAAGGAGACAGGTTTTATGAAAGGTACAATGATGTGTTCATTACCGACCCACCAATGAAAGCTGGTGCCTTATTCCACCAACTGCAACACTGGACAGTGGTCAATAAGCTACATTTACCTAAAAATGTCACTAATCAATCAAGATTACTTCCCGCACATTACGATGTCCGCCCTATTCTTATGTACTTATCACAGTGGCAAACCTCACCGTGATCATGCGCAACTTGCCCACTCTGACAGCTATTGAACCATGGTTGGCACATCACAAAACACGATATTCAATGACACATTACCGCCTCTCCAGCACCCTTTGCATCTGGATTCTTGACTTTCTCACTGGCAGACCACAATCTGTGCAGATTGGTCAGAAATCACCTCTTCATTGATCATCAGCACAGATGCACCTTGCTTAACTCTCGTTACACCCATGACTGTGTGACGAAGCACAGCTTCAATGCCTATCTATACGTTTGCAGACCTCCCAACTATCCCGCTTTTGGCGGGATATTCCCGCTTTTTTAGGTTCCCTTCCCGCCATCCCGATTTGTACCCTAATTATCCCGCTAAATTCTTCCTCCCGTGGTGAACGCCGGCGCCATGTGTCCCCGGTTTGCCGGCCCGCGCGATCAGCGGCACTTTGCCGGGCCCTAGTGGCCGCGCGGTGCAGTGGGGGAGGGTTGCCGGGCCCCAGTGGCCGCGCGTGCGCAGTGGGTGAGGGTTGCCGGGCCCCAGTGGACGCGCGTGCGCAGTGGGGGAGGGTTGCCGGGCCCCAGTGGCCGCGCGTGCGCAGTGGGGGAGGGTTTGCCGGGGCCTGGCGCCATTTCGAGCCACGCCACGCCCGGCCCAGAGCCCGGGCGGCGCCGGCCCGCGCGATCAGCGGAACTTTCTTGCCGCCAGCCGGCCGCTCGCGGCAGCCCCCATCACCGGGGGTACACAAAAAGCTGGAGAAACTCAGCGGGTGCAGCAGCATCTAAGGAGCGAAGGAGATAGGCGACGTTTCGGGTCGAGACCCTTCTTCAGCTAGAAGAAGGGTCTCGACCCGAAACGTCGCCTATCTCCTTCGCTCCTTAGATGCTGCTGCACCCGCTGAGTTTCTCCAGCTTTTTGTGTACCCTCGATTCTCCAGCATCTGCAGTTTCCTTCTTTAAAGCCCCATCACCGGGCCTCCACCCCCACCCAGTGCGCAGGCGCAGACCCGCCGGCAACCTGGCCAAGTGCGCATGTGCCGCACCCGCCCGCCGCAGCCCGCTGATCTGCACCAGTGCGCAGGCGCATAGCCGCCGGCAACAACCCCAAGTGAGAGAAATTAAGGTGAGTCTAGTGCCAAGTTTATCAAGTTTAACAAAGAATTATAAATGTTTCAGCATACATGTACCTTTTTCACATTTTGGCATTTAAAAATACTTCTTCACAATTTAGAATTTGTGACATGGGACCCCGAATAGGGCGCCGCGACATATTATGAATTTTCATTTAAAAATATGAATTTTGAGGGGAAATATTATGAATTTTGACAATCAAATGTTGGGAGGTCTGCATTTGCCGATTTGGCAATAAAGAAACATAGAAAAATAAGTGCAGGAGTAGGCCATTCGAATCAGCACCGCCATTCAATATGATCATGGCTAATCAGCTAAAATCAGTACCCCATTCCTGCTTTTTCCCCATAATCCCTTGATTCCTTTAGCCCCAAGAGCTAAATCTAACCCTCTTGAAAACATCAAGTGAATTGGCCTCCACTGTCTTCTGTGGCACAGATTCATAACTCTCTGGGTGGAAAAGAATGTCCTCATCTCAGTCCGAAATGGCCTATCCCTTATTCTTAAACTAGTTTTGAAGTCCTGGTTCTGGATTCCCCAACATCGAGAATTTTTTTCCTGCATCCAGTCTGTCCAATCCTTTAAGGTTTCAATCAGATTTCCTCTCATCCTTCTAAATTCCAAGATCAGTCGACCCATGCTTTCATCATGTCAGCCCCACCTACCTGGGAATTAACTTGGTAAACCTACGCTGCACTCCCTCAATAGCAATAATGTACTTCCCCAAATTAGGAGATCAAAATTGCACACAATACTCCAAGTGTGGTCTCACCTACAACTGCAGTAGGACCTCCTTACTCCGAAACTTAAATCCTCCCGCAATGAAGGCCAACATGCCATTAGCTTTCTTCACTAACTGCTGCAGTACCTGCATGCTTACTTTCAGAGACTGATGTACAAGCGCCCCCAGGTCTCGTTGCACCTCCCTTTCTCCTAATCTGACACAATTCAGATACTAATCTGCCTTCCTGTTCTTGCCACCAGAGTGGACAACCTCACATTTATCCACATTGTACTGCATCTGCCACGCATCACCGCTATGGTTGGCCAAGTCATGGGTGGTGATGAGTTAGCATACGTGAGAGATTGCACACATGATTGACATGTGCTGCAACAACATGCCACATTAACATCAGTAAAATCAAGGAAGACCATGTACCAGCTTTCATTGATGAGTTAGTGGTGAAGAGAGTTAGCAGTTTCATATTCCTGGGCATTTACATCTGAGCTTAGAACGTAGAAGTAAAATTAATTTAGTCTAGCCTAGAGATTCAGTATAGAAATAGGCCCTTCGGCCCACCGAGCTCGCGCCAACCAGCGGTTCCCGTACATGAGTACTATCCTTCACACTAGGGACAATTTACAATATTTACCAAAGCCAATAAACCTAGCAACCTGTACGTCTCTGGAGTGTGGGAGGACCCAGGATAAACCCACGCAGTCACGGGGAGAACGTATAACTCCGTACGAACAGCAACCATAGACAGGATCGACCCCAGGTGTCTGGTACCGCTGCGCCACCCTGCCACCCTAACCATGAAAAAAAAGTGTAGCAGTGCCTCTACTTAGAAGTTTAAAGAGATTTGGCATATCACCATATACTGTATCAAACTTCTGTGAATGCAATGGGGAAATTATCCTGACTGTACACAAAAAGCTGGAGAAACTCAGCGGGTGCAGCAGCATCTAAGGAGCGAAGGAGATAGGCGACGTTTCGGGTCGAGACCCTTCTATCCTGACTGGTTGTGTCTGGCCTGGTACATCACTTCTAATACACAGAACGCTAAGCTTACCTCAGCAATGAAACATTATGGAGCACCTCCTGCACTATCATGGACTTGTCTTTCTAATTGTTTATGCACAGTCTTTTTAGTTTCACTCTCTGATATAATTCATGTACAATGCTAGGATCCCTTTCCAGTCTACTTTGGCCAGCTCCCCTCTCATGCCTTCATAGTCCCCTTTGTTCAACTTCCACTTCCAATTTAACCTTCTCCTTCTCAAATTGCAGATTAAAATAGATTGCACAAACCTGCTTTTTGTATAATGTGATTGTCCTCGAGGCTTACCTTAAATGAAGCATGATAATAATCACGTTTGGTCAGTATCGTATCACTCTGAAAACTTAACTCGCCGTCTCTGGAAGAAATTCACCATAATACGCTTGGTGCAGTTTCCTTAGAACTTGTTTCAACACCACACCTCCACATTAGAATGCAGAGAGGATCGACGAGGATGTTGCCAGGACTAGAGGGTCTGAGCTATAGGGAGAGGTTGAGCAGGCTAGGACTTTATTCCTTGGAGCGCAGGGGGGGTGAGGGGAGATCTTATAGAGGTACTGCTGTGTATATAAGAGGAACAGATGGGGTGACTGCACTGAGTCTTTTACCCAGAGTAGTTGAATCAAGAACCAGAGGGCATAGGTTTAGAGTGAGGGGGAAAGATTTAATAGGAAGCCGAGGGGCAGCTTTTTCACATCAAGGCTGGCGGGTGTATGGAACAAGCTGCTGCAGGAGGTAGTTGAGCCAGGTACTATCACAACATAGAAACGTAGAACATTTAAAAAACATTTGGACAGGTACATGGATAGGACAGTTTCAGACGGATATGGGCCAAAGACAGGCAGGTGGGACTAGTGTAGTTGAGGCTAGTTGGTTGGCGTGCACTAGTTGTCCCTAATGCGTAGGATAGTGCGGGGATCGCTGGTCGGTGTGGACTTGGTCGGCCAAAGGGCTTGTTTCCGCGCTGTATCTCTAAACTAAACTAAACTCGCCCTGTAGTGTTTTTCTGTACAAAATGAATGGGGCAGAAAGTCATCTGAGTGTCCTTCAAATTAATTGCTATTCCATTTCCAAACTGAAGCTAATGCATTAACTATGAAACATAGTTTTCATTCTTTGGTGTGCTATTACATGGGTGTTTTAATATTACAGATCCTTTGGCACCAAATGCAAAAAGGATACTTTTCAATGGTTGGCCACTAATTTTGACATGCACTGCGATCATTAATTTTACTTCGGAGTCATGTGAGTGACTACGTGAAGACCCCGCCAGCACGCATGCGCGACATATCGTCGAACGCATTGCGGAAGCGACAGTCGGGAGGAAGCGTCACTCCTCCAGCGTAAGTTTAAAAGACAACCGGAGGTAAGTACTTACCATTCTGGAAAAGAATCTGTGTGGTGTGTTTTCACAGCCAAGAAGAACAGCATGGAGTCCAGGAAATCGAGGAGAGCAGCGGCAAAAACCGCTGCTGTGGAAAGCAGCCAGCAGCGTGCCGAATCTCCAGAGCTGCAGGTGCTTCCAGCAGTTCCCGACTTCTCGCCGCAACAGACCGCAGGTGCGCCGCGGTCCGGCGGCAAAACCACCCGGAAGTCGGACAGGACCGTAGACTCGGCTGGGTCCGGACCTGAGGACACCCCGTTCGTGGATAGCGACAGCGGGCGCCTTTCCCGCATGGAGCGGATGGTGGAGCAATTGCTCCAGTGTGACCTGCTTATGCAGGGGCAGAGTCACAGTGGGTCTCTTCGCAGACGTGACTCCGTGTTAAAATAGTAAGATTAAATGAGAACTTACCAGTTCGAAGTTTGATCTGTATTTTATGAGGAGTTACGATGAGGGATTACGTGAAGACCCCGTCCAGCACGCATGCGCGACATTTCTTCAAAGCACAGATAAAACACAACAATTGAAATAAATATAGTAAAGAAAAAATAAGAACTTAATTACCAGTTGATCTGTATAATAGAGGGTGGGAGCGGAGGGCACGTAATCCCTCATCGTAACTCCTCATAAAATACAGATCAAACTTCGAACTGGTAAGTTCTCATTTAATCTTACTATTTTACTTCGGAGTCACGTGAGTGACTACGTGAAGACTTCAAAGCTCTGTGAATCCGAACCGTGTACCAGCTCATGCTTCACTCACTGTCTGAAGACCTTAGAGGGAGGAAGTATGTTGTTACAATCAACAATAACCTGTTTGTGAACAATAAAGGTTTATTAATGACAACAAAAAACAGAGAGCTCCCCGGGCTTAAATTAAATATTAGCTGCAGACTCTAAAATTCTGTCTGCAAATGTAGCAGGTTCCGCCAGCGGCTTATTATAAAACCTTTGGAAAGTTCTTTCCGAGGATCATCCTGCTCTGGCCAGAATATGGTCCATAGGCACGTCCATTCGCCTAGCCGCCGACATAGATGCAGCCCTGGTGGAGTGAGATTTGTAAACATTAGTATTGACTCCCGCGGACTTAAGCACCTGCTTGAGCCACCTTGAAATGGTTTGGCTCGTCACCTGACCATGAGGCTTCTTGTGGCTTATCCATAAGGCTTTTTCTCTCCCTCTTAAGTTGTATGTTGTGTCTATGTAATTGGCGAGATGGGTCTTGGCACACAGCCGTGGGTCAGATGAATATGACCGGAACTCCATGACTGGAGGCGTGGTACCTGGTCTAGTTTGTTTGACCAGTCCCTGAATATGAAATGTGAAACAGTCCAATGACTCTGTCATGCTGTCCAGCCTCAGAAGGTGGAGGGACTGTACCCTTTGAGCTGACACTAGTGCCATGAGCATGACTGATTTCAGAGTAAGTTGTTCCAGCGTGAGTGACCTGGGTGGTGGCCATCCCCTAAGGTACGTCAGTACAATGCTGACATCCCAGATCTGAGTGTACCTTGGTCTGGGGGAATTGGTGTTAAAAATGCCCTTCATGATTTTGACCACTAGTGGATGGGACCCCAAAGCCAGTTGTCCTGCTGCTGGAACCAAATAAGCTGACAACGCACTCCTGGCTGTATTAATGGCGCTGTAGCTGAGTCCTTCCCGATGTAATCCAACCAGAAACTCCACAACACTGGTGGCTGTAGCTGTAGTGTAGGTAGTTTCTGTTTTGGAGCAATACCGTTCCCATTTTCTTATGTTGGTCAGGTATTGTCTCCTGGTGGACTCCCGGTGGGATGCGGTCATCATGTTGATGGCGTCCTCAGACAGTCCCAGGCCCAGTAGAGGTCTTTTTAGAATCTGCAAGCCAGGAGATTGACCCTGTCATGGCACGGGTGACTAATGCCTGACACTGGGTGGATTAATAATTCTCGACTGCTGGGGAATTCCAACGGTGTTTCAACAGCCATGTCGAGGCCCACTGTTGAGGGAACTTCAGATTCAGTAGCAGTTGTAGCCCAGCGGCACAGTGGTAGAGTTGCTGCCTTACAGCACCAGAGACTGAGGTTCAATCCTGACTATGGGTGCATGTACAGAGCTTATACATTCTTCCTGTGACCTGCATGGATTTTTCTGGGTGCTCTGGTTTCCTCCCACACTCCAAAGACTTTACAGATTTGTAGGTTAAGTGGCTTGGTAAAAATTGTAAATTGTCCCTAGTGTGTGTAGGATAGTGTTAGTGTGTGGGGATCGCTGATCGACACGGACTCGGTGGGCGAAGGGCCTGTTTCTGGGCCGTATCTCTGAACTAAAACTGAACTGGAAGAGGATGAGGTGAACCCTTTGAGGCCAACCTTTAACTCAACTGACATTTATACTAAAATTCCTCATTCATCAACTATGCTCTGCATTATTTTCCATGTGCTGCTGATCATTGCAGCAACAACTGGCCACAATTAAAAGTTTTAAAAAATGAAGAAATATTGCACGCTAAATTTATTGTGAATGCATGACAAAATCGTATGGAAACATCAAATCATCATCACTGTGTGTTCCCATTGTGCTCATCATGCATGTATGATTTTGCTGGGTCGAATGTACCAGTGGCATCCGCAAGGCTGCGACATGGTTGGTGAAAAGCTCTTGATAAAGAGGGATTGCACATGACCTCTCTCTGCACTGGAATTCTGGCTTTGAACTGAAGAATTTCAGATTTGTGCAATGGGAGTCTATCCTGACTGCAGGCAGACAAGAGCAAAGGCATTGACGGAGTGATAATGTTGGAGCCCATGAGTGCTGTCACCCAGAGGGAGGACTACAGATTTAAGCACATTCTCGACGATTGTTTCGCTGAACACCTCCGCTCACACTGCCTAAACCTACCTGATCTCCCATTTGCTCAACATTTTAACTCCCCCTCCCATTCTCACACTGACCTTTCTGTCCCGGGCCTTCTCCATTGTCAGACCCAGCGCAAATTGGAGGAACTTCACCTCATATTTCACTTGGGCAGCTTACACCCCAGCGGTATGGGTATGAACGTTGACTTCTCTAACTTCAAGTAGCTCTTAATTGTCAATATGCTCTCAATTGTAAAGAAGTTAATCTTAATGTTGTATTGTTACTCAGACAAACTTGATGCAGGTAGTGAATAACTGACAATGATAACAGTCAACGAGAGGTGCTGTTATTGACGTGTCAATAAAGTTTTCTTCTTCCAGTTTGAGCAAGACTGATGCCCCACTGTGTTCTTACTCCTCAGCAATTATCTTCGGTCTAACACTGGGGTAGGCTGCAAGAATCGCTGCACAATTCACTTCTGCCAACAGCCCTCCATAATGTTTGGGACAAAGACCCATCATTTATTTATTTGCCTCTGTACTCCACATTTTGAGATTTGTAATTTAAAATCACATGTGGTTAAAGTGCACATTGTCAGATTTTATTAATGGCCATTTTTATACATTTTGGTTTCACCATGTAGAAATTACAGCAGTGTTTATACATAGTCCCCCCATTTCAGGGCACCATAATGTTTGGGGCACAGCAATGTCATGTAAATGAAAGTAGTCATGTTTAGTATTTTGTTAAACATATAAAACATAGAAAATAGGTGCAGGAGGAAGCCATTCGGCCCTTCGAGCCAGCACCGCCATTCATTGTGATCATGGCTGATCGACACAAATCATTAACCTGTGCCTGCCTTCTCCCCATATCCCTTGACTCCACTAGCCCCTAGCGCTCTATCTAACTCTCTCTTAAATCCATTTAGTGACGGCCCCCACTGCCCTCTGTGGCAGGGAATTCCACAAATTCACAACTCTCTGGCTAAAAACGTTTTTTCTCTCCTCAATCTTAAATGGCCTCCCCTTTATTCTAAGACTTTGGCCCCTGGTTCTGGACTCACCCAACATTGGGAAAATATTTCCTGCATCTAGCTTGTCCAGTCCTTTTATAATTTTATATGTTTCTATAAGATTCCCTTTCATCCTTCTAAACTCCAGCGAATACTAGTCTTGAAAAGCCTAGTCTTTTCAATCTTTCCTCATATGACAATCCCGCCATCCCAGGGATCAATCTCGCGAACCTCAATCACAAGGATGTCCTTCCTCAAATGTGGAGACCAAAACTGTACACAATACTCCAGATGTGGTCTTACCAGAGCCCTACACAACTGCAGAAGAACCTCTTTACTCCTATACTGAAATCCCCTTGTTATGAAAGCCAACATTCCATTAGCTTTTCTTTCACTGCCTGCTATACCTGCACGACAACTTTCAGTGACTGGTGTACAAGGACATCCAGGTCTCGCTGTATCTCCCCCTACCTAACCTAACCCCATTGAGATAATAATCTGCCCCCTTGTTCTTGCCACCAAAGTGGATAACCTCACATTTATCTATATTATACTGCATCTGCCACACATCTGCCCGCTCACTCAACCTGTCCAGGGGATTTACCATCCTTCAGTCCCATTAGCTTACCCAATACTATTTCTCGCCTAATGAAAATTTCTTTCAGTTCCTCTACCCCCTTAGATCCTCTGTCCTCCAGTACTTCTGGGAGATTGTTTGTGTCTTCCTTGGTACCTGTTCAACTCTTCTGCCATTTCCTTGTTCCCCATAATAATTTCACCCGTGTCTGCCTTCAAGGGACCCACATTTGACGTTGCTATTCTTAATGAAGATAAGTGAGCCAGTACCTTCAGCAGCAATACATGCCCAGGCCATAACACTCCCACCACCGTGTTTCACAGATAAGGTAGTATGCTTTGTATCTAGGGCAGTTCCTTCTCTCCTCCATACTTTGCTCTTGCCATCACTCTGATATAAGTTAATCTTTGTGTCATCTGTCCACAAGACCTTTTTCCAGAACTGTGGTTGCTCTTTTAAGTTCTTCTTGGCAAACTCTAACCTGACCATCCTATTTTTGCAGCTAACCAGTGGTTTGCATCTTGCAGTGTAGCCTCTGTATCTCTGTTCATGAAATCTTCTGTGGAGAGTGGTCATTTACAAATCCACACCTGACTCCTGAAGAGTGTTTCTGATCTGTCCGACAGGTGTTTGGGGAATTGTCTTTATTAGTGACAGAATTCTTCTGTCATCAGCTGTGGAGGTCTTCTTTGGCCTGCCAATCGCTTTGCGATTAGTAAGCTCACCGGTGCTCTCTTCTTAATTATGTCTGTAATGATACTAAAATGTGTAAAAATAGCCTTTAATGAAATCAGGCAATGAATGAAGCGCTTAAACCACATGTGATTTTGTTTCTATTACAAATCTCAAATTGTGGAGTACAGAGGCAAATAAATAAATGATGGGTCTTTGTCCCAAACATTATGGAGGGTACTCCATATTATTCATTACTGTGGAGAAAGGGGGAGAGGGTGGTGTGAATATCAGAGAGAGAGAGAGAGTGAGAGTGAGGAGAAAGGAAGGTGAGAGATGGTGTGAATATCAGAGAGAGAGAGAGAGAGAGAGAGAGAGAGAGAGAGAAGAGAGAGAGAGAGAGAGAGAGAGGGGAGAGGAAGGTGACAGCTTGTATGGACAGCTTGTTCCATACACCCACCACCCTCTGGTGTGAATATCTGAGAGAGGAGAGAAAGGGGAGAGGATGGTGTGAATGTGAGAGAGAGAGAGAAGAGAGGAAGGAGAGAGGGGAGACAGGATGGTGTGAATGAGAGAGAGAGGAGAGGAAGGAGAAAGGGGAGAGGATGGTGTGAATGTGAGAGAGAAGAGAGAGATAGAGAGAGTCGTAGATTAATACTGTGTGGAAACAGGCCCTTCGGCCCAACTCGCCCACACCGGCCAACATGTCCCAGCTACACTAGTCCCACGTGCCTGCGCTTGGTCCATATCCCTTCAAACCTGTCCTGTCCATCTACCTGTCCAACTGTTTCTTAAACGAAGGGATAGTCCCAGCCTCAACTACCTCCTGTGGCAGCTTGTTCCATACACCCACCACCCTCTGTGTGAAAAAGATACCCCTCGGATTCCTATTAAATCTTTTCTCCTTTGCCTTGAATTCAGTGCATTTAGAAAGTATTCGGACCCCTTCACTTTTTCCACATTTTGTTACGTTACAGCCCTATTCTAAAATGGATTAAATTCATTTTTTTAATCATCAATCATCAAGCAAAACAGGTGTTTAGACATTTTTGCAAAGTAATTAGAAAGAAAGAACTGAAATATCACATTGACATAAGTATTCAGACCCTTTACTTTGTTGAGGCACCTTTGTAAATGCAATATTTCAGTAGAACCACCTTTTGCTGCAATTACAGCTGCAAGTCTTTTGGGGTATGTGTCTACCAGCTTTGCCCATTCTTCTTTACAAAATAGCTCAAGCTCAGTCGGATTGGATGGAAAGCGTCTGTGAACAGCAATTGTCAAGACTTGCCAGAGATTCTCAATTGATTTAGGTCTGGACTTTGACTGAGCCATTCTAACACATGAATATGCTTTGATCTATACCATTCCATTGCAGCTCTGGCTGTATGTTTAGGGTTGTTGTCCTGCTGGAAGGTGAACCTCCGCCACAGTCTCAAGTCTTTTGCAGACTCTAACAGGTTTCTTCCAAGATTGCCCCGTATTTGGCTCCATCCATCTTCCCATCAACTCTGACCAGCTTCCCTGTCCCTGCTGAAGAAAAGCATCCCCACATCATGATGCAGCCACCACCATGTTTCACAGTGGGGATGGTGTGTTCAGGGTGATGTGCAGAGTTAGTTTTCCACCACACATAGCGTTTTATATTTATGCCCAAAACTTCAATTTTGGTCTCAACAGACCAGAGCACCTTCCTCCACATGTTTGCTGTGTCCCCCACATGGCTTGTGGCAAACTGCAAACAGGACTTCTTATGGCTTTGTTTCAACAATGGCTTTCTTCTTGCCACTCTTCCATAAAGACCCGATTTGTGGAGTGCACGACTAATAGTTGTCCTGTGGGCAGAATCTCCCACCTGAGCGGTGGATCTCTGCAGCTCCTCCAGAGTTACCATGGGCCTCTTGGCTGCTTCTCTGATCAATGCTGTCCTTGCCCGGCCTGTCAGTTTAGGTGGACGGCCATGTCTTGGTAGGTTTGCAGTTGTGCCATACTCTTTCCATTTTCGGATGATGGATTGAACAGTGCTCTGTGAGATGTTCAAAGGTTAGGATATCTTTTTATAACCTAACCGTGCTTTAAACCTCTCCACAACTTTATCCCTGACCTGTCTGGTGTGTTCCTTGGGCTTCATGATGCCCAAGGAACATTGTTTGTTCACTAATGTTCTCTAACAAACCTCTGAGGCCTTCACAGAACAGCTGTATTTATATTGAGATTAGATTACACACAAGTGGACTCTATTTACTAATTAGGTGACTTCTGAAGGCAATTGGTTGCACTGGATTTTATTTAGGGTATCAGAGTAAAGGGGGCTGAATACTTTTGCACGCCACACTTTTCAGTTTTTTATTTGTAAAAAGATTTGAAAACCATGTATCATTTTCCTTCCACTTCACAATTATGCGCCACTTTGTGTTGGTCTATCACATACAATCCTAATAAAATACATTTATGTTTGTGGTTGTAACGTGACAAAATGTGAAAAAGTTCAAGGGGTATGAATACTTTTGCAAGCCACTGTACACTTACACCAAGTGTACAAACCCAATCCAATTAACCTACAAACCTGGACGTCTTTGGAGTGTGGGAGTGAAACCGAAGATCTCGGAGAAAACCCACGCAGGTCACGTGGAGAACGTACAAACTCCGCACAGACAGCACCTGTAGTCGGGATCAAACCCGGGTCTCTGGCACTGCAAGTGCTGTAAGGCAGCAACTCTACCGCCGCGTCACCGTGCCGCCCTTGCGTGCGAGCTACAGAAGCAGATCCACAATCACGTATTACAATCGCTCCACACTCTGAGATCTCCACTCCCACAGCAACATTTCTTACTTTAACTATGATCTTCTTAAACTCCTTTCAGATCCGCCCATTCTCCGCCCTTATCGTGTATCTACACACTGTAAGTGGCTCGATTGTAATGATGTATTGTCTTTTCCGTTGACTGGCTAGCACGCAACAAAAAGGCTTTTCACTGTACTTCGCTACATGTGACATTAACACTAAACTGAACTGAACTGATTATTTAAAAAAATATTTTGTGCATTAATAATACCATCTTTGCCATATTTTGAAATGAAAATTCCTTTCGGTATTATTGTTCTTGATAAAGCAATCATAAATTTATGCTGAAAGGATTTGCTCAAAAATGGCCCATAATGTCATGAACTACAGGCCTGAGAATTGGTACAACATCTGAAACAAATTAAAAACATTCAGTGGAAAGATTTAGCTCCTGTAACAGTCAAAATGTTCCCATTAGTGCAGTTCTGGCTTTGAGTAGAGTACGAATATAAATAGTAAGATTAAATGAGAACTTACCAGTTTGAAGTTTGATCTTTATTTTATGAGGAGTTGCGATGAGGGATTATGTGAAGACCCCGCCAGCACGCATACGTGACATTCTTCAAAGCACTGGTGTGAAATCACAGATACCAAGTTGACTAACATAGTAAGATAAGAGAGAACTTTATATACCAGTTGACCTTCATAATAGAGGGTTTGGGAGCGAAGGGCACGTAATCCCTCATCGTAACTTCTCATAAAATGAAGATCAAACTTCAAACTGGTAAGATCTCATTTAATCTTACTATTTTACTTCGGAGTCACGTGAGTGACTACGTGAAGATTTCAAAGCTCTGTGATTTCATGCCCTGGAATGAGTCCATGCTCACACACTGCCATGCTATGATGTAACGTATTTCAGGCATGAAACTGTGCTGAAAAACAAAAAGGTATTTATTTTTATACCTAAAATACTAATGCCCCTACATTGGGTAATCATGAAACAGAACTTAAATTTTTTCCTGCAAATGTCTCGGGAGTGGCCACGGGTTTATTATTGAAGCGCTGAGAGTCCGTTCATTGCTCCAACCCACTGTTGCAAGGATGTGGTCCATTGGAACTTCCCATCATCCTTTCCGCGATGTGAATGCAGCCCTGGTGGAGTGAGGATTTGAAAACATTTAGTATCCACCCCCGCTGCACCCAATACCACCCTTAACCATCTGGAAATGGTTTTGTACTGTGACCTTATGGAGAGGGGCGTTTGTGGCTAATAAAGTAAAGCCCTCTCCGTGCCCCTGAGACTCTTGGTGACCTCTATATATCGCAATATATATGTCACGATGCAGAGCCGACAATCTGCAGGATAGGCCAGAAATTCCAATTTTTGGCCAGTGGATCCGGGTCTATCCTGTTTAAGTAACCCCTGTATTAGGAAAGTTATCCTGTTTTTTTTAATGTACATGGCGTCCATACTTAATTTATGTAGGGACTGGACCCGTTGTGCTTTTACAAGTGCCATTAACATAACCATTTTATAGGTTAATTTATCCAGTGGGAGTCCCGATATAGGTGTCCATCCTCGAAGCATAGTCAGCACTATGCTTATGTCCCATATATGGGTGTGTCTGGGCCTGGGGGGATTAGAATTAAATATACCCCTCATCAGTTTAGATACCAGTGGGAGTGATTCCACAGTCAGGTGATCACACCCTCGCCCCAGATAATTGGATAGGGCACTACGGGCACAATTAATGGCACTGTAGCTCAATCCCTCATCAAAATGAAGGGTAGCCAGGAACTCCAGTGATGGTGGTTGTGTCATATGAAGTGTTCGTTCTGGTGCAGAACACTTCCCATTTCTTCACATATGTGAGATATTGTCTTCTGGTGGATTCCCTGCAGGACGCTGTGATGACATTTATCGTCCTGTCGGAGAGTCCGTAGTCCAGAAATGGCCTGTTCAGAATCTGCAAACCAACAGGTTAATTCGGTCATGACACGGATGACTTTCCCCTGTCACAGGGTGTACCAAAAGGCTTGGACGTTTATTGATCCGAATGCAGGGTTCTGCGGACATATTTTGTACTACTGGGAACCATGGTTGGGTAGGCCAGTCGGGAACAACCAGGATACCCGAAGCGGTGTCTTGACTGATTTTTTGTAAGACCTGACTGATGAGGCAGAAGGGGGAAAAGCATAGAAAAACAAATCCCCCCAATATAGCGAGAAAGCATCCATCGCTACTGCCCCAGGGTCTGGTTCCCAAGCAACATATGTGGGTAGTTGGTGATTTAATCTGGATGCAAAAAGGTCGATATCTGGTGTCCCATACCGTTCTATAATATCGGCAAACACTTTCCGATCCAACATCCATTCGGTGTTGCCGTTGAATTTGCGTGACCTGGTGTCCGCTACTGTATTTAGCTTACCTGGAAGGTGAGTGGCTGAGATCCATATATCCCTTTCCAGACACCAGTGCCAGATAGTATTTACCAATTTATCATATGATATCGACTTTATTCCACCCATATGATTAATGTATGCCACCACACTGGTATTATCAATCTGTAATTGTACATGCAAATGATGCATGTCTGAGCAGTAGGCCCGGAGTCCATGAAATGCTCCCAGCATTTCTAGATAATTAATCCCTTGTTGTAATCCAAACAGGGTTAATTCTTGTGCACTCCATCTGCCACCACAACTATAGGTGGTATTAGTTGCTCCTCAACCTGTTGCACTGGCATCAGTCTGTAAAGTGGATAATGAAATAGATTTTCAAAGTCTACAGAGAGATTTGGGCCATTTGGAAAAGTGGGCTGAAAGATGGCAGATGGAGTTTAATGCTGTTAAGTGTGAAGTGCTACATCTTGGCAGGACAAATCAAAATAGGACGTACATGGTAAATGGTAGGGAATTGAGGAATGCTGTGGAACAGAGGGATCTAGGAATAACTGTGCATAGTTCCCTGAAGGTGGAATCGCATGTAGATAGGGTGGTAAAGAAAGCTTTGGTGTGCTGGCCTTTATAAATCAGAGCATTGAATATAGTAGGGAAGTAATGTTAAAATTGTACAAGGCATTGGTAAGACCAATTCTGGAGTATGGTGTACAATTTTGGTCGCCTAATTATAGGAAGGATGTCAACAAAATAGAGAGAGTTCAGAGGAGATTTACTAGAATGTTGCCAGGGTTCCAGCAACTATGTTACAGAGAAAGGTTGAACAAGTTAGGTCTTTATTCTTTGGAGCGCAGAAGGTTAAGGGGGGACTTGATTGAGGTATTTAAAATGATGAAAGGAATAGACAGAGTTGACGTGGATACGTTTTTCCCATTGAGAGTAGGGAAGATTCAAACAAGAGGGCATGACATGAGAATTAAGGGACAGAAGTTTAGGGGTAACATGAGGGGGAACTTCTTTACTCAGAGGGTGGTGGCTGTGTGGAATGAGCTTCCAGCAGAAGTGGTGGAGGCAGGATCGATTTTAACATTTAAAAGTAAAGTGGATAGGTATATGGACGTGAAGGGAATGGAGGGGTATGGTCTGAGTGCAGGTAGCTGGGACTAGGGGAAAACAAATGGTCGGCACGGACTGTAAGGGCCGAGAGGGCCTGTTTCCGTGCTGTAATTGTTATATGGTTATATAACCGTGGGATTCATAATAGTGATGGGATTAGAACAATGCTGAATATTGTCTATCCACCAATTTAACTCTAATTTAGCTTCCCCTGGTAATTCCATAGGCCTATCAAAATGGCCTGCATGAGTTTTAAGAGCTAATATTTTTGCTCTTTGTAGATTTTGGTAATGGAGTGGTCCAAATTGTGCTGCTGGAAATGCAGCCACTAGTTTCCCAATCACTCTGGCTACTTGCCGAATGGATGGTTTTCTGATGCTTGTGAGGCTTTTACATATTTCCGTCAAGTCTGCCACTTTGTTTGGTGGCAAGGTGATAGACATATTTGAACAGAATCGATAGTGAACCCCAAATAATCCATGGTAGTGGAGGGTCTCTATTTTATTTATCTGGATGAATGATAAATCCCAGCTTTTTGAAAAAGATGCTTTGTGGCTGATTACTGCCAATGTAGCCAACTCTAAATTTTTCCCCTACAATGAGAAATATCATCAAGGTAGGCCATAACAATATGGTTTTTGTTTCCTCAAAATGTGCCAAAGCTGGTTTTAAACAATTTGGTTAAACAGCCTGGGTGCCGATGATAAACCCATTGGGTAAGGCCTTATACTGCCAAAGCTGTCCCATCCAGACAAATTTCAGATATTTACGATGATCCTTGTGTATTGGTACTGAATAGTATGCATCTGTTAGGTCGATGCAAGCCATGTAGTACCTGTTGGAGATTAGCTGTTTGGCTGTGACAAACGTATCCATTTTGAAATGGGCATACTGAACAGAAGTATTCACTTCGGTCAAATCTATAATGATGCGGCATCCGCCGTCTTTTTTGTTTTTGGTAAAAATGTTTGATACGTACTCTTGAGATTCTCTGTTTGTCTTCTCAATTACCCCTTTTGCGTTTAATCTTAAAAGTTCAGCATGGCCTTCTGTTCTCTCTTTTTGGTTCAAAGCTTATGAGGTTGTAGTGTTTAATAGCCTGATGGCTGTAGGGAATAAGCTGTTGCTGAACCTGGACGTTACAGTTCTCAGGCTCCTGTACCTTCTTCCCAATGGCAGTGGTGAGATGAATGTGTGGCCAGGATGGTGTAGGTCTTTGATGATGTTGGCTGCCTTTTTGAGGCAGTGACTATGATAGATCCCTTCGATGGTGGGGAGGTCAGAGCAGGTGATGGCCTGGGCAGTGTGTCACAACTTTTTGCAGTCAACTCTTAAGTCAAGACCAAAGTTTTTCTGGACTTTATACTAATGACAACATGGATGGAAGCCCATTCCAGCTCCCCAGGAGTTCACTCCCATTTTGTCCATGTATCTCTTTGAGTTATTCTCTCTCACATATGCCCACCAACTCCCCCTTTGGCTCTTATAGACAATGGACAATAGGTGCAGGAGTAGGCCATTCGGCCCTTCGAGCCAGCACTGCCATTCAATGTGATCATGGCTGATCATTCCCAATCAGTACCCGTTCCTGCCTTCTCCCCATAACCCCTGACTCTGCTATTTTTAAGAGCCCTATCTAGCTCTCCTCTTGAAAGCATCTTGTTGCCATTAAAGGATAATTTCTCCATACAATTGGCCTAATAGCATGACTTTGGGGTGTGCAAAAAAGCCGGAGCACTATTTATGGAAACTAATGCAGAAACAGAGAAAATATGCAAACTCCAGGCGACATTTAGACAGGTTCGTGGACAGGATAGGGTTAGAGGGATATGGGCAGGTGGGACTAGTGTAGATTGGACATGTTGGCTGGTGCGGGCAGGTGGGACTAGTTTAGATGGGACATGTTGGCTGGTGTGGGCAAGTTGGACCACTGGGCCTGTTTCCATGCTGTATGACTCTACCTCAGTCAGGTTCAAATGTGGGTCCCCGAGCTTTTTCGTTTTTTTATGATTAGCTTAGAGATACAGCGCGGAAACAAACCATTCAGCCCACCGAGTTTGCACCAACCAGCGATGCCCGCACACTAGCACTATCCTACACACAAAAGGGGCAATTTACAATTTTACCAAAGCCAATTAACCGACAAACCTGTACGGCTTTGGAGTGTGGGAGGAAACCGAAGCACCCAAAAGAAATGCAACACAGGGCACCGGCACTGAAAGGTAGCAACTCTACCACTGCACCACTATGCCACTGTGATCAAACACCACTCACAGCTGCACCACCATATCTTCCACAAATTCGTCCTGCATTTCTAAGGATGTGTTAAAAGTAGTTCAAAGTGCAAAGTTCAAATTTATTTGTCACATGCACCATAAGGTGCAGTGAAATGTAATTTACCATGCAACGTTACAATTAAAAAAGGACACAATACACAACATAATTCAACACAGACATCCGCCACAGCATTCTTCACTGTAGTTCAGACAGTCCTCCTCCTCCCTAGTTCACCCATGGTCGGGGCCCTGGCCCTCCGTAGTCGCCGCTATGGATGCCCCAATGTTCAAGCCCTCTGGTCGGGAGGTCCAGAAAGCCGACGTCGGGACAGGTTGGGCATACCCCGCGGCCGGAGCACCCAAATCGGTCACCTCCTTACCAGAGATCGCGGCTTCCAGATGTTGTAGACCGCAGGCCGGCGGTCAGAGCCCTTCCCCAGCGACCCCCCGGCGAGGGATCGCCCGCTCCATGAAGGTGAAGTAAAGTCCGCTACTCGCCTGCTGCAAGAAGCTCCATAGACCCGCGCTTCCAGATGTTGTAGGCCGCAGGCTAATGGTCGTAGCACTTCGCTGGTGACACCCAGTAAGGGGTCCACAATGTTACAGTCACCGTTGCGCCGCCGCTGAAGCTCTGGGCCCGACTCCGGGAAAGGCCACACCAAAACCAGCACCAAGGCCGCGAGGTGGGGTGGGCGAAGAAGCGACAAGGAAGAAAGTCGCCTGTCTGCCTGGATAGGTGCCTGAAAACGATTTCCCCCCCCCTATTCCCCCCCCCCCCCCCCCCCCCCCCCCCCCCCATAAACACACACACAAGACATACAGAGAAACACTGAAACATACTTTTGGACAAAAAAATTAAAAAACAAAAAAGGTTGAAACATAGAACCCGCTGCAGGCGAGGCAGCCAACTCACAGCGTCACCGGAACTTTATTCTAAAGTCCCTACAGTGACATCAAGCTTGTTGAAATCAATAACTGACTGAAAAATAGACAATAAATATTTGAGACGGCCCTGTTCGAAAAGGCATTTTCCCCCCAGAAGAACATCTTTTTGTTTTGCAAGGCTATTAGAGTGAGTTAGAGTGCCGAGTTCCTGCAAGTATTAAGTTAGCACAAGAATAATCTAGTCCTTTACTTAGACCTCAAATAACATTGTGCAGAGCAATTTGCAGTGTTACACAACTGCACAGGACACTATCAAATTTTAAAACAATAAGACCATACACTTTCTTGAAACCAGCTGCCTCGTTGTCTGCTGATCCATTGGAATCACGCTGTGAAGAGATTTCCAAATAAACGGAGCAGATAAACACCATGTCCTTGCAAAATTCTAGCCTGCTTAACTGCTTCTTAAGAGCACTATATCAAGGTATTTGTTTGAGTGAAACCGGTTTACTTGATTTTCAGTATGCAAATAAACTTGAAACATTTCGGCACAAGTCCCATCTATTATATGATAAGAATTGAGCATTGTATACGATGAAGACATTTCCTACAGGTGGCAGTGACCCAGGAACTAAAACGAACCGAATAACATTAAACCCCCGTCTGGAACTTAAATTCAATTATAACTAAAATAAACTGTTTATATGTAGACAGGTTCAAACTATGATCAGAAAACAAATAGGAAAGTTAATTGCAGGTAAATGCTACGGATTCTAAGGTTCATAAAACATATAATATCCTGTTCGGTTGCAACCTTTCTTTTTGAATGACTGAAAATCGTGACATTATATTTCATAAAGCACGTTGATATTGGTATTGATGTTGAATTAACTTCACATGATGCTGTCAAATTTAAATTGATAAAAAATTAATGATATTTTAAAGTAATCTAACCAACTGCAGCGAATAGAAATGACCAAAACGACAAGCAGAGGGAACAACACAAGAACATGCAATTTAATAACAAGGAACTGCCGTTGCTGGTTTACCAAAGAAAGACACAAAATGCTGGAGTAACCGCGCGTCAGGCAGCATCTCTGGAGAACATGGGTAAGTGACGTTTTAAGTTGGGACCCTTCTTCAGACTGATTGCAGAAGGGGATGGAATGAAAGCTGGAAGAGGGGAGGGGCAGGACAAAGCATGACTGGTAAAATATGAACATAGGCAAGCGGCTTTTTTGATAGGCAGATTGCTAGACAAAGGCCAGAGATAAAAAAAAGTTGTGAGCCAAAAGGATAGTTACGAATTGTGAAGTTCAAAGATAGAAAACTTGCAAATTATGAAGCAAGCTGGAGGAAGGAATGTAGGTGGAGGGGGAGGGGGAAACAGGTGCAAGGTCAACGGGGTGGTGTGAAAGAAGAGTAGAGCAATTTGGAGGAGGAACAAGCGGGGTAAGGGCGTGTTTGTAGAAGTTACCTTAAATTGGAGAATTCAATTGGAGAACTTGAGTGAGTTATTGTGGGGGGTATTTGCGGTTCAGAGAGGTGGGGGCGGTGAATAGTGAGTTTAAAGAGGGAGAGGGCAGCAGACCCAGCATTCTATTATAGAGGTTCCCTATTAAAAGAGGGGAACAGTAGAAATTGTAAGAAATAACTGCAAATCTGAAACTAAAAAGAACATGCTAAAAGTATTCAGCAATTCAAACAATATATGTGGAAGCAACTAGTATTTCACAGTAATGACAAAATCACAGACTGACTCATCATAACTGGAAACATTAAAAATGGAAACAAGATTTAATTGCAGAGAAAGGGGGAGATTCACCTCATCATTTTTCGATTCATTTTGCTAGTTTATAACGAGTCAATCAGTTTTTTTAATCGCTCGTTTGCTTCCAATAAAACTCATCTTGCTGAACTTAAGTTTTCCAATGTTATATTTAAAGAGGATTTAGTAGAATTTTTTTGTAAGCTTTTTTTTCATTGTTTTTGTACATGGTGGGTCCAATGATACTCTTTTACACACATCGTACTAAGACCAAAGGAAAATATTTGTGTTGACTTCCAAACTTTTAATATCAGGTATTCAACTTTGGAAAATTATGTAATAATATTTTTATTAGAAGTAATCCATCATAACAACGGTATAACAACTTTTCAAATACACAACCAACTTATTTCAATAAGTATACGAATGTTACGAATAATTCTTATAAACATCTATTTTTTTAGAAAGTAGAAAAAGAAAAGAATAGATTTTAATCAATAAGAATAGTGATTAAATAATAATTTTGATTATATAGAAAGAGAAAGAGAAGAGAGAGAAAAAAAAATGTATATATTCTTGTTATATATATTTAATTAAAACAAAGTATTATATATATATTTAAAAAAAAGAGATTATAGTATACATCTTAATAGTGAATAACATAATTTCAAATAGCGATTTCAATAGAGACTTGTATACAAATCAAAAAAAAAGTGTTATTTTCATCTAATCCTGCCGGGTATCCATTGAGTTGTGATGCCAAGAACAGCTACCCCTTCAATTATTCTGTATATGGAGACCATATCTGTTCAAAGAGTTCGTATTTGTCCATTAGGACAAATCTGATTCTTTCCAAATGCAACGTCTCCAACATTTCCACTGTCCACATTTTAATTGTGGGGGATAATGTTCCCTTCCAAAATGTCAGTATTAATTTTTTCCCTGTTATCGAACAGTAATCCAAGAAATTTCTTTGGTTTACTGTTAATATTAAATTTGAATCCGGAACTCCTAATATTATTAATTTTGGATCTGGGTCCAGTTTAATTTTAAGAACTTCAGAGATAACTCTAAAGATTTCTGTCCAATAATAATTGAGTTTTATACATGTTACAAAACTATGCGTTAAATTAGCTTCCAAGTTCTGACATTTATCACAAATAGGACAAATGTTAGGATAAATTCTATTTAATTTCGTTTTTGAATAATGTAATCTGTGTAATACCTTAAATTGTATCAATATATGTCTAGCATTTAATGAGCAACGATGTATACGTTGTAGGCTTTCTTCCCAAATTTCCTTCGTTATAGATAAACCTATTTCATTTTCCCATGTTTGACGATATATTTCCGAAGTTGGGATTTCCCTATCCAAAATAGTATTGTGTATATATACGCTATTAATTTTTCTGTGTGTTTATTAAACAATTCATCTAATAATCCTGGTTTTCTATTTTTATAGTCTTGCGTATTTGACTTAATATAGTTTCTAATTTGTAAATACCTAAATATGTTATTTGACTGCAATCTATAGATATCCTGTAACTCTTGAAATGAAAGAAATTTTCCTTTCTTGTAAAGGTGTTCTATCCTTTTAATTCCTAAATCATTCCAGTGTCTCAACTCCTTGTCCAATACAGAGGGCCTAAACAAGGGATTATTCATAACTGGCAAACAAAGTGACAAATTATCCATATATAGGGTCTTAACTATTTGTTTCCAAATACGTCTATTGCTATGAATTATAAGGTTGTCACCATACGTTTTTTTTTTGTACTTCCCTTGGTGCAAAAAGAATCAAACCTACATCAAAAGGCAAACAGTCTTCCTTTTCCATCTTTAGCCAGCTTGGTTCATGATCTAAATTTACCAACCAAAAATTCATATTCTTAATCTGAACTGCCCAGAAATAATATAAGAAATTTGGTAGTGCTAGTCCACCATTTATTTTAGATTTACATAGATGTTTTTTACTTATTCAATGGTTTTTATAGTCCCAAATAAAACTATTAACCAAAGTATCTATTTAAAAAAAAAAACATTTTAGGGAGATATAAAGGGTTGGCTTGAAATAAATATAACAATTGTGGTAAAAAAAATCATTTTTATAGCATTTATTCTACCGATCATTGATATAGGTAGTGTTTTCCAATATAAAATATTTTTTTTTAGTTTATTTAATAATTGATGGTAATTATATTTAAATAGACAGTTATAGGACTTAGATACATTAATTCCTAGATATTTGAGTTTGTCCATGACTATCTTAAGTGGGAATTGTGCTAATATATTTAATTTTATTCCAGTTATAGGCATAATTTCACTTTTATTCCAATTAATTCTATACCCAGAAAATGTACTAAACTTAGTTATAACATTAAATAGATTGGGAATACTAATCTCCGGTTTTGTAATATAAATTAAGATGTCATCTGCGTATAGAGATATTTTATTCGTTGTAGTTTTGGTATTATATCCATATATTTCTGGTTCTGATCTAATCATTTCGGCTAATGGTTCTATTACCAGAGCAAATAGTGATGGTGATAACGGGCATCCTTGTCTACAACCCCTAAAGAGATTAAATTTTGCTGATAGCATTTGATTTGTTAATATTCTTGCAGTTGGATTCGAGTATATGATTTTTACCCATTTGGAATATCTATCCCCCAGTTGAAATTTCTGCATTATTTTAAATAAATATGGCCATTCAACCTGGTCAAATGCTTTTTCAGCATCTAAGGATATGACAGCTAGTTCAATATCATTCACTCTTTTTGAGTACATGACACTGAATAGACGTCTCAGATTATAGGATGAATAGCGTTTTGGAATAAAACTTGTTTGGTCATGATGTATTAATTTATTAATCACTAAACTTAGCCTCCGAGATAAAATTTTAGTTAGTATTTTTTGATCAGTATTTAAAAGAGCTATTGCTCTGTATGATCCAGGGTCTTCCAAATCTTTATTAGCTTTGGGGATAAGTGTAATTGTAGATTCATTTCATGATTCTGGTAACTTTCCTTGTTCATAAGCATATTTATATATTGTATGTAAGCGTGGAGCGATCAGATCATGAAACTTCTTATTAAATTCAACACTTAAGCCATCAGGGCCTGCGGCTTTTCCGTTATTTAATGATCCAATTGATTCTTCAATATCTTTTACTGATATATCAGCATTTAACAAGTCTCTACCTTCCTGATCTAAACTGTTAATATGACATTCTTGTAGGAATGTTTCCATTCCATCTGATTGTCCTGCTAGTTTAGATGAGTAAAAATTTTGATAATATTGTAAAAATGTATCATTGATATCTTTTGGTAAAGTCAATATTTCTCCCCTTGTTCAGATCTAATTTTATGTATCATTTTCTCCTCATTTAATTTTATAAGCTGGCGTGCCAGTAATTTTTGTGGTTTATCCCCAAATTCAAAGTGTACTTGTTTAGTCTGTTGAAAAAGTTTAATAATCTGATTTGAGTATATTTTATTTAGCTTATATTTTAATGATGCAATTTTATTACTTAGCCCCTTAGAAGGGGATATTGCATTTTCAATACCTAATTGTTTTTTTTAATTTTCCAACTTTTGTTGAGTCTTTCGATTTTCCTTATTAAAGTATGCGTGTGCTGATATTATCGCACCACGCATAAATGCTTTAAATGTATCCCAAAGCAGTGATGGTGAAATTCCAGGTTTGTCATTAGTTTCAAAAAATAATTTAATCTGTTTTACCAAGTAATCATAACAAGCCCTATCCTTTAATATTTGGGGGTTAAGTCTCCAGTTAGAGGTTTTAATAGTTATGTCTTTTAATTTTATCTTTAATGTTAATGGAGCGTGATCCGAGATAATAATAATATGATATTTTGAGTCATATGTAAATGGGATTAGTTTTGAATCTATTAAAAAATAGTCTATCCTTGAGTAGGTTCCAAATACAGGGGAAAAGAATGAATATTTTCGACCAGATGGGTTATCTGTTCTCCAAATATCCTTAACATTTGCTGTGTTAATAAAATAATTTATAAATGTACTTGACTTAGAAGTGGTTTTCCTTTTCATTGATGATCTATCTAAATAATTATCTAAGGTACATCTCCTCCAATTATTAGATTATGTTGAGTGGATATAGGGATATTGTTAAATATTTTCTTGAAGAATAATGGATTATCAAAATTAGGACCATATGTATTCATAAGGATTACTTTTTTAGAATATAATTCACCTGTAATTATTATATATCTACCCTCAACATCTTCTATTATTGAGCTTTGTTTAAAAGGTATACCTTTACGAATAATTATTGCTACCCCTCTAGACTTATGTGTAAATGAAGAGTGATATACTTTGGAAATCCATTTTGCTGTTAATCTATACTGCGCGTCTTTTTTAAGGTGTGTCTCTTGGAGAAAAATAATATCAGATTTTAATCTATTTAATTGAGCTAAAACCTTACCTCTTTTAATTGGTTCGTTAATTCCCTTAACATTCCAACTACAGAAGGTGATTCCATCACCCCCAATCCTAGTGTTTATGTCATACATTTTATTATTAAGGTGGTTTATAATGGAGTAGTGTCTCAGCTCATCTAACCCAATCCTATACCCAAACATCAGATCGATTAAATTTAATATCTGTGACATTGTCTTATACACACGTCTCCTTGAACTAACTATATAATACCAATCATACTTAAATCCATATAGTATATAATATGAAATAAAATACATAATATAAAAATAATAATAACAAATGTGAGTAAAGTAAGTGATGTTAATAAAGTGTAAGGGGGAAAAAAAAGTGACTACAACTATAGTGCAGTTAGTATTGGTGTAAGCCACACTAGCGTGGCTACTAATCTACGGACTTCCGTGAAAAAAAAGATGTTAATAATTCCAGCTCCGTTTTTGCCTTAAGGGCTATATATGTCGGGGTGGGGTATTAAATTTATATACTTAATAATTAATAATACTACTAATATCAAATATAGTTAGTGTCGTAGCACTATAATAGGAGAGCTAACATACATTTTTGAGGGGTAGTTAATACAAAACTATATTTATTAATAATCCATCTATCCCTCCTTGACCCCAAGATAGAGTCCATGTCCATTGTTCCTCCTCCTTCCCTGCGGATCCACCTTCAGTGTGAATCCTCCTCCTTTTCTGTGGGTGGACAGTATCATCAGATAAGTGATCAATAATCAGTATGATCAGGTGAGGGATCAATAATATTCAGTGTCCTTCATCTTCATCTGCTTCTTCCTCTTCCAATTTCTTCTGAATATCTCGAGCGAATTCAAGAGCTTCTGTATGTTTGGTGAAGCGGTGCTCCTTGTTATCATAAGTTACCCTTAATGTTCCCGGGTACATCAGGCCATATCTCAGATTCTTTATGTTCCTCAGGATACCTCTTGTTTCTGTAAATAAAGATCTTCTCTTAGCCACTTCCGCAGGGTAATCTCTAAAAATACTGATGTTGTCTCCCTCATATTTGAGATTTTTCTTACGTATTATTATCTTCATCATATCTTCAAAAACATGATCGTAAGCCACCTTCACAATCATCTGTCTTGGGGTAGCATCCCTCCTAGGGGTACGTCTCAATGCCCTGTGTGCTCGGCCCAGCAGAAGTTCTTGGTCCAAGTTCAGAATATCTTTTAGAAGTTTTGCAGCAAATTTTCGAGGGTCTTGATTTCCCTCTCGGCCTTCACTCAACCCAACAATACGCAGATTCTTACGCCTTTGACGTCCCTCCAAGTCAATGCATTGCTCAGTTATTTTGTGCAATAATTTTGATAAACGCTTGTTCTCGGCAAGACGCTTCTCGGCTGATTCAGTCAGTTCTTTTATTGCGTCATTTTGTTGGTTAACTGAAGTTATAATAGGTTCTAACTTGGTATCCAGCAGCACCTCCATCTCACCAGTTTTACGGTTTACATCATCCATCTGTTGTTGCAAATCAGTACCCGCTTTATCTTTCCATTCATCCATCATAGTCTTTTTCAGCGGCTATAACTTCCTTTTTGGACTCTTTCAAATTCTCATGATAAACCAAAATATCAGCTCTTAAAGTCTTTATTTCCTCTTTATATTCTTTTTTCATTTCCTTCAGCATTTGTTTCAGCTCACCCATAATGATTTTTTTGAGGTTGTCCATCTTTAAAATATCTTCCTGGGAGGCACTCAAACTCGAGCCCGAGGCTCCAGTGAGGCCTACTTCCCTTTTCACAGGCTTTTTCCCTTGGTGGGGGGGGGGGAGCGATGCATCTTAGTAAAGTCGCGCGCCTGATGACGTCACGCAACCTTTTTAACGCTACCGGAGCCGTTCACAACCGTTCTCCTCTGGTGAGCAGCTTCAGTTAACCCCTTTTACCCCCGTTTTTAATACAATTTTAGCGGAGCTGAATGGCGCGAGTTCCAATGACGCCCAAGTGGGACAGGCCCTTAAGTCCTGCAGTTAACTCTTCTCTTGGAGTTGCCATCAAATATAATATGAGACTGAGGCTATCTACCCCTGAGGTGGACATAAACGATCTCAGTGTTATTCCTAGATGGCCTATAACTCAACCGAGCTTCAATTTGTTTAATGGATTATTATCTGGTCCTTTTCAGATTGGGGATCAAAATGTGGAGTGGAATAGACATTCCTCACAACTCCTGTGAATCAAGTTCAATCCTAATCTCCGGTGCTTATCTGTGTGAGTTTGCAAGTTCTCCGTTTGACTGCATGGATTTTCTCCAGGTTATTTGGTTTCCTCCCACATCCCAAAGATGCGTTGGGTCAATGAAAATTGCACCGAGTGTGTAAAATGTATCTAATGTGCAGTCAAATGGTAGAAACTGGAGGGGATTAATAAGAATGTGGGGGAGATTTAAAAATGGGATTGGCAGAGAATTCATGTAAGTGGGCATTTAATGGTCAGTGGAATGAAAAGCCTGTATAATTCTATGGCTTCCCAAAACATAATTACCATGTTTCCTACATTACAGCTCTGATATATTTTGGACGGCACAGCAGGTAGAGCACCTGTCCATAGCGCCAGAGACCTGAGTTTGATCCTGACCTTGGGTGCTGTATGGTTGAGTTTGCACATTCATCCTGCAACTGCATAGGTTCCGTCCAGGTTTTCCAATTTCTTCCCACGTCCAAAGACTTGTGGGTTTGTAGGTTAATTGGCACCTGTAAAATTATGTAATGTGTAAAGAGTGGATTAAAAATGTGGATAACAGCGAACCAGTGTGAACGTGTGATGGAGGTTTGGGGTGGACTCAGTGGGCCGAAGAGCCTGTTTTCATGCTGTATCTCTAAACTAAACATGCTCCATTATTTTGAAATATGGATTCAGGGCATTCTAAGGTTGTGAAATAACTGTATTTTGCTTATCTATTCTATCTTGTAAAAATGAATAAAGATATACTAATGTAAAGTTAATCATTCAATAGATGTCCAGTTTGCAAGTCTCCAGATGTGTCACAATGTTGCACAAAAGTTTTCAAATACGTTCCTCGCCTTTCAGCTTGCTCACTTGACGATGACACCACCGGTTTGAAGGTTATTGACCCAGGCACTTTGGAATAACCAAATCAGTTGGACATCATTTTAAAAAAGATATAAAATGATAGAACAAAAGATTTGGTGTAGTTTATTATTGTCATGTGAACTGAGATGCAGTGAAAAGCTTTTGTTTGCATGCTATTCAATTAAATCAGATCATACTGCACATGAGTATAACGAGGTCATACACAAGGACACCAGTTTATAGTGATTTAGAAGAGTGAAGCAATTGTATTGGATGATAGTGGATTTTCTAATGGGACCAGTACACAATGGTTCTTTATTTTCACAATTAAATTATTATTTTTTGCATACAATTGCCATACCTATGCACAATCCCCAATTAGTACCAAGTTTATAAAAATAGTTAACTGAGACCACATGCAAGAGTCGCCAGGTTTTAGACCCATCTTCAAATTGGTCCAGTCCGTGCTCGGTCCCCTGGAGTGGAGCGCTATCCAGTCGATAGTTGCCATGCTCTGGCATCATCTATGAATGGAGATGGATATATCTGTCTTCTTCTTGGGTAAAATGGTGAAATTCACTTTCTGATGTACATCTTCCCTGGATATGAGAAATGGTCTAAATGTTCAGGAGACTCATAATAATAAATTAAGGCATTGTTGTACAGCAAGGGAAGATTGGTAAATGAATGTAGTTGTTGCATGCAAGACCTAAACGTTTAAATGATTCAATGAACGTTAATGAATCTGAACTTGGCTTCCAGATGCGCATGACCATCAACAATTGAGGTTTGATTCTGGAGTGCAACGAATTGTTTGTTAAACAGTTTCCCATTCGTTTTTAACATGGGGCAGGATCAAGTTGGTCTGAAGGGTCTGTTTTCACACTGTATGACTCTTTTAGCTACATTCTAGCAGGAATTGTGTTGGTTGTAAGGTACAATATTACAACAAGAAAGAGCAATGATGCAGCATGTTTGGACAATGGTCTTCATTGAGTTTGGCTGTATAGTGGAGCCATTAGTTGGGATCATGGCTTGTAGTCATCATGAAATAAACTTAAGATGAAGACAACATGTAGAAACAAGGAACTACAAATGCTGGTTAACAAAAAAAGACAAAGTGTTGGTATAACTCAACAGTTCGGACAGGATCTCTGGAGAACATGGATAGGTGATGTTTCAGGTGGGACCCTTCTTCAGACTGAGTCCTGACCTGAAATGTCACCAATCCATGTGCTCCAGACATGCTGCCTGGCCTTATGAGTTACTCCAGCACCATGTGTCTTTTTTTTAAGATAGAGACAGTCCTTTGCAGGCATCCCAATTTAGGGATAGTGCTTCATAATACCTCCCGTGTGGTGGAGTCAAAGTTCCATCAGAACTAATGACTGGAGGAAGGAGGAACTGTAGATGCTGGTTTACACCAAAATAGATACAAATTGCTGGAGTAACTCAGCGGGTTAGGCAGCATCTATGGAGAAAATGAAACGTTTCCGTGCGAGATCCTTCATCAGGCGACTTAAACTATGCTTCTGTACCCAACAGCTGGCCCTGTTGCTGTTTAATGTCGCATTTTCTGTCCCATGTTTGTGACAACAGGGTTTCTGGAAGTAACACAAAGAGATGAAATCAGGAAAAATTGCCGTTGCATTCTAATCAGTGTTTGGGTAACCTTTAAAACGGATAATGCAAAACGGGTGCCAAGCTCAGCCAAATCGGGTAACTCGTTTACTTTGATAGCATTGTCTGAATACAAACAATCTTTGTTGTTTTGTGTGTGGTGGGGGGTAAATCGTCTTTTGAATTACCAGGCATCCACAAGGTTGAAATTTCCAAGCCATTTACCGAACTATGTGTGTGATATGTTAAACCGACAATCAAGGGCTTGGCATTTGTAAATGGGAGTTATATTTAATCTACACAATCATTAACACCGGAGTACTGGCTAAATTCGATTTAAGAAGAGCGCAAGCTTTAAACTCTCTTGGAGGTTTGTCAAAAATGCAATTAATCAGGTAACTGGAGATCGGCTGGTTTACTACAGGTCATCGCAATAGGTAACAGCCCGGGAACTCTTGTTAAACGCTCCAAAGTCTCTTTGGCGGCGCGGTAACCTAGGATACATTTTAAAGCATTAATTCCTGGCAGCTCGTTCTTCCTGCGGTAACCTAGGATACATTTTAAAGCATCCATTCCTGCCAGCTCGTTCTTCCTGCGGCCGCTTGGTAAAGCAAAACTCAACTCGACATAAAACTTTAGACACAACATTTCTGGAGTAACTTAGCAGGACGGGCAGCAGCATCTCTGGAGAGTAGGAATGAGACCCTTCTTCAGACTGAGAGTCAGGGGAGAGGGAGACACAGAGATATGGAAGGGTAAGGTGTGAAAGGACAGATCAAAACAGACGAATGGTCGAGGAAACGGTCTGAAGAAGGCTCTCGACCCGAATCGTCACATATTCCTTTTCTCCCCAAATGCCGCCTGACCCGCCGAGTTACTCTGGCATTTTGTGTCCATCTGTGATCCATTGTTAGCTGGGGGGGAAGGAGACATCTAAAACAGTAACTAATCGGGAGTAATTGGTCGGAGAACTGGGATCGGGGATGAACGGGGAGAGAGAGGGTAAAACAAGGGTTACTTGAAGTTCAGAGTTCTCCAGCGATGCTGCCTGTCCCGCGGACTCATTCCAGCAATTTCGAGTCTGTCTACAACAATATTCATTTGTGGCAGCTCTCACCTTAGAGTCAAACCTGTCCCAGTCCCAACCATGTACCTGTCTTAACTGTTCCTTAAACGTTGGGTTAGTTAGTCCCTGCCTCAATGATTTACCTCCTCCGGCAGCTTGCTCCATGCACCCTTCAGCGGCCGCTTGGCAAAAGCAAAACTTACTCGAAGTAAAACTTCTCCGGGCAAAGTTCCAGCCGCATTTGGATTTTATTTGTTCTCACAGATTAAGCCAATTCTCCGTCGCGACGGTGGAAATGTTTTCCTCACACAGACGACGACGACCCGACCCCACACACACACTCCCCTTGATTGACAGTCCGGCCGGCCAATCAAAAGCCCGACGGGAGGCGGCGGACCGCAGGGAGCGGCGCGGGATTGGCTGGGGCCGGGTAAGGGGGCGGGACCTGTGGGAGCCCGCGCTCCCGGCCGTGGACGGTTGAGGCTCGGAGCGCGCGCGCTGCTGGCCCGTTGGCTGCGCGGCGGCAGCTTGGCGGGCGCCGTGTGTGAGGCGGACGCTCTCCCATCGCCGCCTCCCGCTCCCTCCCCACTCTCTCCCCCATCCCACCCCTCAAGCCAAGACAAGCCGCTCAGCCCACCACAATGTAGGATGGCAGAACAGCCAAGCATTCCTTTCAGGACCACCGGTTCCACGCTCTTGCACCCGCTCAGTGTCCTCCTCAACGTGCCGCTCGACCAGGTAAGGGGAAAACCGCCAGCCAGCCGCTACTCCAGTCAGAAAGTTGCAAGACATTTAAGTTCAGAAGTTCTAGGAGCAGAATCGGTCCATCAAGTCTACTGCGCTATTCAATCATAGAAACATAGAAAATTGGTGCAGGAGGAGGCCATTCGGCCCTTCGAGCCAGCACCGCCATTCATTGGCTGTTCTATCTTTCCCATCTCAACCCCATTCTGCTGCCTTCTCCCCATAACCTCTGACACCCCTTACTAACCAAGAACCTCCGGTATAAGATATTTCAAGGAAATTGCGATCCTTGCGGATAGGGAAGGTTCATAAGTTCATTAGTGACAGAAGCAGAATCAAATCAGAATTCGTCTCTTCAACCTCTTCATTCAATCAATCATGGCTAATCTATCTTTCCCTCTCAACTCCATCCAAGTTTACAGTCAGAGGTTGTCTTGCCTTGCCTGCATTGGCTTCCTTTGCCGCAGCAAGATCGTCCATGGTGCCAGCCAGATCGCTTATGTAGGTGTAGGGGCTGGACGGGGATGCTGTCTCAGAAGAATGAACAGAGGTATTGCTGTGAAGTTGGCTCATCTCCAGCAGGTGTAATCAGAAGGTTCCCGATATGGCACTCATGAAAACACAACCTTGTTTCTGACAGAGTGAAACGTCCCAGGAGAGCAGCCAACGACATTTAACAGGAAGGTCGATTATGTGGACAGAAATTATGAATTTATGATTAAGAACTAATGAAGAATGGGTTCAACGAACTTCTTGGATGAAATCAAATTATTGTATCTGGATCATGTACAATTTAGATTAGTTTATCGTGGCATCATGTTCAACACTGACATTATTATGGGCTGTAAGGCTGGATTTTTCTATGTGTAGGAAGGAACTACAGATGCTGGTTTAAACTGAAGATGGACGCAAAAAGCTGGATGAACTCAGCAGGTCAGGCAGCCTCTCTGGATAAAAGGAATAAGTGACATTTCGGGTCAAGACCCTTCTTCAGACTGTGTCTGATTGAGTCTGAAGATGGGTCTTAACCTGAATCATCACCTATTCCTCTTCTCCAGAGATGCTGCCTGATCCACTGTTCTCTGTCTAGGAAGGGAATTCAGAGCTAAGGGCTGAAGGTATGATTGATTTTGGTGCAGTAAAGGAAACTGGAAATCGCACAGGAGATAAGTATTGAGGTTGAGAGATTACAGAAGTGGTGAGGGTGGGGGAAAAGAAAAGGGAAAAGCCACATAGGGATTTGAATTTGATGATGAATTTAGAAGTGGTACTGCTGGATCAGGGGATATTGTGAATGAGTAATTATCAGGGTGGTAGATTAATCTGGATTTAGCCTGAGTTAGGAGAGGGCGACAATAAATTCAAATTTATTTGGGTTAATAGGCAGGATGACAGCAAAGAAGATATGAATAAGCAAGTGCAATGTAACAAAGGTGTGGATTAACATTTCAGCAGGAGCTAAGGTCGGAGGAGGGACAGGTGATATTACAAGGATGATTTTATAATAGACGATAGGTCTATTATAGGCAATAGGTCAATAGAGAATTGAATGGCGTTGCTGGCTCGAATGGCCTACTCCTGCACCTATTGTCTATTGTTTATTGTCTATTAAGATAGACTCAAAGTGCTCGAGTTACTCGAATAACGCAGGGCCTTAGTGAGTGAGGTGGAGAAGAGGGATCTTGGAGTGCAGCAAAGTTCCCTGAAAGTAGCGTCACAGATAGATAGGGTGACTAAGAAGTGTTTTGGGTACACTGGTCTTCATCAGTCAGTATTGAGTATAGAAGTTGGGATGTTATGTTATGATTCTGCAACACGTTGGTGTGGCCACCCGTGGAGTATTGTTTTCAGTTTGGGCGTCCTGCCGAAGGACGTTGTTAAGCTGAAAAGAGTGCACAGAAGATGAACAAGGGTGTTGCCAGGTCTTGAGGGCCTGAGGTATAGGAAGTCGTTAGGCAGGCTAGGACTTTAATTTCTTAAAACGCACAAGGCTGAGGAGTGATCTTATGGAGGTGTATATAATTACAGAGTCTTTTACCCAGAGATAGAGGAATCAAGAACCAGAAGGCATAGGTTTAAAGGGAGAGGGCAAAGATTTAATGGAAACCCGAGGGGAAACATTTTCGCACAGAGGGTGGTGGGTATATGGAATGAGCTGCCAGAAGAAGTAGTTGAGGCAAGTCCAATGACAACATTAAAAATACATAAAGACATTTGGTTTTGAGGGATATGGGCAAATGCAGCAGGTGGGACTAGAGTAGATAAAGCATTTTGTTCGGCATGGGAAAATTGGGCAGAAGGGCCTGTTTTTATGCTGTGTGACTATGCCCAAAACTAAACACTATACTGCAAATACAGTTATTTGTAGAGTTGTAACATAACATTTCAATTTTTGTATTCTGTGCAGAGACCTAGGAAGGCAAGCTTCCAGTAATTGTCTTGAAGGGAACTGTAGCCTTGAACACCAATATCCATCCTTTGTTCATTAACATTCTTTAGCACCCTATCATTACTGTTTATGTCCTTTTCTTATTTGTCTTTTCAAAATTCATCATTGCATACTTTTCAGGATTAAATTCCATCTACAATGTTCAGAATTACCATGGTTGACTCTCGGATGCCACCCTCAACTTCAAGGATCATAGTCATTGAAAAAATGGTGCAGTACAATTCAATCCCATATAGATTGCCTGCATCTAATCACGCTGTTGAAAGTCTCATCACAGTTTCAATCCTCTGGGGCCAGCTTCTACATCTCCCATTTTCTTTCTATTTCTGTTCCATCCAAAAACAATGTGTACATGATTTCTACTTCCTACTTAACACCGAACAAGTAATGGAGTAGGGGGTACACAAAAGGCTGGAGAAACTCAGCAGGTGCAGCAGCATCTAAGGAGCGAAGGAGATAGGCGACGTTTCGGGTCGAGACCCTTCTTCAGACTGGTCAGGGATCAGGGAAACGAGAGATATAGACGGTGATGTGGAGAGATAAAGAACAATGAATGAAAGATAAAGTATCGATGATAAAGGGAACAAGCCATTGTAAGCTGTTTGTAGTGTGAAAATGAGAAGCTAGTGCGACTAGGGTGGGGGAGAGAGATAGAGAGAGAGGGAATGCCAGGGCCCGAGGGCTGAGGGAGAGGTGGGGAGGAGACAGCAAGGGTTAACAGAATTGAGAAAATTCAATGTTCAAGCCCAGAGGATGCACTCTCCAAGCGGAATATGAGGTGCTGTTCCTCCAACTTGCCGTGTTGCTCACTTTGGCCGTGGAGGAGGCCCAGGACCAAGAGGTCGGATACGGAATGGGAGGGAGAGTTGAAGTGCTGAGCCACCGGGGAGGTCGGGTTGGTTATTGCGGACCGAGAGGAGGTGTTCGGCGAAACGATCGCCAAGCCTCCGCTTGGTCACACCGATATAGATCATCTGGCATCTGGAGCAGCGGATGCAGTAGATGAGGTTGGAAGAGGTGCAGGTGAACCTCTGTCGGACCTGGAAGGACTGCTTGGGTCCCTGAAAGGAGTGGAGGGGGGAGGTGAAGGGACAAGTGTAGCATTTCTTGCAGTTGCAAGGGAAAGTGCCCGGGGAAGGGGTAGAGCGGGAGGGAAGGGAAGAATTGACAAGGGAGTTGTGGAGGGAGCGGTCTTTGCGGAAGGCAGACGGGGGGAGATGGGAAGATGTGGCGAGTGGAGGGGTCACGTTGGAGGTGGCGAAACTGGCAGAGGACTATGTGTTGTATTTGCCGGCTGGTGGGGTGAAAGGTGAGGACCAGGGGGACTCTGCCCTTGTTGCGAGTGGGGGAATGGGGAGAGAGGGCAGTGTTGCGAGGTATGGAGGAGACCCTGGTGCGTGCCTCATCTATAGTAGGGGAGGGGAATCCCCGTTCTCTGAAGAATGAGGCCATTTGTGATGACCTGGTGTGGAACACCTCATCCTGGGAGCAGATGCGGCGTAGACGGAGGAATTGGGAATAGGGGATGGAGTCCTTACAGGAAGCAGGGTGGGAGGAAGAGTAGTCCAGGTAGCTGTGGGGGTCAGTTGGTTTGTAGTGGATGTCGGTCAGGAGTGTATCACCTGCAATAGAGATGGTGAGGTCAAGGAATGGTAGGGAAATGTCGGAAATGGTCCAAGTGTATTTGAGTGCCGGATGGAAGTTGGTGGTGAAATGGATGAAGTCAGTCAGTTGTGTGTGGGTGCAGGAGGTGACACCAAAGCAGTCGTCGATGTAACGGAGATAGAGGTCGGGGATGGGGTCCTGGTACGCCGAGAACAAGGATTGTTCGACGTACCCGACAAAGAGGCAAGCGTAGCTGGGGCCCATGTGTGTGCCCATAGCTACGCCTTGTGTTTGGAGGAAACGGGAGGAGTCAAAAGAGAAGTTATTGAGGGTAAGGACCAACTGCGCTAGGCGGAGGAGGGTGTCAGTGGACGGGTATGGGTTGCTCCTCTGGTCGAGGAAGAACCAGAGGGCTTTGAGACCGTCCTGGTGGGGGGTGGAGGTGTAGAGTGACTGGACGTCCATGGTAAAGATGAGAGGATGGGGGCCTGGAGAATGGAATGCGTGGAGCCGACGGAGAGTGTCTGAGGTGTCTTGAACATAGGTGGGGAGGGATTTAACAAAGGGGGATAGGATGGCATCAAGGTATGTGGAAATGTGTTCGGTGGGGCACGAACAGGCAGAGACAATGGGTCTGCCAGGGCAGTCGGGTTTGTGGATTTTGTGGAGAAGGTAAAATCGGGCCGTGCGGGGCTGGGAAGCGATGAGGTTGGAGGCTCGGGGGGGGGGTAGGGAGCCGGAGCTGATGAAGTCGGTTATGGTGCTCGAGATGGTGGCCTGGTGTTCGTCAGTGGGGTCATGGTCCAGGGGTAAGTAGGAGGAGGTGTCCGAGAGTTGGCGCGCGGCCTCCGCTTTGTAGAGATCGACGCGCCAGACTACCATGGCACCTCCCTTGTCGTTTTTGTGCACTATTTGCAACCCAGGCATACTTTGTGACTAAGAGGTGGTAAATGGTGTTGTTTAGAGGAACAGCACCTCATATTTCACTTGGGCAGCTTACAGCCCAGTGGTATGAATTTTGTTTTCTCTCACTTCAGGTAGCCCCGGCATTCCCTTTCTCTCTATCCCTCCCCCACCCAAGTCGCACTAGGTTCTCATTTTCACCCTACAAATAGCTTACAATGGCCTGTTGCCTTTATCATCGTTACTTTTTTGCATATCTTTTATTCATTGTTCTTTATCTCTCCACATCACTGTCTATATCTTGTACCATCATAACAACGGTATAACAACTTTTCAAACACTCTCTATATCTTTAGTTTCCCTTATCCTTAACCAGTCTGAAGAAGGGTCTCAACCCGAAACGTCACCTATTCCTTCTCTCCAGAGATGCTGCTTGTCCCGCTGAGTTACTCCAACTTTCTATGTCTATCCTTAGTTTTATGAAGATTACCAAGAATAATTTTGACACACAACAGAACAGTTTTTAAAGCAACATCTCCCCAGTCACCTCGATAATATGATCTAAAAAATATTTGCTCGATAAACATTTTCAAAAGGAATTAAATTGGTTGGAAGAGCATGCTTCAAGGTCCATCAATAGATTTAATTGGCAAAAATTTCATGGTATTTAATTTCAACTGGAAGTATGGCCAGTGTTGTGGGTGGTGCTCGAAGCTCAATGTTTGCTTTTCCATCAGCATAAAAGATCATGGAAACTTAATTGGTGCCAGAAGTAACTTCCGTTCAAACTTTCTCAATGTTTTATGGTGGCTTGGTCAACAATGGTAAAACCAGAGAAAGCTCTAGAGAGGGACTTCACATCCCAATCTTAAGTCTGAAGAAGGGTCACGACCTGAAACGTCACCCATTCCTTCTCTCCAGAGATGCTGCCTGACCCGCTGAGTTAATCCAGCATTTTGTGTCTACCCCCAATCTTTACTCCTTCTATGCCAATGGCATATATAAATCTATAAACATATATTTGTAGCTTTTTTTTCATTTTTATAGAGACAGCATAGAAACAGACTCTTTAGCCACTGAGTCCACACCAATAATCAATCAACCATTGACATAGTTCTAAGTGAGCCCATTTTATCATCCACTTCCGACATATTAGCAACTTTACAGAGGCCAATTAACCTACAAACTGGCACGCCTTTTGGATGTGGGAGGAAGTAATATGTTTCAGTGCTGCTAAAATAGTCTGAATTTCCGTCTTACAGCAATTTACAGTAGATTTTATTTGATGCATCTTTCCAAAGAAAACATTTTAATTGAAACTGCAAATCTGTTTCAGACATGATCAACTCCCCCCTCAAAAACTATATTCAAATTGCTAGTTCTGAGAAGTGTATTTGTGTATGCTTTGCGCCAAAGTGCTATCCAAAAGGACCAGATACACCATACAATCATCAAACATGAGTTCAGTAGATAGGGGAGATAGAGTGCAGAATATAGTTCTCAGCACTATCACATTATAAAGCATCAATTCCATAGACAACGTCCAATTTCTACATTGAGGTAGAGGTGAATTGGACCGCAGCCTAGCTTATGAAAGGACCATTCAGAAGCCTGATAACAGAAGAAAATAAGCTAGTTAGTTTCTGACATATGACATTGACTCCAGATAGAAGGCCCTATCAGAACACAGTTTGAGGTCAGGAGCAGACCAGAAATGGAAACATGAGATATTTTGTGGTAATTCCAAAAGATGTATTGATCCATTGGGGCAGTGATATTTGTGAAGTGGAATATGGAGAAGGGTAGTTGCATCAATTCTGCCAAACATCAAATAAAAAGGAGGAAAAAAGTATTTGCATCATGTACATAGGTTTTTGGTAGCCATGATCAATACAGTCCTTGATATGGACAAGTCTGAAATTAGATTCAAAATGATTGATAAGGAATGGTGATAGAAGTGTGAATGCCTTACTCTATAGCAAGGAGGTAAATGTGCTGTTATGTGGTATATGGGAATTGTGATGTAATTAAAGTGAAGGGGGAGATGTGATGTATATGTAATATAAATGCCAGTGCCCCTTGAGGCCAAAAGCCGAAGCTGGCAAATGTGCCTGTGCCTCGTGACTGAGGTCAGGTGACCTTCTAGAAGTTTCCTGGTTGTGCAGATTAAACTTTTCCTACAAGATGTCGGACGTGTATTCATTGTGCTAGTCACAACAAGGTCTTAAGGAAGACATTACATATACATCACATCTCCCCCTTCACTTTAATTACATCACATCTCCCCCTTCATTTAATTACATCACATCTCCCCCTTCACAAATAAAGAATTGTACCATAAAAACACCAAATGTAATCACAACAAGGCTTGAGCATCCATGTTCTCCAGCGATGCTGCCGGACCTGTTTAGTTATTCCAGCACTTTTTTGAACAATTTGCAGATCTTTGTTTCTACATCCAGATTTGCGTACCTAATATTTCTATTGTCCGCGAACAGGCCATTTCTAAAAACCATGAAGAGTATTGGCGGATACAGCTCCAGGGTTCATCTGCACCATTTGGACTTGTAAATTGCAGCATGGAGCAACTGTGTAGGTTCTTAATCTTCTCTATCCCCATGACAGTAATGCCCAAAGGTCGGTCGTGTGGTTATTTAGATGAGCTGGGAGCTGCTCTTGAAAAACTACATCAGCTGGTCTTGACAGTCATAATCCCAATCAGTGCTAACCCAAGCCCAGTTCTGTTCAGATTCTGAAACTCAACCAGGTTATGGTTTAGAAAATATTCCTCATGGAATATTTGCTCTGGAAGTCAGTAAAGAAAATGAGCATGAAGCAGAGGATGAAAAGATGTCCGAGTAACATTATAGATTGGAAATGGAGCAATACTAAGATGGAATTGATTGAAAATGGGCCTCCTAGGAGGAAGGTGCAACCAAGGGCGAGCAAAGAAAATGATTATTGGCAACTACGTCGTTTATATACATTAAATATTCTTGTGTTTTTTTGGTGCAGTCTGTTTTTGGAGAACCACATCGTTCTAATAAATTAATATCAATACCTGTCAAATTCCAGTTAAGATAAGGATTTTGGTTCTATCTGTGTTCATAGTGAAATAAGCTGTAATGCACAGAGCCAGGTAATTAGATTATTAGCATAATATTGACTTTTTAAGAATGGTTCCAGGTTTAAAAAACAGTGCTGGCAGGGGAAGGGCTTTTGTTCTGCTAGCTTTATTTGTTATGAATGGTGATACATTTATATGGAGGTTTAGGGCATCCAAAAGTGCACACAATTAAAAAAAATACTGCAGTTGCTGAAAATCTGAAACCTAAGAAAATGCAGGAAACTCTCAGCAGGACAGAGATTGATAAATTCACAACTATTGCGTATCAGGGACCGCACTGAACTGACATCTGGCAATGGGAAATACCAGAGAAGACGTTCTCACAGCAGAGGTTGCCAGATTTTTGTCACAAGCTCTTTCAAAGTCAGTAAAATGAACTTCTCTGTTTTGCCATCGACCACAAATTCAGGCCATGCTGTAGCAATCATCATTTGTGTATTGATGTAATGACGGATCTCCCTTGTATCAGAATCATGTTCTAAATTGTGGAAGGGAATTGTAAGTACTTTTAACCTGATTTTTTTTTGAGACAGAAGGAATAGTTTGATTAAAGTGAAGGGGGAGATGTGATGTATATGTAATATAAATGCCAGTGCCCCTTGAGGCCAAAAGCCGAAGCTGGCAAATGTGGCAAGGGTTATGGGGAGAAGGCAGGAGGGTGGGGTTGAGAAGGAAAGATGAATCAGCCATGATTGAATGGTGGAGTAGACTGGGTGGGCCGAATGGCCTAATTTTGTTCCTAGAACTTATGATGTTATGAAAATTGACGTAATATTTTTTGGTCTGAGTGCAGCACTTTTTTTGTCACCTCTCTAATGCAGCAACGGTGTAGTTGTAACCAGTTAAACCGAGTGGGTGTGAAATAGATGATTGAGTTTCCACTCTATTATTCAATATGCCTTTTGGCCAGGATTTTTGGTGGACTCTGAACTTGACTGCATGACAAAGGAAAGAAAGTGGACAAGAGACATACCATGCCTGCTCCATGGTTCCGTGTCTCTTTACTAACTATTATAGTCAGAGATGTTGGGGGAGATGTTGAGAATGCCCCAGTGTCATCTTATTCCCAACTAGTGAGAGATTGTCTCATGATTGTGGTGATCAACCTTGAATTAATTGTTGGGAGCGCTTCAAAGACCCCGTCAAGCCATGGCAAAGGAGAAACGTCAGATGAAGTTGAATCCGAGCAAGTCTGAAGTGTTACACTTTGGTTTTCAAGGGGACAATATACAACTAATGGCAAGACCTTTAACAGCATTGATGTACAGATGAATCTTGGGATCGAAGTCCACAACTTCCTGAAAGTGGCAACACAAGTAGATAGTGGTAAAGAAGGCATATGAGATGGTTGCTTTCATAGGGCATTGGGTACAAGAGTCAGGAAGTTGTGTTGCAGCTTTTTAGGACTTTGGTAGGCTGTATTTGGTACGTAGTTCTGGTCACCCCATTACAGGAAGGACGTGAAGGCTTTGGAGATAACAGAATGATGCCTGGATTAGGGATATTAGCTACACCGAGAAGTTGGACAGACTTTGATTGTTTTCTGCGGAATGCCGGAGGTTGAGGGGAGACGATAAAAGTTTATAAAATTATGAGAAACATAGATAGTGTAGACAGTCTTTCCCAAGATGGGAAAAAACTCAAATACTAAGGTTTACGGTGAAAGGGGCAAAATTTAAAGGGGATGTGCAGGGCAACTTTTTTTATATAGAGGTAGTGTGTGCCTGGAATGTGCTGCCAAGGATGGTGTTTGAGGCATATTTGATAGTGTAATTTAAGAGACTTTTGGATAGGCATATGGATATCCAGGGAATGGAGGGAAACGGATTATATACAGGTAGATAAAAGTTAGTCTTGACACCATGTTCAGCACATACATTGTATGCCGAAGGGCCTGTTTTGTGCTGTATTGTGGGCAGCATGTTCTATGATGTGCAGAATAAGCATCAGCAAATATTCTCCGTCCATCAATTTAATACCTGCTGTAACCTGCATTCCAAAGCCGTTTTCCCTCCCTGCAGGAAAAGAGCATGATTGACCCTATAACTGAGCCTTTAATTGATTACGCTGTTATCAACAAAGGAGCTGGGACCTTGGAGATAACAACTTCACTTGCATTGCCTACATGTTTTTACTACTAGATAGGAAAAAATGCTGTAGTAACTCAGCAGGACTCCAGCAATGGGTGAGATTTCGGGTCAGAAGAAGGGTCTCAACCGAAACGTTACCCATTCCTTCTATCCAGAGATGCTGCCTGTCCCGCTGAGTTACTCCAGCATTTTGTGTCTATCTTCGGTTTAAACCAGCATCTGCAGTTCCTTCCTACGCATGATTTTACTACTCCTTTGTTGAAGTGCCCCTGCGCTCTTCATTGTTTTGGGACTACACATTGTTATCTGGATTTCAGCCTTTTGACAGTTTTTTACTCGCTGGAGTTTAGAAGGATGAGGGGGAACCTCATTGAAACTTACCGAATAGTGAAAGGCTTGGATAGAGTGGATGTGGAGAAGCTGTTTCCACTGATCGGAGAGCCTAAGACCGGAGGTCATGGTCTCAGAAGTAAAGGACGTTCCTTTAGGAAGGAGATGAGGAGGAATTTCTTCAATCAGTGGATGGTGAATTTGTGGAATCTTTTGCCACAGAAGGCTGTGGAGGCTACATCAATGGATAGTTTTAAGGCAGAGATAGATAGATTATTGATTAGTATGGGAGCCAAGGGTTATGGGAAGAAGGCAGGTGAATGGGGTTAGGAGGGAGAGATAGATCAGTCATGATTGAATGGTGGAGTAGTCTTGAAGGGCCCATAGACATAGAAAATAGGTGCAGGAGGAGGCCATTCGGCCCTTCGAGCCAGCACCGCCATTCATTGTGATCATGGCTGATCGTCCGCTATCAATAACCCCTGCCTGCCTTCTCCCCATATCCCTTGACTCTACTAGCCCCTAGAGCTCTATCCAACTCTCTCTTAAATCCATCCAGTGATTTGGCCTCCACTGCCCTCTGTGGCAGGGAATTCCATAAATTCACAACTCTGGGTAAAAAAGTTTTTTCTCACCTCAGTCTTAAATGACCTCCCCTTTATTCTAAGACTGTGGCCCCTGGTTCTGGACTCACCCAACATTGGGAACATTTTTCCTGCATCTAGCTTGGCCTGTCCTTTTGCCCAATGGCCTAATTGTTCACCTATCACTTATGACCTTATGACATTATTTCTCATGTTTCCACATTTATCCAGGCATCTGAAGTGTAATTTTAGTGTGCTGATTGATGGCTTGCTCACCAGCATTTCCTTTGATTGTATTACTCTAGCATTGTTTTGCGCAGTCATGATTTAGCCATGATTTAAGGTGAATCTCCCGTACACAGTGGTAGCTTACTAGTCTTCTTTGAGATGGGAGATAATCATGGGGGGATTGTCATAGGATGAAGGCATCATGTTAGCTTCTGGGAATCCTGCGCACACTCACAGAAAGATCTCTTTGTAGCTATTTTTTTTCTTTCATGGATTAGAAGCCCTCCATTCAGGACCGTTCCTGAATGGTCATGAGAAGTAAGTTGATGGCCACCTGCAGACACCTGTGGGAAGCTGGTAGAGTCAAGATTAATTTGCTCTCTGACTGCCCTAAAGACTTATATAATTGGCTGCCTGGGAAAATAGAGCATTAGTAGACCGCACATTGCACTTCTGCTTGGCCAACCATATTGAATTCAATCTGTCTGCAGCACCTACCTGGAAGAATCAAAAAGAAAACAAGTTGATGAAGTGGTGACTTTGAAAGTCTCTGGCAAAGTGTAGCCACCAGATCTGTCAAGGCAATTTTGTTCCTGGTATGCTGCATGTCATCGCCACAATCTGATTCAACATCTGAGCCTCCTGGACTTCCTGGTTTCCCTTTCCCGTGACTTTCAGTCTGAAGAGCTGTCTCGACCCGAAACGTCGCCCATTCCTCACTCCAGAGATGCCGCCTGTCCCGCTGAGTTACTCCAGCATTTTGTGTCTACCTCCTGGACATTCATGCTCAAATAAGGATCCTAGCAATAATATCAAAGAAAATGTATAACCCAGAAGGAGACTTCCTGGCTTGTCTTACCAGTGCTGGATGAAAAGGAGCTGCTCAACAATGTCCACATTCCAGCCCCTGGTCTGTAGCCATGTAGGCCATGACTATTCAAGTGCTGGTTCAAGTAATTTTTTACTTCCCGTCCACCCTTCCCTTCTGAGAATTCTCGACCCGGGCCACCTTGGCGGTGGTGAGAATGTTCCTCGTAATTGATCTAATCCCTCGATCAACACGTGGAAACCTGCAACGTGAAAACCTGCAACAAATTGAAAATAAAGGATACTCGATCCTCACCTTTACACTCTGATTTATGGCCATCCACAAACTGGGCGTTCCTGCTAATATCTGTCCGTCAGATGTGTAGAAGCAGCTTGTTTGCTGTTATCTTGAGGTCCTTGGTGTGGTCTTCTTCCAGGCCACACTGTAACATGTATAGTCTGACTCTTAGTCTGAGGAAAGGTCTCTACCTGAGACATCACCTAACCCTTTTCTCCGGAAATGCAGCCTGATGCGCTGAGTTGCTCCAGCTTTTTGTGTTTATCTTCACACTGTAGCATTGCTTGGTGTAACCCATGAAAGACACAAAGTGCTGGAGTAACTCAGCGGGTGAGCAGGTATCTTTGGAGGAAAAGAATGGGTTACGTTTCTGGTCAGAACCCTTCTTCATACTGGCATCGTAGTGGAACCCACGATGATGTGGCCATGGAAAGCTGCAAAATAGAGTTAACCTCCTAGATTTGGAAACCAAATAACAGAATTTTGCAAACCATGCTCAAATTTAACACAAGCTTGCCTCCCAAAAACAACTATGAAGAAGGTCTTTCACAGTCACTCAAGCAGCTGTGAGGCTGCAGTATTTAGTGCTGAACTTGCCTATGAAGCCTTTGGACCATGTTCAGTGTCACAGTGCTTGCCCTCTGATTTCACTGCTGCATTGCAGAGAGCTCTGGAAGCCCACACACACACTGACTAAGTCCTGAGGTTCAGCTAGTATCAATTTCTAGTGAGCAATACCCTGTGATCATTCAACCTGCCTTTCCAGAGAGGTTTTCTAAACACGGGCAAGTGTGCTAACTAATGGTCGACGTTGGGTTTTGTACACGATCATTTTATCACATTGAAATCTCACCTTCAGGTTTGTACAGTTGATCTTGTAACTGGTTGATGTGAGCCTGCAAATAGTAAACCGTTGTCTGTCCTTCCCTGCTTTGTCAGGCCATACATAACAAGGAATCCATTTTGAAAGTCATTTGAGGCTGTGAAAGCACATCTCGGACCCGCAAAAACTCAGCAAAGGAGCACTGCAAGGCTGCGCACTCTCTCCTCTCCTCTCCTCTCCTCTCCTCTCCTCTCCTCTCCTCTCCTCTCCTCTCCTCTCCTCTCCTCTCCTCTCCTCTCCTCTCCTCTCTATTCTCTCTACACAAATGACTGCACCTCCACAGACACCTCTGTCAAGCTTCTCAAGTTTGTGGATGACACAACCCTGATTGGACTGATCCAGGATGGGGAGGAATCTGCCTACAGACAGGAAGTGTCACAGCTGGCATCCTGGTGCCATTGCAACAACCTAGAGCTCAATGCTCTTAAGACAGTGGAATTGATTGTAGACTTTAGGAGAGCTCCCCCTCCCCTCACCCCACTCACCATCAACAACACCACAGTCACATCTGTGGAGTCTTTTAAGTTCCTGGGATTGATGGCTTGCTACAAAGTAATTTGTCTTGATGCTCCGCCCGCAGGTGGCAACATGACATACGGTGACAGTTAGGAATGACACATAAAACATTAAACATTAATAATAAACCATTATCGATTAAACGTGAATTAAATAAAATACCAGAGCAAAAGGAGGCTACAGATCTTTGGTTATTGAGTAGAGCTACTACTCGTGGAAAAAAGCTGTTTTTACGTCTGGCTGTGGCAGCTTTGAGAGTCCAGAGTCGCCTTCCAGAAGGAAGTGATTCAAAGAGTTTGTGGCCAGGGTTTAGGCGGACTGAGCAGAGGTTTTCACCGAAACGATCGCCGAGCCTACACTTGGAGGAGGTGCAAGTGAACCTCTGCCTCACCTGAATAGACTGTCGGGGTCCTTGGACGAAGTCGAGGGGGAAGGTATAGGGGCATGTGTTGCATCTCCTGCGGTTGGTTGCAGGGGAAAGTACCTGGGGAGGTGATGGTTTGGGTGGAAAGGGACGAGTTGACCAGGGAATTGCGGAGGGAACGGTTTCTACGGAATACGGAAAGGGGTGGACATGGGAAGATGTGGTTAGTCGTGGGATCCCGTTGGTGGTGGTGAAAATGTTGGAGGATTATGTGCTGTATGCGATGACTGATAGGGTGGAAGGTGCGGACAAGGGGACTCTGTCCTTGTTACGAATGAGGGGAGGGGGAGCAAGAGCGGAGCTGCGGAATTTAGAGGAAATCCTAGTGATAGCCTCATCTATAATGGAAGAGGGTAACCCCTGTTCCTTAATGAATGAAGACATCTCCGATGACCTGATATGGATCACCTCATCTTGGGCTCAGATGCGGCGTAGACGGAGACATTGGGAGTAGGCCCTGACATCAGTCTGAAGAAGTCTCGACCCGAAATGTCACCCATTCCTTCTTGCCAGAGATGCTGCCTGTCCTGCTGAGTTACTTCTGCATTTTGTGACTATCTTCGATTTAAACCAGCATCTGCAGTTCTTTCCTACACATGAATAAATGGATGCTAGTTTTCACATGAGAAAGTAACAAAAACAAGTGCACAGGTTGGAAATATTAAAACAAATCAAACAGCAAAAAAACTATTACAAATAAAATTATCCATGAATGTAAAACAATATGATTGAAACATTTATAATTGGCAAAATAGTTTGAATAGTTTGCTTCAGTTTTTCCAGGCAAAAAGTCAACATGTGTGACATTAATCAAGGAGACAAAAAATACATTAAAGCATTTAAGATGGCGATATTTGACATACGACCAACTTAGATTGGGTAAAACATAAACTTGGTGTCTCAAATAATGGTCGTCTGGAATCCTGGAGAAACGTCTACTTGGATGGCAAAGAGAGTGCAGAAAATGCTAATAGATGTGGGTACCCGAGGTAAATTAGATGGCTACATTTTAGAGAAATCAATATAATTACATGATGATGCAAGGATTGGTAGGTATGTTAATCGGCTAGGCTGATACAGGGGGAGGCATGTGTGGAGCAGAAAAAATTGACCAAATTTGTAAAATTTTGTCTCCCATTTGGTTGGCATTGGTTCTTTACTTTTAAAGCTTGATGAGTTTAGGACATTTGCCAAGAAATCCAATTAATTACATTTTTTATTTTCTCCAGCAAAATGCTATTGAAAATTATTTTTTTCCTTGAGAGAAATATGAAAATTACTATTTATGGATAATTTCATTGTACATTGTGAAATGTACATGGCACTCAACAGAATGAGTCATCCTTGTACGCTTATTATAGCTTCCCCATTGCTCGATATACTGTTCTTGTCTTGGAGCATCATGGGGAAAAAGTGAACTGATTTATCCCGTGCAACCATTACTGGCCATTCCTGAGAAAAACAACTCTTCCGACACCATGCCAAACGGGTCAGTTAATTCTTTCAATCTCTTTCTTAATGTTTAATTCTTCCAGCATCCCCACCAGCACATCCCATTCCGATCCCATCCTTTAGTGTTACCAGCGAAGCCCTGATCACCTTTCCCCAAATCCTGAATATCCTTAGTCCACCGAGCAGCAAATCCCTCAGTTATCCCTCAGTTGTGATCATAGGCCCTATTCCCCTGCCCCAGAGCATCAACACCCCCCTCCTCCTCTTCCACCTTTAGCCCCTGGACATAGCCGTGACCCTGACTCCAAGATGATGCACTTTCCTTCCTGAGAATGAGCAACAGCCATTTTCACGAATGGTGTCTGGACGTAGAAAGCCAATATTATCCAGCACTTCAAAATCCTAAATGAATAGTAACTCAGATAATTTGATGAGAGAATAGGAAATGAATAGTAACTTTTGTGTGCTGTGGTTGCATCATCCATTTCAAATGTGGGTTTCTTATAATTTCCTGCAACAAATTGAGTTACTGATCTGTTTTTAAAATCATGAGGGGGGTAGATAGGGTGAATAAACCAATGTTTTTATTTCCCAGAGCAGAGGAATCAAAAGCCCAAGGACACCGGTATAAGGTGAGAGAGGCAACTTTTTCCATGGACAGGCTGGTGGGTATATGGAATGAGCTGCCAGAGGAGGTAGTTGAGGTGGGGTACTATGATAACATTTAATAGACATTTGGACAGTTACATGGATAGGAAAAGGTTCAGAGGGATAAGGGCCAAACGTGAGCAGGTGGCACAAGCGTAGGAGACGCATTTTGGTCAGCTTGGGCATGTTGAGCCGAAGGGCCTATTTCCACGTTGTATGACTATCAGAAAACATTGCAACAAATGGAACTGGAATCAAAATATGACCATTGTTTGCTCAAGCTGCACCTTTTTTTTCAGGTTAATTTTACAGTCTGTCAGTTGTTTGCCCTGTTCGCTGCCTTCTGGTTCCGTCTTTACCTCAGTCCCAGTAGAGCGGGGACTGTTGTACGTCATGTGGTCGTTACAATGATTGGTATATATTTTGCTATCTTCTGCTTTGGATGGTGAGTGTAAAAATGGCACCATTTATTTTGATCATGGTATTTTCACCATTTCGCATTCCACTATATATTTATGAATGAAATCCCAAATGCAGTTGATACAATACAAAATACAAAATATTGCTACTTTGAAATATTAATTCAAAATGTTTAAATATGAAAAGTGCCAATTAATTACTGGATATGTATTTTATTAATCAGTAACAGGAGGTTTGAGTCCATTGCAAAATTAATGGATGGAATACTTTGAAAATTGCGATGAACCATTTGCGACTTTTTTTGAAGAAGTGTATTGACATGTGGAAAAGACTTGGTATTAATCTATTCACTTCCAAGTTTCTTTTCACTATTGACAAGGCCAAGTATACTCAGGTGCTACTAAACAGGTTAAATCATAGACTCTTACAGCGTGGAAACGGGCATTTTGGCTCAACTTGCTCACCAACTAACATGTCCCATCTACACTAGTCCCACCTGCCTACATATGGTCCATATCCCTCTAAACGTGACGTATCCATGTACCTGTCCAAATGTTTCTAAAAACGTTGCAACAGTACCTGGCTCAACTACCTCTTCCGGAAGCTCAATGTCAAACCTAGCTCAATAATAGCACTCTTTGTCTTATTGTCAGATAGTTGTGGGTTTAAGATCCATTCCAGAGACTTAAACACTGTTCCTAGACTGTCCTGCACAACTAAAGATGCATCTTTTCGGTGGTCGCACATGTTCATGTCTTGTGTGACGGTCCAATATCATTGTTATTGGAGAGCTGTGTTGGTCTGGCTCTGAAGCTTTATCCATCTATCTTTCCTCAGGTGTCCAGCTGACAGCTGCACATTAATCTGACCTGGCTTTGAGCTCTGTAATTCCCTTCCTGAACTTCTGCATGTCACCAGTTCACTGTCATCCATTAGTGCAATGTTAATCTAGATGTTTGTCCCCTTTTCATATTCCTTTGGCATTGACTGCGCAACTTGTATCAACTCATATTTCGCTCAGGCAGCTTACAACCCAGCGGTATGCATGTTGATTTCTCTAATTCCAAGTAACCACCACATTCCCTCACTGCCTCACGCTAGTCGTCCTACTAGTTCTACTGTTCCCATCCATATATCCCTTCATTATCACCCTTTCCCCAGCCCACAATTGGGCCATTATGGGCTCCACCCTTCCTTGGTCATCTGTTGCCGGCCCTGCTAAGTTCTGGCCTTTTCCCTCCTCCAGCTCCCTCCCCTCTACTTTCAGTGTGAAGAAGAGTCCTGAGCCAAGATGTAACCCATCCTTTTTCTCCAGAGATGCTGCCTGACCCACTGAGTTACTCCAGCACTATGTGTCTATCTTCCGTTTACACCAGCATCTGCAGTTCCTTTCTACACATTTTGTAACACCTTGAGCTACTTTCCTGTGTTAAAGGCATGTATGAAGTTGCAGACATTTATAGGACACATGGGGAGTATAAAGGATGTGCAAGACTCTGCAGTTGTTGGAATCTTGAGTAAAACACACAATATTGGAGTAACTCAGTGGATCACGCAGCACCTGTGGAGGGACAGGAGAAGGTGGTGTTTCGGGTCGTTACCCTTCTTCAGACTGATTGGTTTGTTTGGGGGTGGATGGGGAAAACTAGAAAGGAGAGGTGGTGGCAGGCCAAAGCCTGGCAAGTGATAGGTTGATACAAGTAGTGGGGGGGGGGGTTGATTGGCAGATGGGTGGAGTAAATGACAAGGTCTCGCGATGAAAAGGAGATTAAATCGGGGTCATACAAAGAGAGAAGAAGAGTAAAATGCGAAGACAAAGGGATGGATGTAGGTGGATGAGAACGGTGGGGCGGGAGAGTGGGAGAAATGGGTGCCCACCAAATTGGAGAATTCAGTGTTCGTATTGTTGGCTTGTATGTTACCCAAGTGGAAAGTATCATGCTATCTTGTTGAGAAACTGGGAAGTGAATTCTTAGTTTAGTTCAGTTCAGTTTATTATTGTCACATGTACCGAGGTGCAGCAAAAACCCTTTGGTTGCATGCTATTTAGTCAGCGACAAGACAATACATGATTACAATCAAGCCGCCCATAGTGTAAGGACAATGGATAACGGGTATATCATTTAGTACAAGATACAGTCCAGTAAACTCTGATTAACAAGAGTTTGAAAGTCTCTAATGAGGTTGATTGGAGATCGGGACTGCTCTCTTGTTGGTGAGAGGGTTGTTCAGGTTCGGTGTGGAAGTTCCAGTCTTGGACTTGCACTGATTATTTAGGAACAAGGAACCATAGATACTGGTTTACAAAAGGAAGAAAGAAATAAGACTTTATTGCCTTCCATCTCAGTGGGGAATGTGGTGGAGCTGCTGTGGTGGATGTTTATGTAAAATTTTGTGTAGTTGTGTGCCCGGTTGCTATTTTTGGTATGACTATGGCAAATCAAATTATTTGTATTTTGGAAAAAGTTACTTGGCTAATAAAACTACGATTACGATTACAATAAAAAAAGTACTGGAGTAACTCAGCGGGTCAGGCCGAGAGAAGAGAACTTCTTCAAAGTAAGCATACCTTGAGGAGATATTGAGTGGAATTCTCTACCACAGAAGTCAGTGGGGGCCAATTCACTGGATGCATTCAAGAGAGAGTTGGGGAAAGATCTTAGGGCTAACAAGTCAAGGGATATGGGGAGAAAGCAGGAACGGGGTACCGATTCTGGATGATCAGCCATGATAATATTGAATGGTGGTGCTGGCTCGAAGGGCTTAATGGCCTCCTGTACCTATTTTCTATGTTTCTATGAGATGCTGCCTGACCCGCTGAGTTACTCCAGCTCTTTGTGAGTGATTATTTAAGTTTAGGCTTATTATTGTCACATGTAGCGAGGTACAGTGCAAAGCCCTGTTTTGCATTCTGTCCAATCAGATCAGATATATCATTCTTAAATGTAATCATCAAACTCAAATATAACAAATGGGGATTTCAATCAGAAATAAAGGTATAAATCAGATTAATAGTTAGTGCATACAGAGAGGTTAGACAAATGTAGACACAAATTGCTGGAGTAACTCAGCGGGCCAAGGCAGCATCTCTGGGAAGAAGTAATGGGTGGCGTTTTGGGTCGAGACCCTTCTTCAGACTGTGAACCCTTACTTTGAAGAGGTTAGACAAATGTTCATCCAGTAATTTAGCCTGGAATGTGGATTGGATTAAAACTGGTAAATCTGAATTAATGAATTAATTGCAAGCAGAGTGACTTAATTATAGCATTTTAAGGACAAATTAAAAAAACATTTAAAGATTGAAGAGGATTTATGGCTCCGACAGGGGGGAATCCAAACATTGTACTGTGTAGCGAGGCTAGACAGGTCAAGTAAAATGATTTTCATTTACAATAAAAATGAAACAATACTCGTGAAGTACACGTGTCTGACTGAACTAACAATAATAGCTCCTGTTGCTGGAAGAAGCACTGACTGACACACCCTAAAATCCCGGGAACGAACCCCCGCGGTCACATGACTGAACCGACCAATGATGAGGGTTCTGACCTCCCCTCCCCACTAGGTGCCGCTACAGGACCCCCCCCCCCCTCCCCAGTAGAACCCAAGGATATGTAACGAGCGGGTGTCCGAATGGCAAGACCAGACCGAGTGGAGACAGGAGGGACTGGCACACCCGGTGCCACAAGCGGAACAGGGCGAACAGATGGGACCAGCCGAACTGGCGGGACAGGGCCAACAGGCGGAACAGGATGAACAGGCGGGGTCGTCACTCTAGGGGGAACAGGCACAAGATGTGCAACCGGAGAAAAGGGCGTGGCTGGCGGACGGCCCCTACACCGGGGTTGGGCCATCACCACAGGGATGTCGACATCCAGATGGGCGGGCTTGAGGCAGACCACGGACACGATCTCACGACCCCCCACATCCAATACAAAAGTCGTGACACCAGGCCGCAACACCTGGAAAGGCCCCTCATAAGGCCGCTGGAGCGGAGTCCGATGCGAGTCCCTGCGCACAAAGACAAAAGGGCAGTCTTTCAGCACCGGCGGAACATACGCAGGAACGGCCACATGGCGGGAAGTGGGAACGGGAACCAGGACCCCCACTTTCTCACGCAGACGCACCAGCTCAGACGAGGCAGGCGCCAGCGACACCCGAGCTGCAGGAAGGAAATCCCCAGGCACCCACAGCGGCACACCATACACCAGCTCCGCGGAAGTCATGTCCAAATCCGCCTTGGGAGCCGTGTGGATCCCCAGCAACACCCAAGGCAATTGGTCCACCCAATCCGGGCCAAAGGGTGATCAGCGGTGGTATGAACTTGGCCGCCACCAATGCAGAAGTCGCCCGGATGGACGGATGAGCCAGTCTATGAATAGAGTCGAACACTCACCGATGCCAGCCAGCCGGAACAACAGGTCGCGGCTGGCCAGTGGAAGTATCGCAGAGGACTGTCACCCCTGCAGGGCTGAATGGCACAGGGATCAGACACCTTCGCGAAGGAAAACGGGAGAGGCTAGTGGTCCGTAAACGTGGTAAATGTCCTGCCCTCCAGGAAATACCGGAAATGTCAAACCGCCAAATAAAGAGCCAGAAGCTCGAGGTCGAACGCACTGTAATTTCGCTCAGGAGGGCGTAGGTGCCGGCTGAAGAAAGCAAGCGGCTGCCTCCGACAACAGCATCAGAAGCATCCACAGTAAGGGCGGTTGGGGCAGAGGCCTGCGGGTGCACCAGCAACGTGGCCTCGGCTAGCGCCTCCTTGGCACCCTTGAAAGGGGCCTCTGTCTCGGTGTTCCACACGAGATCCCGCTGCTTACCGGCCAGGCACAGGAACAAAGGCTGCATGATCCGAACCGCCGCCGGCACAAAACAATGGTAAAAGTTCACCATGCCCACGAACTCCTGCAGTCCTTTGACGGTGAGCGGCCGAGGAAACAGCCAAATCGCCTCCACCTTATCGGGAAGAGGTGTAGTGCCCTGTGGGGTAATGTGATGCCCAAGTAAAGATGTGATGCCCAAGATGGAGCTGAGACCGAACTGGCACTTGGCGGCATTAATGACCAACCCGTGATCCTGGAGACGCTGGTGTTCGCGATGAGAAAGTCTGGCAAGCAGAATGGCATCGAGATAATCGAAAACAAAGTTCAAACCGTGAGCAACCATGTCCAGCAGGCGTTGAAAAGACTGCGCGGCGTTTTTAAGTCCGAAAGTTCCCATCCGCATCCAAACAGGCCGAACGGAGTAATGATAGCAGTCTTGGGCACATCATCGGGGTGGACGGGAATCTGATGGTAGCCGCACACCATATCGATCTACAAGAATATGGTAGCACCATCCAAATGGGCCATGAAATACTGGATGTGCGGGACCGGGTAGTGATCGGCGGTCATTGTGTTATTCAGGCAGCGTTAATCCCCACACGGCCGCCACCCGCCGGACGACTTAGGAACTATGTGAAGTGGGGAAGCCCAAGGGTTGTCAGAACGCCGCATGATTCCCCATGTCCTCCATCTGTTGGAATTCCTCTCTCGCTAAACTTGTCGGGTGGGAGGCGGCGCGCCGGAGCATGCAGTGGAGGCCCAGTGGTGAAGATGTGATGCACCACCCATGCTTTGGAGCAGCCGAGTGGAATCGCGGGGTCAGGATCTCCGGGAACTCGGCCAGGATTGGAGCATAGGCCCCGCCCACATCCGACACAGATCCGAGCTGCGGATCGGGAGAAACCACGGGCCGCAAGGCCGCAGGCTGGGGGGGCCCTGGAGAACGAGGTGCTGGCCCCAAATCTGCCCTGAGCAACGCTGGGAGACGGCTGGATGAAGCGCCACGAATAACGGTGAGAATCGAGGACGAAGAAAGCAGTCCGAGTCCGTTAGGAGCGAATGGGGCTGCCATTAACAGCGGTCAGGTTGGGCCGCGCTTACCAGCACGTGTATCGAGGCCGGTTGAAGGTATGATGTTGATCTCAGCCCCAGTGTCCACGAGGAAATGAAGCCCGGAATGGCGATCCCTGATGTAAGGCGATGATTCTGGCCGACCACAATAGCCTCTACTGGCGATCGGCCAAGGCATTTCCCGAAAACAAGCAGGGGGCGTGGCGTTGGCGGGCCTCCGCACTCCAGCGTTGGTGGTAAATTAAGTAATCCCTGGGAGGAACAGCCCGGCGAGGCTGCTGTGACGACGGCACGGACAACCGGCTGATGGAACCACCATCCTGCTGTTTGGCAAGCCACAGCTCGTCCGCCTGTTCATCGAGCTGCAGTGGGTCGGTGAAATCAGACCCAGCGAGAAGCAGGCGGATGTCGTCAGGCATCTGCTCCAGTAACGCCTGTTCGAACAATAGGCAAGGCTGGTGTCCATCTATGAGCGCTAACATCTCACTCATGTGAACCGACGGCTTACGATCACCCAGACCGTCCATGTGTAGCAGCCTAGCCGCGCGATTGTGGCGACTGAGTCCGAAGGGCCTCGTACCTGCCAACGGCAGCAACCGTGAGGCCATCTCCCGGCGTTGAGCGCCCACCACGTAGAAGTAGCGGGTCGCATCCGCGACGATCTGGCGGAGTTCAAACTGGGCCTCAATGTGTGCGAACCACACATGAGGCTGTGCCGCCCAGAAAACGGGCAGTTTAAGTGCGACCGCATTCTGCTGGGTGGGCGAGTCGTTGAAGTTCTCGTCGGCGTACATGGCGTGAAGAAATCTGAAAAATGTTCTGATTGTCGGGGTCACCAAACGTAGCAAGGCCAGACAGGTCGAGTAAAATGATTTTTATTTTCAATTTTCAGTCAGACACACATACTTCACGAGTTTTGTTTGATTTTTATTTTCAATAAATATTAAACTAAATATTGAATTGCATGTGTCTGACTGAACTAACAATAATAGCTCCTGTTGCTGGAAGGAGCACTGACTAAAGGGCCTGTCCCACCAGCATCCGACTCCATGCGGTGAGCGCGACCAAACTGGAAGCGGGGGCCGTGCGGTGGTCGGGTGATCCCCGTACAGGGCCGGTCCCACCAGCATGCGCCTGCATGCGGCGAGCACGACCAAACCGGCAGTGGGGGCCGCACGGAGGTCGGGTGAGTGGCGCGACGCAGCGCGAAGTTGGAGCGAAGGCCGCAAGGTAAGTTCGCAAGGACAGAGAGGGACACACAGAGTGGGGCACGGAGGCACACAGAGAGCCCACGGAGGCACACATAGAGAGGGTCACGGAGGCACACACAGAAAGGGTCACGGAGGCACATATAGAGAGGGTCACGGAGGCACGACGTCGAGGCGGTGCGTAATGCATCGAGGCGGCTGCGGGCCGACAGGCCGTTGCCACGTGGAATTTTTTAACATGGTCAGTTTTTCGGAGCCCCGTGCGATGTCGGGTCTAGCTCCGCACGGCTCCGCCGATCGAAGTGGGATCGGCCCCGCGAGGCCGGACGGCTCAAGCGACCACGGTAGGTCGCGCTCACCGCATGGAGTCGCATGCTGGTAGGACAGGCCCTTAACTGACACATCCTAAAAGCCTGCGAATGAACCCCGTGGTCACGTGACCGAACTGACCAATGATGAGGGTTCTGACCTCCCCACCCCACACTTGGTGCCACTACAACTGTTTATTTGTAGCATTATCGTGGATACAAAGTAAACAATAGTTTACCTACAGACATCTCACTGATACGGTTGTTTAGCTTTCAGTTCTTGTTATTTAATGTCCAAGTTTAGAAGAGAAGAACATTGTGGTATTGCAGAGCAATAAAAGTTTACCATTGATAGCTGAGGAAAAGGATATGATCTGTGGGAGCAAATGTCATTTACAGGTAGGTTCTTGTTTACAGGAAAGTAATAGTTATTCACCCAGTGATTGTCTGCAAGCCTGTTGAACACTAGTTTTTTTGTGAAGTGTTACTCTTGGCAACACTGCTAAATAGGGTGTGAGTCTGCACCAAGATTCCTCACAGAAATGTTTCTGGTTTTAATTATGTTATTGTCAGTTGTTGCCAAGTCAAGAGCTATGCCCTTCCAGCAAAACCGTGCAGGATTTGTAGTTCATTTTTAGTACACTCTTGACGTTTGTTTGAAATGAAGTTCTTTACTGAATTTTGCAAGAGGAGAATATACAGGCTTGAATGCTATTTTAGCCAAGTGTAAGTGAGCAGGAAATAATTGAAAGCCCAGAGTATGTGAAATGATATCTGTAAGGGATAGAAAGGTTTCAAATGGTTCTAATGTGAATGTAGCTCCAGCATATTTCCAATAAAGTAGAGAGATTTCCTTCAGCCATGAGATGAAGCTCTTTACTGATTTTTGCAGGAAAATAGATTCATATTCTGTTATCCATCAAATATTAAAAAAATTGCAATGCATTTAACTTTAACTGGTGTAATTTTAAGGAATGTCGACAAATATAACATCGATACAGGATTCTAAAAGTTGTTTCGGCTTATTGCTGTTTTGTTTATTTAGTTCCAGTGTACCTAGTGTGCAAAGTACTTATGATACAGAGTCATTATATATCGTAACAAGTACTTTAATTTGTATGCATACAGAGACCAATGAGATGAGTATTGTACGCTCATAAGTTATAACTGAAAAACAGCATGGCTACCCGCATGCCACGAGGTGGTTGTGATGTGGTAAACCTGACATGGATTATGGATCAGGTCATCAGCTGCAAAACCAAACAGAGATCAAATCAGCAATACTGTTTGATCTACACCCCCCTTCTTGGGCTTTTGTGCAAAGGGCAATCAGGGTTTTATTTGAGGAAGTCGCTGATTGGTGGGAAGTGGACCAGGGTAAGCAGCTGATTGGCAGTCAGATCCCAGCAGTTTGTTGTGTACTTTATATTGTATCCTGTGTAAGGGGGGCAGTATGAAGGCCAGGGCAGTGTACTGTTCTGGATGTCAGATGTGGGAGGTCAGGGAATCTGATAGCCCTCCAGATATCCACATCTGCGCCAGGTGTGTTGAGATGGGGCTCCTAAAGGACTGTGTTAGGAACCTGGAGCAGCAGCTCGATGACCTCCGTCTGGTCAGGGAGAGTGAGGAGGTCATAGAGAGGAGCTACAGGGAGGTAGTCACTCCCAAACCACAGGAGGCAGACAAGTGGGTCACAGTTAGGAAGGGCAAGGGGCAGAGGCAGGGGCTAGAGAGTACCCCTGTGACCGTACACCTGGAAAATAGGTACTCGGGTTTGAGTACGATTGGAGGGGACAGCCTAGCTGGGGGCAGCAACAACGGCCGGGCCTCCGGCACAGAGACCGGCCCTGATGCTCAGAAGGGGAACAAAAAGAGGAGTGCAATTGTAATAGGGAACTCTATAGTTAGGGGGTCGGATAGGCGATTCTGTGGACGCAGTTGGGAGACCCGGATGGTAGTTTGCCTCCCTGGTGCCAGGGTCTCGCATGTGTCAGAACGTGTCCAAAAGATTCTGATAAGGGAGGGAGAGGAGCCTGATGTTGTGGTACACATAGGTACCAATGACATAGGCAGAAAAAGTGACGAGGTCCTGAAGGGAGAATTTAGGGAGTTGGGGGGGAAAGTTAAGGAGAAGGACCAAAAGGGTAACAATTTCAGGATTACTGCCTGTGCTAGTAGGCAGTAGGAATGAAACGAGGTGGAGGATAAATGCGTGGCTGAGGGACTGGTGCAGTGGGCAGGGATTCAAGTTTCTTGATCACTGGGACCTCTTTTGGGGAAGGCATGATCTGTACACAAAGGACGGGTTACACTTGAGCCCGAGGGGGACCATTATCCTGGCAGGGAGATTTGCAAAGGCTACTGGGGAGACTTTAAACTAGAAAGGCTGGGGGGAGGGACTCGGGTAGAGGGGGCTAGGGGTCAGGGTGTGGGGCAAGAGGCAGAGAAGGGAAGCACTCGGATCCAAAATGTAGGCGAGAAAGATGAAAAAGATAATAGACAGAGAATAAGGGATGGTGGGTTTCTAAAATGTGTATAATTTTAATGCTAGGAGCATTGTAAGTAAGGTGGACGAACTTAGAGCCTGGATTGACACCTGGAAATATGATGTTGTGGCAATCAGTGAAACATGGTTGCAGGAGGGCTGTGATTGGAAACTAAATATTCCAGGATTTCGTTGCTTCAGGTGTGATAGAATTGGAGGGACCAGAGGGGGAGGTGTTGCATTGCTTGTCAGAGAAGATATTACAGCAGTGCTTTGGCAGGATAGATTAGAGGGCTCGTCTAGGGAGGCTATTTGGGTGGAACTGAGAAGTGGGAACGGTGTAGCAACACTTTTAGGGGTGTATTATAGACCGCCAAATGGGGAGCGTGAATTGGAAGAGCAAATATGTAAGGAGATAGCAGATATTAGTAGTAAGCACAAGGTAGTGATTGTGGGAGATTTCAATTTTCCAAAAATAGACTGGGAAACACATTCTGTAAATGGGCTGGATGGTTTGGAGTTTGTAAAATGTGTGCAGGATAGTTTTTTGCAGCAGTACATAGAGGTATCGACCAGAGAAGTGGCAGTGCTGGACCTCCTGTTAGGAAATGAGGCAGGTCAGGTGACGGAGGTATGCGTTGGTGAGCACTTCGGGACCAGTGATCACAATACCATTAGTTTCAATATAATTATGGAGAGAGTCAGAACTGGACCTAGGGTGGAGATTTTTGATTGGAGAAAGGCTAACTTTGAGGGAATGCGTAAGGATTTTAAAGGAGTGAATTGGGACACTTTGTTTCATGGGAAGGATGTAGAAGAGAAATGGAGGACATTTAAAGGGGAAATTGTAAGAGTACAGAATCTTTGTCCCTGTTAGGTTGAAAGGAAATAGTAAAAATTGGAAAGAGCCATGGTTTTCAAGGGAAATTGGACACGTTTCGAAAAAAGGGAGATATCTACAATAATTATAGGAGGCATGGAGTAAATGAGGTGCTAGAGGAGTATAAAGAATGTAAAAAGAATCTTAAGAAAGAAATTAGGAAGGCTAAAAGAAGATATGAGGTTGGCAAGAAAGGTGAAAGTAAACCCAAAGGGTTTCTACAGCTATATTAATAGCAAAAGGATAACGAGGGATAAAATTGAACCATTAGAGAACCAGAATGGACAGCTATCTGCAGAGCCAAAAGATATGGGGGAGATATTGAACAATTTCTTTTCTTCGGTATTCACCAAGGAGAAGGATATTGAACTCTGTGAGTTAAGGGGAAAAAGTAGAGTAGCTATGGAAACTATGAGATTCAAAGAGGAGGAAGTACTGACACTTTTGAAAAATATAAAAGTGGATAAGTCTCCAGGTCCTGACAGGATATTCCCTAGGACCTTGAGGGAAGTTAGTGTAGAAATAGCAGGAGCTATGACAGAAATATTTCAAATGTCTTTAGAAACGGGAATAGTGCCGGAGGATTGGCGTACTGCGCATGTTGTTCCATTGTTTAAAAAGGATTCAAAGCATAAACCTAGCAATTTTAGACCTATTAGTTTGACGTCAGTGGTGGGCAAATTAATGGAAAGGATACTTGGAGATAATATATATATAAGCATCTGGATAAACAGGGTCTGATCAGGAACAGTCAACATGGATTTGTGCCTGGAAGGTCATGTTTGACAAACCTTCTTGAATTTTTTGAAGCGGTAACTAGGGAAATTGATGAGGGTAAAGCAGTGGATGTTGTCTATATGGATTTCAGTAAGGCCTTTGACAAGGTTCCCCATGGAAGGTTGCTTAAGAAGGTTCAATATTTGGGTGTTAATGGCGGAGTAGCAAGATGGATTCAACAGTGGCTGAATGGGAGATGTCAGAGAGTAATGGTGGATGGCTGTTTGTCAGGTTGGAAGCCGGTGACCAGTGGGGTGGCTCAGGGATCTGTGTTGGGTCCACTGTTGTTTGTCATGTACATCAATGATTTGGATGATGGGGTGGAATATTGGATAAGTAAGTATGCAGATGATACTAAGATAGGTGGTGTTGTGGATAATGAAGTAGATTTTCAAAGTCTACAGAGAGATTTGGGCCATTTGGAAAAGTGGGCTGAAAGATGGCAGATGGAGTTTAATGCTGATAAGTGTGAAGTGCTACATCTTGGCAGGACAAATCAAAATAGGACGTACATGGTAAATGGTAGGGAATTGAGGAATGCTGTGGAACAGAGGGATCTAGGAATAACTGTGCATAGTTCCCTGAAGGTGGAATCGCATGTAGATAGGGTGGTAAAGAAAGCCTTTGGTGTGCTGGCCTTTATAAATCAGAGCATTGAATATAGGAGTAGGGAAGTAATGTTAAAATTGTACAAGGCATTGGTAAGACCAATTCTGGAGTATGGTGTACAATTTTGGTCGCCTAGTTATAGGAAGGATGTCAACAAAATAGAGAGTACAGAGGAGATTTACTAGAATGTTGCCGGGTTCCAGCAACTATGTTACAGAGAAAGGTTGAACAAGTTAGGTCTTTATTCTTTGGAGCGCAGAAGGTTAAGGGGGACTTGATTGAGGTCTTTAAAATGATGAAAGGGATAGACAGAGTTGACGTGGATACGTTTTTCCCATTGAGGGTAGGGAAGATTCAAACAAGAGGGCATGACATGAGAATTAAGGGACAGAGGTTTCCGGGTAACGTGAGGGGGAACTTCTGTACTCAGAGGGTGGTGGCTGTGTGGAATGAGCTTCCAGCAGAAGTGGTGGAGGCAGGATCGATTTTAACATTTAAGAGTAAAGTGGATAGGTATATGGACGTGAAGGGAACGGAGGGGTATGGTCTGAGTGCAGGTAGATGGGATTAGGGGAAAACAAATGGTTGGCATGGACTGGAAGGGCCGAGAGGGCCTGTTTCTGTGCTGTAATTGTTATATGGTTATATGGTTAAAGCATGCAGGAGTAATATGTAATTAAAGCTATAACAATTAACTATCATCTACAGCAATGGAGGATATACTGCAACATTTCCAGGAATGGTTTCGCCTTTTACACCCACGGCAAACTTGACCAAAGGCAGGGCACTTCTCTCTTTTAGCTGAGTCGCTGGATGACCCGGAGTGTCTCAAGAGAACGTTTTGACAGTTGTGTAACCCTCAAGCTAATCCAGTCATCGTACGTGTGAAATTTTTTTCAAGATACCAGAATGCGACGAAAACTATTGAATCTTTTGTTTGTGCTATCAAGAAGGCTGCATGAACTTGCAGATTTGGTGATCTCAAAGACAAATTTATTAGAGAATGGTTGGTATGTGGTCTTTTTAATGATTAACTGAGATGGAAGCTTGTCTGAGATCCTGCAATAACTCTGGATGGAGCTATCGCAGTCTGTGAGACTTATGAGCTGTTGATTTGTAATCCACAAAAATGTCAGTTCCGTGTTAACCAGCTGAGCTACGTGGGGCATATTTTCACAGCTGATGGTCCCAAGGCGGATCCTTCTAAGACTGTGGCTGAAATGCCCACACCCGCTGATGTTGCAGGCCTGCAGAGATTTCTGGGCATGGTTAATTACCTCAGAAAATTTGTTCCCAACTTCACAGAGATCTCGGCTCCCTTGAGACAACTTAGTCACAAGACATTGCCTGGACATGGCACAAAGAGCAGCAACATGATTTTGACACTAAAACGTCAGATGTCATACCCACCTACCCTGGCTTATTACAATGCCAATAAACCTGTTACTTTGATCTGTGATGCATCCCAGTACAGCCTCGTGCAGCATGCCTGCAGGATGAGCAGCTTGTTGCTTGTGCCTCCAGGATGATGACGGACACGGAGATGAGGTATGCTCAGATCGAGAAGGAATTACTGGCAGTGGTCTTTGCACGTGTGAAATTCAACGATTACATTTTTGGCAAGGCTGTTACCGTAGAGACCGACCACCAACCTTTGGTTACCATTTTAAACAAGCCTATACATGCTGCGCTGGTACGGCTGCAAAGAATGATGCTGCAGCTCCAGAAGTATGATATCTCTCTCACTCTCAGAGTAAGCACATGTATCTGGCTGACACATTATCCCGTGCTCCCAGGAGGTCGAGCGCCCAGCACACATCAGAAATAGACACATTTGACATCATGGCAGTTGATTTCACTCATCCTTCACACCTGGATACCTTGGTCGTTCGTACGGCTGAAGATGCCACCCTGCAGATGCTCACCACGGTCATCAATCACGGCTGGCCTGGCAATCAGCATTCGCTTCCGCTTGCTGTTCAGCCTTATTTTTCTGTCCGAGATGAACTGGCCATTAAAGGCTGGGTTATTAAAAAGGGCCAAAAGGCAGTGATCCCAGCTTCACTCCCACAGAAGTACTTTGACACCATACACGGAGGTTCTGAAGCTATGGTGCAACGAGCAAAGAGCATGTTTTTCTGGCCTGCCATGTCAGATTATATACGCCAGAGGGTACAGTCCAGTGTTGTGTGCAACAGATTGACGTACTGCGCATGTTGTTCCATTGTTTAAAAAGGGTTCAAACAATAAACCTAGCAATTATAGACCTATTAGTTTGACGTCAGTGGTGGGCAAATTAATGGAAAGGATACTTAGAGATAATATAAGCATCTGGATAAACAGCGTCTGATCAGGAACAGTCAACATGGATTTGTGCCTGGAAGGTCATGTTTAACAAACCACCTTGAATTTTTTGAAGCGGTACCTAGGGAAATTGATGAGGGTAAAGCAGTGGATGTTGTCTACATGGATTTCAGTAAGGCCTTTGACAAGGTTCCCCATGGAAGGTTGGTTAAGAAGGTTCAATCTTTGGGTGTTAATGGCAGAGTAGCAAGATGGATTCAACAGTGGCTGACTGGGAGATGTCAGAGAGTAATGGTGGATGGGTGTTTGTCAGGTTGGAAGCCGGTGACCAGTGGGGTGCCTCAGGGATCTGTGTTGGGTCCACTGTTGTTTGTCATGTACATCAATGATCTGGATGATGGGGTGGAAAATTGGATAAGTAAGTATGCAGATGATAGGTGGTGTTGTGGATAATGAAGTAGATTTTCAAAATCTACAGAGAGATTTGGGCCATTTGGAAAAGTGGGCTGAAAGATGGCAGATGGAGTTTAATGCTGTTAAGTGTGAAGTGCTACATCTTGGCAGGACAAATCAAAATAGGACGTACATGGTAAATGGTAGGGAATTGAGGAATGCTGTGGAACAGAGGGATCTAGGCATAACTGTGCATAGTTCCCTGAAGGTGGAATCGCATGTAGCTAGGGTGGTAAAGAAAGCCTTTGGTGTGCTGGCCTTTATAAATCAGAGCATTGAATATAGGAGTAGGGAAGTAATGTTAAAATTGTACAAGGCATTGGTAAGACCAATTCTGGTCGCCTAATTATAGGAAGGATGTCAACAAAATAGAGAGAGTACAGAGGAGATTTACTAGAATGTTGCCAGGGTTCCAGCAACTATGATACAGAGAAAGGTTGAACAAGTTAGGTCTTTATTCTTTGGAGCGCAGAAGGTTAAGGGGGGACTTGATTGAGGTCTTTAAAATGATGAAAGGGATTGACAGAGTTGACGTGGATAAGTTTTTCCCATTGAGGGTAGGGAAGATTCAAACAAGAGGGCATGACATGAGAATTAAGGGACAGAAGTTTAGGGGTAACGTGAGGGGGAACTTCTTTACTCAGAGGGTGGTGGCTGTGTGGAATGAGCTTCCAGCAGAAGTGGTGGAGGCAGGATCGATTTTAACATTTAAAAGTAAAGTGGATAGGTATATGGACATGATGGGAATGGAGGGGTATGGTCTGAGTGCAGGTAGACGGGACTAGGGGAAAACAAATGGTCGGCACGGACTGGAAGGGCCGAGAGGGCCTGTTTCCGTGCTGTAATTGTTATATGGTTATATGGTTTTGTTGCGTGTTAACTAGTCAGCGGAAAGACAATACATGATTCTACTCGAGCCACCCACAGTGCACAGTTACATGGTAAAGGGAATAACGTGAATAAGGTCTAATGCAAGATAAAATCCAGTAAAGTTCGATCAGAGATCAAAGAGAGTCTCCATTGAGGTGGAGAGTAGCTCAGGACTGCTCTCCAGTTGTTGGTAGGATGGTTCAGTTGCCTGGTAACAGCTGGGGAAAAAACTGCCCTGAATCTGGAGGTGTGCGCTTTCACATTTCTGTACTTTTTGCCCAATGGGAGAGGGGAGAAGTAGAAGTGGCCAGGGTGCGACTTATCCTTCATTATGTTGGTGACCTTGCTGAGTCAGCGTGAGGTGTAAATGGAAAGGAGGTCGGTTTGTGCGTTCATCATTCACTGCAATTTCTTGCAGTCTTAGATTGAGCTTTTCCCAAACCATGCTGTGATACATCCCGAGAAAATGCTTCAAACCATATTTCTAAGATGGGTGGACCAAAAGACTATGAGACAGTTTGATTCTCATCATAGCATGACCTCTTGCCATCTTGCTGCATTTTGCTTTGCTGATGTGCATGGTGCAAGTTTTGGTTTTCCATGCCATCTTTGACCCTGCAAGTACTTGCTCAGTTATTCTGAAGCTCACGATGATCCCACATTTTGTAAAGACCAATTATTAGTGTGTTTACAGTGGAGGGGACAGAAGCATCCCTAAGTTAAAGATCATTGTGCAAGAAGTTAAAAAAAGAAGCTTTAGTCCCTAATAAACAGCTTGGACTTCTGTATTGCTAAGTTCCTACAACTTAGCAGTATGAGTTATGGTCAAGCAACATTGGACACTGAGACTCAGTGGAAAATGTTGTGACGCAATCAAAGTTGTACTCAAAAGGATAGATTTACAGAATACTTTTCAAGAGAAAGGGGATCTATAGTGGTTAGGAGAAGGGATTCAAGAACTTTCAAGTCTTCCATCTTTCTCGTGTGAAGTGAACAAATCGTTTTATAATACCGATCAAACATTTACAATTTTTATCTCAGCTGCTGTTGTGATTCAGTTTTCCATCATAGGGTGTTATACTTATTCTCATAAGTAAATGGAATCTATTAGCAGGAGTGCAAGAACATATAAGGAGACAAGGAACAAGCAATTTGTTTACTTATACAATTTTTTTAATGGAACTATTCAAATTTCACTTTAATTATGTAAATGTGATCTTGTAACATTTCGGGAAACCCATGTGAAAATATACAGAGTTGCCAAAGCAAGTTATTGTTGCTTTGAACAGTAACATCATGAATGCAAATGCACCAATGATAAAATTATGTACGATTGTGTGCACTCCTGCAACCTCCAATGTAGCCATTTTACTATCAAATAGTATTTCACATAAATTTCCCACAAGCTCATGAGAGGAATGCTACATTAAATACCTTGGCAGTCGTACTGGATGTCCCAGTTGTTCACCATTGCAGCTCCTCTTCCCATTCCTATACTGACTTTTCTGTCTTGGGCGCCTTTGTTCCCAGAGTGAAAACTGGAGGAGCAGTTTCCACTTGTCATTTTCCACTTGGGTAACTGACAAACTAACAATATGAATATTGGCCCCTCCAATTTTAGGTAACTAACCAACAAATCCTTTGTGCCTTTTTTTTGCAACATCTGAAAAAGTTGGGCTTTTTACAGGTCCACCACCGATTTTCCGTCAAATGTAGACTTAAGGAATTGCAGATGTTGGTTCACAAAAAATACAAAGTGTTGGATTAAATCAGCGGCTCAGGCAGCATCTCTGGAGGTTATGGATAGGCGACGCTTTGGGTCGGGACCCTTCTTCAGACTTCTTCAGAGCTTGAAGAAGGGTCCTCACCCAAAATGTTGCCTATCTATGTCCTCTAGAGATGGTGCCAGAACCGCTGAGTTACTCCAACACTTTGGGCCAGAAGGTAGGGTTGAGTTGGAAAGGACTGAGGGATTGTAGTTTAGAGGTCTGATGTGGGGGTTGGAAAGTAACAGACAACGATTTACTTGAGGGACCAAGAGGGAGAAGCAGACATGTGATGGATGGGGTGTTTGGTTCTCCAGTTCTTTCTCCTCCTTGACTCTTGCTGATTATTTCTCACACCTTAAGGTTTAAAATGTCATGCCCAGCAGCACAATGTTGTGCGGTCTACTGCCATTTAAACACCACTAGTCATTTGAACAATAACTTCCATCGCAGTCTAACTCAGCTGCTCCTTTTTAATTTTCTTTATGGAAATCACTTCCATCCTTATATCTGAGATTAACAAACATTGTTTGCAGATAAGAAGCTAACAAAGGCTATTATGAGAGCAAAAGGCAAACCTATCATCCTAGATCATTTTTGCAGCAGACAAACCTTGGTAACTGATAAGAAACATATTTGATACATAACGATCATGCCTTTGAGCTCAATTGTTTAAGTTGTCAGTATGCAGATGTTTTGTATTTTAGTCCAATGATGTTTTGGATCATTAAAAGTTCCAAGTGCTCTTGACATATGTCTTTGGTTGCCTTACAGGCAAAATAGAATGAGGCAAAGTTAAGGGGCCTCAACAGTTTACAAATAAATGTTGGTGGGATTCACAGGCAATTGTAGATTAGATTATTGTCATTCAGACCTTTCAGTCTGAACGAAATTTCGTTACCTTGCAGTCATAACATATAATAAAAAAACAAAACGCACAATAAACACACATTTAACATCCACCACAGTGAGTTCACCAGGCACCTCCTCACTGTGGTGGAAGGCAAAAGTCTTAGTCTCTGTCTTCTTACCTCCTTGTTCTCTCTCTGCGCTGAGGAGATTCAGGTCTCCGAGGTTGCCGTCCACCAGGGCCGCGGCCGAGCCTTTGAAGCCGGGCTTCTGCCACCGCCGTCGTCGGAATGCCGGAACACCACCACGGGGCCTGCCGCTGGAACGCTGGAGCACCGCAGCCCCGAAAGCCAGGTCGCCGCTGGAGCACTGCAGCCCCGAAGCCAGGTCGCCGCTGGAGCACCGCAGCCCCGATAGCCAGGTCGCCGCTGGAGCACCGCAGCTCCGAAGCCAGGTCGCCGCTGGAGCACCACAGTCCCGAAGCCAGGTCGCCGCTGGAGCACCACAGTCCCGAAAGCCAGGTTGCCGCTGGAGCACCGCAGCCCCGAAAGCCCAGAAAATATGACTACATTTGGAAAAGTGTTGTGTGATGGATTTAGAAAGAGGAAATGAGGAATAGGAATGATGAATCAATGGATTGTTGAACGATTAGAGAGGAAAGTTAAGGGGGGGAAGAAGATGCAAATGACTTGAGTGCAAGTTTTGAGAGGTAACATCGCAGTGATAAAAGAAACCCTTTGGGGTAGTGAATGGAGCAGGCAAACAAAGTACTAATGATAAATGTATAAGGCAAAGGGAAGGTTGAATTGGTAGTTTTGGGCATCTAATTACATCGAACTTGAAAGCCATGGTTGCCAATGATTCTTGTCATTGACAAACAGCTTTAATTGCTGCCTGTCCCCGGAACTTGCTGTAAACTTGAGTTGTGACTGTTGTGACTGAAATGCACACTTCTGGTGATGACGGTGTGCTGTCTGGGACCAGGTTCAGGGACCTGGGATGGGCACCAAACATAGACCAAATTGTGACAGAGGCTGCTGGGGGTGGTTTGGGTTGGGGGGTAGTGAGACGTGTGGAAGGGACAGCAGAATAGGGGTATGCTATGTGGGGAGTTGGATGGTGGAGAAAGATGATAGAGCAGGGATCCAAGGATTGGGGGCGATGATGTGTTATGTGATCAGTGTGGTGGTGTAGGACATTGAGGCCACCATAAGGGAGTAAGAACAAGGAGGTCATGGGCACCCTACCTGGCCACTGAGGAGGTAGCTGGTGTGTGGTTGGTGCAGCTGGGGGTGGTAAGTCTCTGAACAATGAAAGGTAAGTCAGCAAAATGTCTGGTGAGTCCCTGCCCAGCTAGGGCAGAATGGACCTATTTGTCCTAGCAGTACCCAGTGATAGCTGTTCCTGGGACATCATACGTAGGAAGGAACTGGAGATGCTGGTTTACACCAAAGAGAGGCACAAAATAATGGAGCAACCCTACGGGTCAGGCAGCATCTCTGGAGAAAAGGAATAGGTGATGTTTCAGGTCATAAGGGAATAAAGAGGAAGAAGATTGGACTTTATTGCCTTCCATCACAGTGAGGAAAGTGGGGAATCTACTGTGGTGGATGTTTACGTTAACTTTTATGTAGTTGTTTGTCTTGTTGCTTTTTAATTATTTTTTTAAGTATGGCTGTATGGTAAATTGAATTTCACTGTACCTTAATTGGTACATGTGACAATAAACTGACCTTGGAACCTTGAAGTGATAGGAGTAGAATTTGGCCATTTGGCCCATCAAGACTACTTCATCATTCAATGATGGTTGATCTACCTCTCCCTGCTAACTCCATTCTCCTGCTTTCTTCCCATAACCCTTGACACCTGTACTAACCAAGAATCTATTTCTGCCTTAAAAATATCCACTGCCCTGGCCTCCACAGCCATCTGCGGCAAAGAATTCCACAGATTCACCACCCTCTGATTAAATAAATTTCTCCTCATGTCCTTCCCTAAAGAACGTCCTTTAATGCTGAGGCTCTGGCCTCTAGTCCTCGACTCTCCCACTGGCGGAAACAGACTCTCCACATCCAAGCCGTTCGCTATTCTGTATGATTCAATGAGGTCCCCCCTCATTCTTCTGAACTCTAGCGAGTACAGGTCCAGTGCTGACAAAAGCTCATCATAGGGTAACCTACTTATTCCTGGGATCATTCTTGTAAACCTCCTCCGGAGTGTCTCCAGATTCAGCACATCCTTCCTCAGATACAGTATGGTGCCCAAAATATGGCCTTACCACTGCCTTATAAAGCGTCAGCATTACATCCCTGTTTTTGTATACAGGTCCTCTTGAAATAAATGCTACATTATGTTTGCTTTCTTTACCACCAATTCGAGTTACAGATTAACTTTTGGGGAATCCTGCACCAGCATTCCCAAATCCCTTTGAATTTGTTTTCTTTCGAAACCCTTCTTCAGATTCGACCACCACTGGACCCTTCCCAGCAACAGCACACCCTTCCTTGGATTTGGAGCACAAAACTGTTCTGCAAATTCCAAATATGGTCTTATAAATCTTCAGGACAACATTCTTGTTTTTATAATCTCACTCTCTCGAAATCTATACATAACTAAAACTCTGATCTTGTTATCTTCCAGTTAGAAACATAGAAACATAGAAATTAGGTGCAGGAGTAGGCCATTCAGCCCTTCGAGCCTGCACCGCCATTCAATATGATCATGGCTGATCATCCAACTCAGTATCCCGTACCTGCCTTCTCTCCATACCCTCTGATCCCCTTAGCCACAAGGGCCACATCCAACTCACTCTTAAATATAGCCAATGAACCGGCCTCAACTACCCTCTGTGGCAGAGAGTTCCAGAGACTCACCACTCTCTGTGTGAAAAAAGTCTTTCTCATCTCGGTCTTAAAGGATTTCCCCCTTATCCTTAAGCTGTGACCCCTTGTCCTGGACTTCCCCAACATCGGGAACAATCTTCCTGCATCTAGCCTGTCCAACCCCTTAAGAATTTTGTAGGTTTCTATAAGATCCCCTCTCAATCTCCTAAATTCCAGAGAGTATAAACCGAGTCTATCCAGTCTTTCTTCATAAGACAGTCCTGACATCCCAGGAATCAGTCTGGTGAACCTTCTCTGCACTCCCTCTATGGCAATAATGTCCTTCCTCAGATTTGGAGACCAAAACTGTACGCAATACTCCAGGTGTGGTCTCACCAAGACCCTGTACAACTGAAGTAGAACCTCCCTGCTCCTGTACTCAAATCCTTTTGCTATGAAAGCTAACATACCATTCGCTTTTTTCACTGCCTGCTGCACCTGCATGCCTACTTTCAATGACTGGTGTACCATGACACCCAGGTCTCGCTGCATCTCCCCTTTTCCTAATCGGCCACCATTTAAATAATAGTCTGCTTTCCTGTTTTTACCACCAAAGTGGATAACCTCACATTTATCCACATTATACTGCATCTGCCAAACATTTGCCCACTCACCCAGCCTATCCAAGTCACCTTGCAGTCTCCTAGCATCCTCCTCACAGCGAACACTGCCCCCCAGCTTAGTGTCATCCGCAAACTTGGAGATATTGCCTTCAATTCCCTCATCCAGATCATTAATATATATTGTAAACAGCTGGGGTCCCAGCACTGAGCCCTGCGGTACCCACTAGTTACTGCCTGCCATTGTGAAAAGGACCCGTTTACTCCTACTCTTTGCTTCCTGTTTGCCAGCCAGTTCTCTATCCACATCAATACTGAACCCCTAATTACCGTATGCTTTAAGTTTGTATACTAATCTCTTATGTGGGACCTTGTCGAAAGCCTTCTGGAAGTCCAGATATACCACATCCACTGGTTCTCCCTTATCCACGCTACTAGTTACATCCTCGAAAAAATTCCACAAGATTCGTCAGACATGATTTACCTTTTGTAAATCCATGCTGACTTTGTCCAATGATTTCACCACTTTCCAAATGTGCTGCTATCCCATCTTTAATAACTGACTCTAGCAGTTTCCCCACTCGATGTTAGACTAACTGGTCTGTAATTCCCCGTTTTCTCTCTCCCTCCCTTCTTAAAAAGAGGGGTTACATTTGCTACCCGCCAATCCTCAGGAACTACTCCAGAATCTAAAGAGTTTTGAAAGATTATCACTAATGCATCCACTATTTCCTGAGCTACTTCCTTAAGTACTCTGGGATGCAGCCTATCTGGCCCTGGGGATTTATCGGCCTTTAATCTATTCAATTTACCCAACACCACTTCCCGACTGACCTGGATTTCACTCAATTCCTCCTTTGACCCACAGTCCCCTGCTATTTCAGGCAGATTATTTATGTCTTCCTTAGTGAAGACGGAACCAAAGTAGTTATTCAATTGGTCCGCCATATCCTTGTTCCCCATGATCAACTCACCTGTTTCTGACTGCAAGGGACCTACATTTGTTTTAACTAACCTCTTTCTCTTCACATATCTATAAAAACTTTTGCAGTCAGTTTTTATGTTCCCTGCCAGTTTTCTTTCATAATCTATTTTTCCTTTCCTAATTAAGCCCTTTGTCCTCCTCTGCTGGTCTCTGAATTCTCCCAGTCCTCTGGTATGCTGCTTTTTCTGGCTACTTTGTACGCATCATCCTTTGCTTTGATACTATCCCTGATTTCCCTTGTTATCCACGGATGCACTACCTTCCCCGATTTATTCTTTTGCCAAACTGGGATGAACAATTTTTGTAGTTCATCCATGCAGTCTTTGAATGTCTTCCATTGTATATCCACCGTCAACCCTTTTAGAATTAATTGCCAGTCAATCTTGGTCCAATTCACGTCTCATACCCTCAAAGTTACCTTTCTTTAAGTTCAGAACCATTGTTTCTGAATTAACAATGTCACTCTCCATCCTAATGAAGAACTCAACCATATTATGGTCACTCTTGCCCAAGGAGGCACGTACAACAAGACGGCTAATTACCCCTTCCTCATTACTCAAAACCCAGTCTAAAATAGCCTGCTCTCTCGTTGGTTCCTCTACATGTTGATTTAGATAACTATCCCGCATACATTCCAAAAAATCCTCTTCCTCAGCACCCCTGCCAATTTGATTAACCCAATCTATATGTAGATTGAAGTCACCCATTATAACTGTTTTGCCTTTGTCGCACGCATTTCTAATTTCCTGTTTGATACCATCCCCAATTCTCTGCTACTGTTAGGTGGCCTGTACACAACACCCACCAGCGTTTTCTGCCCCTTAGTGTTTTGTAGCTCTACCCATACTGATTCCACATCCTCCAAGCTAATGTCCTTCCTTTCCATTGCGTTAATCTCCTCTCTAACCAGCAACGCTACCCCACCTCCTTTTCCTTTCTCTCTATCCCTCCTGAATATTGAATATCCCTGGATGTTCAGCTCCCAGCCTACGTCACCCTGGAGCCATGTCTCCGTGATCCCAACTATATCATAATCATTAATATCTGTCTGCACGTTCAACTCGTCCACCTTATTACGAATACTCCTTGCATTGAGACACAAAGCCTTCAGGCTTGTCTTTACAACGCACTTACCCCTTATACAATTTTGCTGAAAAGTGGCCCTTTTTGATTTTTGCCCTGGTTTTGTCTGCCTACCACTTTTACTTTTCACCTTGCTACCTAATGCTTCTACCCTCATTTTACACCCTCCTGCCTCTCTGCTCTTGTACCCATCCACCTGCCACATTAGTTTAAATCCTCCCCGACAGCACTAGCAAACACTCCCCCAAGAACATTGGTTCCATTCCATTCCAGGTGCAAACCGTCCTGTTTGTACCGGTCCCACCTCCCCCAGAACTGGTCCCAGTGCCCTAAAAATTTGAATCCCTCCCCCTTGCACCACTTTTCAAGCCACGTATTCATTTGCATTATCCTCCTATTTCTACTCTGACTGGCCCGTGGTACTGGTAGTAATCCGGAGATTACTACCTTTGAGGTCCTACTTTTAAGTTTATCTCCTAGCTCCCTAAATTCACCTTGTAGGACCTCATCCCTTTTTTTACCTATATCGTTGGTGCCAACATGCACCACGACAACTGGCTGTTCACCCTCCCCCTCCAGAATGTTCTGCAGCCGTTCAGTGACATCCCTGACCTTTGCACCAGGGAGGCAACATACCATCCTGGAGTCTCGTTTGCGGCCGCAGAAATGCCTATCTATTCCCCTGACAATTGAATCCCCTATTACTATTGCCCTTCCCCTCTTTTTTCCCCCCTCATGTGCTGCAGAGCCACCCATGGTGCCATGAACCTGGCTGCTGCTGCATTCCCCTGATGAGCCATCTCCCTCAACAGTATCCAAAATGGTATACCTGTTTAGGAGGGAGATGACCGCAGGGGACTCCTGCACTACCTGCCTACTGCTTTGCTGGCTATTGGCCACCCGTTCCCTTCTTGTCCTCTTACCTTTTGCCTGCGGTGTGACCAACTCACTGTACGTGCTATCCACGACTTTCTCCGCATCGTGGATGCTCCAGTATGAATCCAGCCGCAGTTCCAATCGTTCAATGCGGTCTGCCAGGAGCTGCAGCTGGACACACTTCCTGCAAACGTAGTCACCAGGGACACCGACCATCTCCCTGATCTCCCACATGTTGCAGGCTGAACAAACCACGGGGCCAATCTCTACTGCCATACCTTACTCCCAAATTACACTGTATTAAATATTAAAAAAACACAAAAACTTATCCTTTAAACTTTACTACTAAATACTGAATCCTTAACTCCCAGAATCCCTCACTCCCAGAAGGCAGAAATGTAAAATTGTAAACCCGGGGTTGCACCCAATCAGCTGCTTCCTCGGGTCCTCTTCCACCAATCAGCGGCTTCCTCAAAAAAAACCCACTTCTCCAAATGGAACGTTATGGATTTGGGTAAGCCTCTGGAAAAACAAGCCCCGCGCTTGATTTTTATCCTTACCGGTCGGGTGTCGCTCCTCCCCCTCCTCTTCTTCCAACGGCTCCTGTGGGCCTCTGGAAAAACAAGCCCCGCGCTTGATTTTTATCCTTACCGGTTGGGTGTCCCTCCTCCCCCTCCTCCTCTTCCAACGGCTCCTGTGGGCCTCTGGAAAACAAGCCCCGCGCTCGATTTTTATCCTTACCGGTCGGGTGTCCCTCCTCCCCCTCCTCTTCCAACGGCTCCTGTGGGCCTCGGAAAAAACAAGCCCCGCGCTAGATTTTTATCCTTACCGGTCGGGTGTCGCTCTTCCCCCTCCTCCTCTTCCAACGGCTCCTGTGGGCCTCTGGAAAAACAAGCCCCGCGCTAGATTTTTATCCTTACCGGTCGGGTGTCGCTCCTCCCCCTCCTCCTCTTCCAACGGCTCCTGTGGGCCTCTGGAAAAACAAGCCCCGCGCTTGATTTTTATCCTTACCGGTCGGGTGTCGCTCCTCCCCCTCCTCCTCTTCCAACGGCTCCTGTGGGCCTCTCCAACGGTTCCTGTGGGCCTCTCCAGTTTGCGCGGTCTTTCTATTTGCGCAAAAGCGGTTCGCGATAGCGCTACGATTTTTGCCAGTTCACTCACCGTTCTCCTGTGCTGCGGATGCACCAAGTTTCATTCCGATCGGTTGAATATCGTGAAAGTTAGTGAGGTTTAAAAATCTTAAAAACCACGCGTGCGCAGATCGATCTCTTCTCGTGCCAGTCAACGGCGCGTGGATTAGTCTCTTCCCCCGTCACTCCCCGGGGCGGTCTTCCCCTTCCTGCGCCATCGCGTCTTTACTGGAGCTGAGGATGGCCGGCGGAGGTTTCCAACCAGACACAATTTTCGGAGGGACCCCAAGCTGCCCAGCGTTGGAGACTCTGCCCAGCCCAACCCAGAGTCGGAGACCCAGACCAACCAAGAGTCGGAGATGTCGCTAAACGGAAAGCGGAGACTCTGCTCCCGGCGGAGGAGAATTGATTGTTAAGGGTTTGGACACGCTGGAGGCAGGATGCATGTTCCCGATGTTGGGGGAGTCCAGAACCAGGGCCCACAGTTTAAGAATAAGGGGTAAGCCATTTAGAACGGAGACGAGGAAACATTTTTTCGCAGAGTTGTGAGTGTGTAGAATTTCCCTGAATGTTATACCCCCGGTAAAATATTATTATGGAATAATAATTCTTAAACCCAGGAGCTGGTCAAGTTAACAACATCAACGACGGAAGTCGGTAGATGGTTAGCCATGCTAGTATGGCTAGCACTAACTGCAACTACTCTAGATGTAGTTTTTTCTATCTTTAAGCACAATACTAACCTCTTAATCTATCCTTTACTTTTCTTTTATATAAACTGTTGTGTTTTTCAGTTTGAATGGAGTTATACATTGGACCAATGGAGATATATTCGTGATGGACATAAACGAAACTTAAAATTCATCTATTCGATGTTCGGGTGTAAGGTCTGTCGGGCTGATCCATGGACTCTATTGTAGATTTCCATAAACATACGATTCAAGACCAAAAAATGAATACGGGGAATGAGGGATTAACGTTTTGTAGTTGGAATGTCAAAGGTATTAATGAACCGATAAAGAGAGGAAAAGTATTGGCACATTTAAAGGCAACTAAAGCTGATGTAATTTATATTGAAGAAACTCACTTAAAAAAAGATGCCGAGCATAGGTTGCAAGCTAAATGGATAGATAAAATGTATCACTCGTCTTTCACGCATAAATCAAGAGGCGTAGCAATATTATTTTGTAAAGGTACTTTATTTAGGCATACATCAACTATAACTGATAAAGATGGCAGATACATTATTGTGATAGGAGAATTAAACACAGAAAAAAATGATTCTTGTTAATATATATGGACCAAATTTTGATAGCCCATTGTTTTTTAAGAAAGTACTTAACAATATTCCGGAATTAACACAATATAATTTAATAATTGGAGGAGATTTTAACTGTACATTAGACCCCTATTTAGACAGATCTACTAGGCAAAGAAAAATTAAGTCACACTCCAGTGATTTATTAAACGCATATATGCAAACGACTAACATCAAAGATGTTTGGAGAATAGAAAATCCTACTGGACGAGAATACTCCTTTTACTCGCCAGTACATAAAACCTACTCAAGAATAGATTATTTTTTGGTGGATGCAAAACTTATTTCACTTACCTACGAATCCAAATATCACAATATTATAATCTCAGATCATGCGCCATTAACATTTAAGATCAAAATAAATGGTAAAATAGAAAAATCAGGACAGTGGAGATTTAACCCACAAATTTAAAAAAATAAAACTACTCAGGAATATATTACAACACAAATTAAGTTTTTTTTTTTAAACAAATGATCAACCAGAAATATCTTGCTCCTTATTATGGGAAACATTTAAAGCATATCTCCGGGGAATTATGATCTCTTCACAAGCATTTTATAATAAAAAGAATCGGAAGGAACAACAAGATTTGGAAAGGGAGATTAAACAATTAGACATACAGAATGCAACAAACCCAGATATAATATTACACAATAAAATTGCAGCATTGAAATATAAATTAAATAAAATATACACGGATCAAGTTCTAAAACTTTATCAACATACTAAACAAATACAGTTCGAATTTGGAGATAAACCCCATAAATTATTGGCCCGCCAATTAAGGAAAATGGAAGCTGAAAAAATAATCCATAGGATTAAATCACATAACGGCAAATTGCTAATACAACCCAAAGATATTAATGAAAGATTTATGCAATATTATAAAAACTTATACACTGCTAAAACAACAGAAAATAAAACAGAAATAGAAGCATTTCTAAAAAAATGTAACCTGAAAGGGCTGGATTTACAAAATAGAGAATTATTAAATGCTGATATCTCAACAAAAGAAATCCAAGAATCTATTAGATCATTAAAAAATGGTAAATCACCGGGACCAGATGGTATTGGTTCGGAATTTTATAAAATATTTCATGATCATTGGTTCCGCGTTTGAAATCATTATATGAACAGATATATACACAGCAGAAATTACCAGAAACGCTGAATGAATCTATTATAACTCTTATACCTAAAATAAATAAAGACTTGGATGAACCAGGATCATTTAGAGCAATAGCTCTTTTAAATACTGATCAAAAGATATTAACAAAAATATTAGCACAAAGGCTAAGTTTAGTTGTCAACGAATTAATTCATCCAGATCAAACAGGATTTATACCAAAACGATATTCCTCATATAATTTAAGACGGTTATTCAACATTATATATTCGAAAAGAAGTAATAAAAAAGACCTAGTAGTCATTTCACTTGACGCAGAAAAAGCCTTCGATCAAGTGGAATGGCCCTACCTATTTTCGGTTATGGAAGCTCTAAAATTGGGAGAGAAGTTTACCACTTGGATTAAATTGTTATACACAAATTCGACAGCTAGAATAACAACAAACCGAATGTTATCAACTAAATTCAATTTATCTCGAGGTTGTAGACAAGGTTGTCCTTTATCCCCTTTATTGTTTGCACTCGCAATAGAACCTCTCGCCCAGAGGGTGAGATTACATCCGGAAATACATGGATATGATACTAGAGACACTAAAAATAAAATCTCCCTATATGCGGATGATGTATTACTTTATATCACAGAACCAGAAACAAGTATCCGAAACTTGTTAAAATTAATAACAGAATTTGGATCTTTCTCAGGATACAGTATCAATTGGAATAAAAGTGAACATGCCAATAACGGTGAATAACTTACATATACTACAACAATTCCCTTTTAAGATAACAAACGAAAAAATTAAATATCTTGGAATTTTTGTAACAAAAAGATTCGACTCTTTATTCAAATCTAACTTCCCCCAATTATTGAATAAATTAAATAAGAATATTTTATATTGGAAAAGCTTACCTATCTCAATGTTAGGTAAAATTAATACAATAAAAATGATCTTTCTTCCACAATTATTATATCTCTTCCAATTAATTCCGATATATTTCCCTAAAAATTTCTTCAAAAAGGTAGATTCCCTAATTACTAACTTTATCTGGGATTATAAGAGTCATAGAATAAATAAAAAACATTTATGTAAATCTAAAATAAATGGAGGATTAGCATTACCAAATTTTATGTTTTATTACTGGGCAGTCAATATTAAAAATATGAATTTTTGGCTAGAAGATATAGATAACCAACCAACTTGGTTAAAAATGGAAAAAGAAGATTGTTCTCCCTTTGAAACTAGTTCTATAATATTTGCTAATACTAATTTAGCTAAGAAAATTTATAGTGAAAATCCGATAATAGAAAACGGAATCCGTATTTGGAAACAAATAAAGAAAACATTAAAACTAAAATCAATACCATTATCTCTTACCATTGTAAATAATGTTACGTTTAAACCTTCAATGATGGATAAAGCTTTTTTACAATGGAAAAATAAGGGAATTACTAAGATGGGAGATCTTTATAAGGAAAACTCTTTCCTTTCATTTCAAGAGTTACAACAAATTTATGGACTACACACTAAAGAATATTTTAGATATTTACAAATCAGAAATTATGTTTCTGCAAATACACAAGAACTTAGAAATAGAAAGATAGAAATTCTAGATGAATGCTTAAATAAACACCCAAATACAGATAAAATGATTTCATTTATATACAATATTTTATTGGAAAATGATGTTCCATCAACAGAAATATATAGACAGTCTTGGGAAAAAGAACTAGGTCAAATTATAAGGCCAGAACTATGGGATGAAAGTTTACAACATATACATCATTGTTCGTTAAATGCTAAACATTCCCTTATACAATTTAAAATACTACATAGATTACATTATTCCAAAGCTAAATTACATAACATCTTTCCAAAAGTATCCCCTACATGTGATAAATGTCAACATTTAGAAGCAAATTTATCACATTCATTTACTAACTGTATAAAAATCACAAAATTTTGGATAGAAATATTTAAGATAATTTTGAATGTTGTCAATATAATTCTGACTCCTGATCCAAAGTTAATAATACTTGGAATACTAGAAACAGACCAACTAGTAACAATGAATCAAAGAATTTTTATTGACTATGCTGTAATAATTGGGAAAAAACTAATATTAAAATTTTGGAAAGGCCCTACATCCCCAACAATCAAAATGTGGAACACAGAAATGTCGGAGACACTTCATCTGGAGAGATTGAGGCTTGTCCTAATGGACAGGTTAGATCTCTTCAGAGAGATTTGGTCTCCATTCATTAAATATTTACAGGGTCATAATGGCTCGGCACGAGGGCTTGACTGAGACCTGAATATTAGAATGGATGAAGAAACATATATAATAAAACATGACTATATCTCCAAGGACGGATAAAGGATATTGAACTCGGTGAGTTAAGGGGAAATAGTAGAGTAGCTATGGAAACTATGAGATTCAAAGAGGAGGAAGTACTGACACTTCTGAAAAATATAAAAGTGGATAAGTCTCCAGGTCCTGACAGGATATTCCCTAGGACATTGAGGGAAGTTAGTGTAGAAATAGCAGGAGCTATGACAGAAATATTTCAAATGTCATTAGAAACGGGAATAGTGCCGGAGGATTGGCGTACTGCGCATGTTGTTCCATTGTTTAAAAAGGGTTCAAAGAATAAACCTAGCAATTATAGACCTATTAGTTTGACGTCAGTGGTGGGCAAATTAATGGAAAATAGATAATATATATAAGCATCTGGATAAACAGGGTCTGATCAGGAACAGTCAACATGGATTTGTGCCTGGAAGGTCATGTTTGACAAACCTTCTTGAATTTTTTGAAGCGGTAACTAGGGAAATTGATGAGGGTAAAGCAGTGGATGTTGTCTATATGGATTTCAGTAAGGCCTTTGACAAGGTTCCCCATGGAAGGTTGGTTAAGAAGGTTCAATCTTTGGTGTTAATGGCGGAGTAGGCAACAGTGGCTGAATGGGAGATGTCAGAGAGTAATGGTGGATGGCTGTTTATCAGGTTGGAAGCCAGTGACCAGTGGGGTGCCTCAGGGATCTGTGTTGGGTCCACTGTTGTTTGTCATGTACATCAATGATCTGGATGATGGGGTGGAAAATTGGATAAGTAAGTATGCAGATGATACTAAGATAGGTGGTGTTGTGGATAATGAAGTAGATTTTCAAAGTCTACAGAGAGATTTGGGCCATTTGGAAAAGTGGGCTGAAAGATGGCAGATGGAGTTTAATGCTGATAAGTGTGAAGTGCTACATCTTGGCAGGACAAATCAAAATAGGACGTACATGGTAAATGGTAGGGAATTGAGGAATGCTGTGGAACAGAGGGATCTAGGAATAACTGTGCATAGTTCCCTGAAGGTGGAATCGCATGTAGATAGGGTGGTAAAGAAAGCCTTTGGTGTGCTGGCCTTTATAAATCAGAGCATTGAATATAGGAGTAGGGAAGTAATGTTAAAATTGTACAAGGCATTGGTAAGACCAATTCTGGAGTATGGTGTACAATTCTGGTCGCCTAGTTATAGGAAGGATGTCAACAAAATAGAGAGAGTACAGAGGAGATTTACTAGAATGTTGCCAGGGTTCCAGCAACTATGTTACAGAGAAAGGTTGAACAAGTTAGGTCTTTATTCTTTGGAGCGCAGAAGGTTAAGGGGGGACTTGATTGAGGTCTTTAAAATGATGAAAGGGATAGACAGAGTTGACGTGGATACGTTTTTTCCCATTGAGGGTAGGGAAGATTCAAACAAGAGGGCATGACATGAGAATTAAGGGACAGAGGTTTCGGGGTAACGTGAGGGGGAACTTCTTTACTCAGAGGGTGGTGGCTGTGTGGAATCAGCTTCCAGCAGAAGTGGTGGAGGCAGGATCGATTTTAACATTTAAGAGTAAAGTGGATAGGTATATGGACGTGAAGGGAATGGAGGGGTATGGTCTGAGTGCAGGTAGATGGGACTAGGGGAAAACAAATGGTCGGCACGGACTGGAAGGGCCGAGAGGGCCTGTTTCCGTGCTGTAATTGTTATATGGTTACTCCATTCACCATCATACTTCTTACACTCTTTTTCTCTATCTTTTCCTACCTTTAAAAAAAATTTAGAAAAATGTATAGAAACATATAATCTTAAATTTTTAATACTAATAAGAATATAAACAGTACTAATATCATGAAGATATTATTAATATCATGTATTTTCAAATATATAAAATATATAGTCTTAAATTTTAAAATCATTGATAATACAAATATTATTAATAGTATGAATATATCCTTAATATCATGAAGGTATTATTAGTATTATGTATTTTCAATTGTATAAAATATATAGTCTTAAATTTTAAAATTAACGATAATACAAATATTACTAACAGTATGATTTTATCATTAATATTATGTATTTTCAATTATATAAAATATATAGTCTTACATTTTTAAATCAATGATAATACAAATATTATTAAGAGTATGAACATATCATTAATATCATGTATTTTCAGCAATGCAAAATAATGTACTTTGTTATTACTATGTTTCTATAATAAAAATACTTAACAAAAAAAAAAAAAAGAATTCTCTGCCTAAGAGGGTGGTGGAGGCAGGTTCTCTGGATGCTTTCAAGAGAGAGCTGGATAGGGCTCTTAAAGATAGCAGAGTCAGGGGATATGGGGAGATGGCAGAAACGGGGTACTGATTGGGGATGATCAGCAATGATCACAGTGAATGGTGGTGCTGGCTCAAAGGGCCGAATGGCCTAGTCCTGCACCTATTGTCTATTGTCTATTGACTGAGGACTCGGTTTGGAATGGACAGGAACTGACAGTCCCACCATCAATATCCACACCCCATGAATGAAAACATTCTTAAAAATTACAAAATGTGCTGTAACGAGTGTTGGGTGATTAAATTTCCAGGCAATGCAGAATAAACACAATGACAAAATAGGGTGATAACAGCGATGAAAAACTAACTATGAAGATTGACAGGAGCTATTAAGGCAATTTCTAGTGGAGCAGGGAAAGCTTTGAGAATCGTTTTTCTCTCTGGTTGGGGAATCTGTGCATTTTGAGCCATAAATATGGAACTCGTGTTAGAAAATGGAATGCAGTTGAGCCAGACACCTGAGATTATAAAGAACGGATAAATGAACAGTAGATTATGCCCACAGAGGCATAATAGGATCAAACATATTTTATGCTGTAACTGGATGAATATTTAAAGCAAAATAAATTGCCAAGTTCTGGGTGAGATATGGGAATGCAATTTTTATTATTGGTTCGTTCTAGCTGAAAATTAACAAAGATTTATTGAGCTAGTTAGCTTCTTGGTGCTGTAAGCTCCAATGGTGCTGAATATCAAATATTCCTTTAAATTGGAAAAAGAAAACAGGGAAGGTAGACAAAAGTCTGAAGAAGTATGAAGAAGGGTTTCAGCCCGAAACGTTGCCTATTTCCTTCACTGCATAGATGCTGCCGCACCCGCTGAGTTTCTCCAGCATTTTTGTCTACCTTTGATTTTCCAGCATCTGCAGTTCCTTCTTGAACAAAAGAAAACAGGGTGTGGATTCACTCAAGGTCTCAAGGTTTCAAGGTCAGTTTATTGTCACGTGTACCAATTAAGGTACTTTGAAATTTGAGATACCATACAGCCATACTATACAGATGATACAGATTACATAAAGTACAGTTGGTTATTTGTCCTAACAATCCTTCCAGGAGCACCACTGAAAATGTGTTTCATTTTATACACACAATTTGTAATGTTCAACATGCTGTGTTTGTAATGGAGAAATAATCTTGCTGAACTCAAAGCCCCAGAAAAGCTTCAATTATAATTTCAAAGATGGCTGTTCTGTAATTTGTAGTAACATTTTTTTTTTTACTAAATAAACACAGGGTAAGTTGTCAAAGTGCAACCGCCTTTAAAAATTGAGTAGATGTATGAACGTTATGTTACAGTTGTTCAAGTTCGAGTACCGTGTTCAGATTTGGTCATCCTGCAGCATGGAGGATGCAGAGAGAATTTACGAGGATTTTAGCCAGGAATCAAGGACCTCAGCTATTGGAAGGGTTGTGTAGGCTTGGACTTTATTCCTTGGAGCGCATGAGGCTGAGGAGTGATTTTCGAGGTGTATAAAATCATGAGGGGAATTGATAGGATGAATGCACCGTCTTTTCCTGGGGACGGTGTTACGAGGGAACATGTTCAAGGATCTGACTAGAAAAAGGCTCACTCGTCTGTTTAGTTGCAAATCTGTTTTATTGGCAAGAGAGGACAAAAACAATACTTTTCTTGGTATGTGCGGGGTCCACATACTGCATCCGAGCAACCCCCCCCCCCCCCCCCCCCCCCCCCGCCCGTGAACAAAGTTCTATCGTGGAACTGCCGTGTAAAGCAATACGCAGAGCTACAGACTTGGCGAGTAAAGGTAATACAAACGGCGCTGCCGGTTTGGCACGCTAAGGATTAAACAGAGCAGTGCCGGCTTTTGTCGGCATGGGAATTTAAACAAAGAACTGTTGGCTGCAACGCTATTGGTTCTAAATATAGCGCAACCGGCTGCAGCGCTATGGGCTTTGAACATAGTACTCTGGCCACAGCGCTATTGGTAACAGACTGTTGGGAAAATTCTCTTATAACAGACGGTGGTGGGCGTGGAAGAATAAAAAAACAGAGGATGTAGATTTGATGTGGGAACAGCTAGATTTAATGGGAACCTGAGGCGCAACTTTTTTCAGTGTGGGTATATGAAATGAACTGCCCGAGGACATGGCTGTGGCCAGTACTATCAAAGCATTTAAAATACACTAGACGTAGACATGGATAGGAAAGGTTACTAAGAGAAAGCTGAGATGGGACATATTGGTCGGCATTGACGAGGTGGGCCGAATGGCCTGTTTCTGTACTGTATGACTTTAAAAAAAAATACTTTGATGTCTACAGGCACCTCTATCGTTTCACTTTCATGAGATTCCAATATCGAGGACCAGAGGACATAGGTTCAAGGTGAAGGGGAAAAGATTTAGCAGGAATTTGAGGGGTAACTTTTTCAACAAAGGGCAGTGGGTGTGTAGAACGAGATGCCAGAGGAGGTAGTTGAGGCTGGGACTATCCCAACGTTTAAAAAACAGTTAGATGGGTACATGGATTGGACAGGTTTAGAGCGATATGGACCAAACGCAGGGAGGTGGGACCAGTGTAGCTGGGACATGTTGGCTGGCGTTGGCAAGTTGGCCCAAAGGGCCTGTTTCCACACTGTATCACTCTATGACTCCATGACTTCAGGACATTTCCAATGGGAGAACGCACAACAAACTGTCATAGCATTCTGATAATGACCAAATAATCTTTTAGCAGACATATTGGGAGGAATAAATGTTGGCCGGTTTTGTACCTGCTTTAAAAAAATACTGTAAGATCTTTTCCACTCACTTTAAGCATCAACAAGGCCTTGGTTTAATGTGTCATTTTACAAGTCATATAATTTTCATGTCTGGTGGTAAACTGTTCACAGAAATCTAGGTACCCAATTGCATTTTAAGACGGGCTCAATTTAAAAATTAAAAATTGATACAGGTCCACCACCGAATTTTCCAGCAACTGGTATACCGGCCTCAAAAGGGGCGGCGTGGTGGCGCAGTGGTAGAGTTGCTGCCTTACAGCACCAGAGACCCGGGTTTTAAGTCAACCGGGTTACTATTTTACATGTCAATATATGACAATACATATTTTTAATTTTGATTAATTCTCTACATTCATGGGACCTGACCTGATTTTTGATCTTTGTTCATGTCATAGAAACAGAATTAGACCATTCGGCTCATCAAGTCTACTCTGCCATTTAACCATGGCTGATCTATCTTTCCCTCTCAACCCCATTCTACTCCATTCACCCGTAAACTTTGATACCCTCACGAATCTGGAACCTATCAATCTCCATTTAAAAATTTCCCGAAGACTTGGCTTTCACAGCAGTCTGTGCCTAAAAAAAGTCCTCTTCATCTCCTTACACCCTCTTATTCCGAGGCTATGCCTTCTGGTCCCTGACTCTCCTACTAATGAAAACATCCTCCCCACATCCACTATCTCCAGGCCCTTCACTTTTCAGGCTAATGTTTAACAAGTTTACAAATGATACAAAAGTGGGTGGTTTTGCAGATAGTGAAGATGGTTGTGAAAAATTGCAGCAGGATCTTTATTGATTGGCCAGGTGGGCTGAGGAATGGTTGAATGAATTTATTACAGAGAAATGTGAGATGTGGCATTTTGGGAAGTCAAACATGGGCAGGACCTACAATGTGAATGGTAGGGATCTGGGGACTGTTGTAGTGCAGAGATATCTAGGAGTACAGGTGCATGGTTCCTTGGAGGTGGCGTTGCAGGTAGATAGTGGTCAAAAAGGCATTTGGCACATTGGCGTTCATCAGTCAGAGTATTGAGTATAGAAGACACGTTGCAGTTGTATAAGACGTTGGTGAGGCTGCATTTAGAGTATTGTGTTCAGTTCTGGGCACCATGTTATAGGAAAGATGTCAAGCTGGAAAAAGTACAGAGAAGATTTACAAGGATGTTGCCAGGGTTATAGTTATAGAGAGAGGTTGAGTTGGCTGGGACTCTATTCCTTGGAGTGCAGGAGGATGAGGTGTGATCTTCACGAGGTGTACAAAATCAAATCAGGAGAGAAATAGATCGGGTAGATGCACAGAGTCTCTTGCCCAGAGTAGGTGAATCGAGGACCAGAGGAGATAGGTTTAAGATGAAGGGGAAAAGATTTAATAGGAATCTAAGGGGTAACTTTGTATCACAAAGGGTAGTGGGTGCATGGAACAAGCAGCCAGAGGAGGTAGTTGAGGCAAGGACTATCCCAACATTTAAGAAACAGATAGACAGGTACATGGATAGGACACGTTTGGCGGGATATGGACCAAACGCGGGCAGATTCGACTAGTGTAGCTGGGACATGTTGGCCGTGTTGGGCCCAAGAGCTTGTTTTCACACTGTATCACTCTACGATACTATTTGGTAAGTTTCGATATACCCCCTCATCCTTCTGAACTCCAGCGAGTACAAGCTCCAAGCAGTTAAACAATCATCAAATGCTAACCCAAACATCCCTGGGATCATTCTAGTAAACCACCTCTGGACCATGTTAGTCCATCCCTCCTCTGATGTGGGGCCCAAAACTGCTCACCATACTCCAAATGCGATCTGCCAGTGTCTTAGAAAGCCTCCCTGCTTTTATATTCTAGTGTTCTCAAAATGAATGCTAACATTCAATTTACCTTCCTTGCTAACAATTCAACTTGCAAATTATCCTTGTGGGACTCCTCCACTATCACTCCCAAGTCCCTTTGCACCTCTGATTTCTGAATCAGGCTCGAAGGGCTGAATGGCCTCCTCCTGCACCTATTTTCTATGTTTCCATGCTGCACTTCCTTAATGGCAAGACTGTCCTTCCTCAAATTAGGAGACCAAAACTGCACACAATTCTCCAGGTGTGGTCTCACCAGGGCCCTGTACAACTGCAGAAGGACTTATTTGCTCCTATACTCAGCGCCTCTCGTTATGTAGGCCAAAATGCCATTAGCTTTCTTCGCTGCCTGCTGTACCTGCATGCTTACTTTCAGTGACTGATGTATAAGGACACCCAGGTCTCGTTGTACTTCCCCTTTTCCTAACCTGACACCATTCAGATAATCTGTCTTCCTATTCTTGCCACCAAAGTGGATAACCTCACATTTATGCACATTTTACTTCGGAGTCACGTGAGTGACTACGTGAAGAAGGCCCGCCTGGCGCTGGAACGGCATTACGTCGACGCTGACGGCAGAAGCAGGAGCTGCACAGACAGCTCCTCGACAGCGGTAGGTCGGAACCGGCAGGTAAGTGCAGTTGAAATATTTTTTAGGAAGTCTGCAAAACTCCGTGCCTGGTGGATTGAACCAGGATTTTAAAGGTTTTAAAAAAAAACAAAGTAAAAGTTTAAATTCAACAGAAATACTCTGTTAAAAACAATGGAGTTTTGAAAAGAACGTCCCAGGGGAATACCCAGCGATCGGGACGAGAGATTAATTACGGGGCCGGTTCCGATACTGGTACCGTTAAAAATACGGTAGAGAGGTTAAAATGCTCCACAATCTTTTGGCAGGAAATTTTAAAAAATCAGAAAGGCTGTAATTTAAAAAGTGAATAAATTTCGCGATATGGAGAAAGTACTCCAAAATATAAAAAAGAGACAAGGGTCACAGTACCCAAACAGTTCCCCAAAAAAGACCCTGAGGGGCTTGAATATACAAAATATGGCTATGTGCCAAATTGAGAATTTGAAACCCTGGACCCTGGATTAGGGTGGAGGAAGTCTCTTTGGATATAATTCCAAGTGGATCAGGGCTGCAAAAGACAGACCCTGCAAATTAGAGCGCAGAAGGTTAAGGGGGGACTTGATTGAGGTCTTTAAAATGATGAAAGGGATAGACAGAGTTGACGTGGATACGTTTTTCCCATTGAGGGTAGGGAAGATTCAAACAATAGGGCAAGACATGAGAATTAAGGGACAGAGGTTTCGGGGTAACGTGAGGGGGAACTTCTTTACTCAGAGGGTGGTGGCTGTGTGGAATCAGCTTCCAGCAGAAGTGGTGGAGGCAGGATCGATTTTAACATTTAAGAGTAAAGTGGATAGGTATATGGACGTGAAGGGAATGGAGGGGTATGGTCTGAGTGCAGGTAGATGGGACTAGGGGAAAACAAATGGTCGGCACGGACTGGAAGGGCCGAGAGGGCCTGTTTCCGTGCTGTAATTGTTATATGGTTATATGTTATATGGTTATATGGTGATGTGAATTATGAATGCACACCACAAATAAAAAAGAGAGGCCAGATGTGCCTGAGATAGCAAAGATTTTGCTGTATCTAAAGGAAGTGGTGAGGCTATGGAAGAAAACCTAGCTGCCAACATTAATTATATGGTATCTCACCAACTTCAAGAATACGATAAAACTTTTATGTTTTATTAAAATATCAACTGTAAATCCGTTTATAATATCCATGTCTCAGATAATATGAGATATAAGAAATACAATTTCAAAGTATTTCAAAATGGTGCAAATAAGTAATACTTTCAAAATAAAATAAATTGCCATCAGTTGTGGAGCTCAATGGGAAGAAATATATATAATTTACCGAATCTGCACTATAGGTTCGCAGATCAATACAAATCAGGATATATTAAACTCCTGATTATTATGGAATAAACCTGCCTTATGATAAATCAAAGATATTAATTACAAAAGAACAGACTACTGATCTTTAAACTTTGGGGAGGAAAACTATGATCCAATGAAAAATTTGATAATGGATCAAAACAAAGGCAAAGATCTTTTAACTTGCGGGGAAAAAACTATGATCCAATGAAAGATTTGATAATGGATCAAAACAAAGGCAGAAGTGGTATAATCCAAACATAGCCTTATCCAAACCTATATAATTGGGAAAAAGAAGGCTTGAAGTACGTTGAAGAGGTGCAAACATCTGGTTACAAAATAAGTTCATGAAATCTCCAATTATGGGGGATTACAGGTGTATTATGATTGTTAATTTAATATAACTAAGGAAGGATTGGTTCACCTGTATAAAAAAATTGATTTCAGGTTTGCACTCAAAAGTAATTTTTAATAAGAAGGGGTACGTACATGTATATTATAAAATTACCTCAGTGTAAAGTTTTCATGGTATAAACCATACAAAACATCATTATATTTACACTTTCACAGTGTAAGAAAATGGAAACATCTAGAACATGGAAAAACTGTTGTGATTAACAAAATGTTAATAGTAAGATTAAACGAGAACTCACCTGTTCGAGAAGTTTGATCGTTATTTTACGAGGAATGTTACGATGAGGGATTACGTGAAGAAGAGCCCGCCTCACGCTGGTGAACTTATACTTCAAAGCAACGGCATGAAAAACAACAGAACACCAAAGCCGGAGTAACATAGTAAGGCTCATAAAAAGACTTAAACCCACCATTTGATCATTTATTTTACGAGGGTGGGAGTGGAGGCACGTAATCCCTCATCGTAACTCCTCGTAAAATAACCGATCAAACTTCGAACAGTGAGTTCTCGTTTAAAACGTCTTACTATTTTACTTCGGAGTCACGTGAGTGACTACGTGAAGAGTTTTTTTAAAGCTTTCTGTGTTTTTTATGTCGTAGAATTAATCCGTCGACATCAGTCGGCTAAGTAAACACATACATGAGAAAGCACACAATGTTAGATCTTTTCATACTTAAGTTTTTTACTGGCTGAAAAACCATATAATACCCTCCTTATATTTGAGGGAAAAATGATTACAAGTGACAAAAGATATCAGTGACTATACAATCAACTGATTATAGCAGATTAATAGCAAACAAAGCAGGTGATTATAGTGCTCCCAACACCGCGTGTCCAAAGCTTGTCATAGTGTGAACAGGTTTGTTGTAGAACTTGAAAAAGTTTCTTCTTTACTCCACCCTGCGATTTTAAAAATATGCTCGAGAGGTACGTCCCGCCCCTATCGCCGGCGTACGTAGCTTATGCCGCCCTGGTGGAGTGAGATTTGAAGACATTAGTGTCTACTCCCGCTAAAACCACACCTTTTCAACCATTTTGAGATAGTTTGAACTGAAGGCTTTTGTGTGGGCTTTTTGTGCGTAAAGCAGCAATGTCTTTTCGTTTCACTCGAAAAGTGTCCGTCACTTTTATACATTGGTTCAAATGTCTAACCACACACAAAGCAAGCTCAATATGAAAAGCTTGAAAGGTTACCTTTGTTTCAGTCTCCTGTCTACTTTGTTTGATCAGATCGTAAACATAGAATACACGTTATCTGTAGTCACATTGCATAACAGTCTAAACGCAACATTTGTAAAGTTTGCACTCCTTTGGGCTGAGACCAGTGACATTAACATGACCAATTTCAATGTTAACCTATCCGATGACACCCCTTCAATTGGCGTCCATTCTCTAAGTAGAGCAAGTACTATGCTCACATCCAAATCTCTGTAATATCTAGGTTTTGGCGGATTCATGTGAAAAATACCTTTCATGAATCGTGATATTAATTGGATGCGACCCAATTGATTTCTCACGCAGTCATAAGTCCTAAATAGGACGACAAGGCACTGCGTGCAGTGTTAATGGCACAGTAACTTAAATGTTGGCCAACAAAGCGCAAATTGGCAAGGAATTCCAAACATGAGTAAGCATTCACATAATCATCAGAAATATTTGACTGTTGTGCAAAATCTTCCATTTCTAATATGTGTCATATATTGTTTCTGTGTGCTATCTCGCCATGATGCGCCAATAACTGTCAAGTTTGGTCCGACAATCCCAGTTCCTGTAGTGGTCTGGTCAAAACCTGCAGATTACCAAATTCATAATGCATATAATGGTAATCTTCATTTGTTACTGATTAGTCAAGATATCACTACAGTTATGAATCTTCTGCATATACGGTTCTTTAAATCATATTCAGCATAAAACTGGGAAACCAAGGTTGAGTTGGCCAATTTGGCACTACAACAATCCGGAAGCTGAATCTTGCTCTATTTTCTTCAAGCATTCTGGATCAGAGCAAATGTGGAAAGGCATAAAAGAACATTTTCCCCAGTGTAATAAAAATGCATCTACTGCAACTGCGTCCGGATCGGTGTTCCCAAGACACATAATGAGGCAAGTGATGATTAAGCCTGGATGCAAACAAATCAATTTTCTGGCAACCCAAATCGTCGAATACAATATCTCTAAATATTGCTGGCTTAAATATCCATTCCGTATTATCTTTAAAAATCTGGGACCTTTCATCTGCTACCCACATTGTCTTTACCTGGAGTATTGCTTACTGCTAATCCATATCTGCCGACCATACACCATTGCCATATCTCATTGACAGACAATCACATGATACTGATCCAACTCACCCATGTGATTAATGTAAACCACAGCTGTTTTTTATTGTGTAATTGTATTAACACATGCGACCTTGTTTAGCACAACAATATGCTTTAAGCCCATAAAGGCCCCCAATAACTCCAAATAGTTAATACCATACTCTTGGAGAAACACTTGTTCTTCAGTTTTCCATCTACCTCCACAACTGGAGGATATAATCTGTGGCCCCCATCCGAGAGCACTAGCATCTGTATGTAAAACCATTTCAGGCTGTTTTACTCGTATCATAATATACCACCACATCACCATCCTATAGTTTTAATCAGCTTGTGGGACATTTTCCTTTTTTAAACCCACCATTGTAAATTCCAATACAGCTTCTTTTTGTTATTACATAGGCCTGTCAAATGGCCTGCCTTCTCTTTGAGAGCTTGTATCTTGTACCTTCGAAGATATCAATAAATGTAATGAACCAAATTCTACTGCAGGAAATGCTGCTAGCAGTTCACCAATGGTTGTCACCATTTCTCGGATGGAAGGATAAGGTTTTGATTGAGATAATGACAAGTTACCAAAATATTCATCGACTTTAACTGTTGGTAAAGTATTAACATAGTCACTGAGTTAATTACATAATCCCCAAAGTAATTGTTTGTGCTGGCTGCAGCTGGGGCTTAATTAGATGAATTAAGAACCTTAGCTTACCACAAAGCTTTAGTAACTGAACACTGAGTCCTCAGCTGACTCCTGATAATCACTATATGACCAGAATGTCATTGAGATAAGCCATAATGATGTGCATTTTGTGCTCTAATTGGGCTAAACTGGTTTCAACAGTTTCGTAAAGAGTAAAAAGCTGAAACTCAGTCCATTTGGCAAAGTTTAACTGCCATATATTGTCACAACCAATTAAAATTTTAGTACTACCGAAACCTGATGCATAGGTACAGAAATAATAGGGCGTCTTTTCATCAATCTTAGCCATATAACAACCTGCTGAATTAAAAAATATTTTGCTGTATTCAATGACTCCATTTGAACATGTTTGTATTCTACAAACTTATTTAGACCTGTAAGGTCCAGAATACTTCTGCAACCATCATCTGTAATGCCTTCTAACAACATTAAAGACAAATATTATGCTTGTGTTCAAAATCTTTTCCATTACCTCTTTTCCAGATAATTAGGCAATGTTGAACATAAATCTCTGCTTTTTCAATTGCAGAAAACACGAAACATAAGCAGGTTTATTCTGTACAGGAGGATTAACCTCTTTTTTTTTTAAAAGTAATAGTAGTTAATGAAACTGCTCGTAATATACTGATCAAAAATAATAGTAAGCCAGTCTTAATAAACTTTTTGTAATCTCCCTCTAACTGGAGATTAATCCGCAGTTTCTTTAAGCAGGGAACAAGTCTTTAATTCCTCTGCATATGAGCGTGGTGATCTCCTTATCCCCTGAATTCGGGTAAGTATTTGGTTGTGCAATACAATAAAACTTCCTTGACATATTTCTGCCTCTATTTCCAATATCAAATCCCCTTCTGGGCGAAAATACCTTTTCGTCAAAGACGAAGGTTTCATGCAGCTAAAATATTTAGCTTTTCATCCAATTTCAATAAGTTAGGCAGATTATTCCAAACAGATAACCAAGAGCTTAAACACCACTTGCTCGACACAGGTATGCAACCTTGGGTGAAAAATGGGCCAAATAGCCATTTATATTATATAAAAATTTCATAGAAAGAAATTGCACAATAGCGTCTTTATTTTATGTTTTCCTTTCATTCTGCCCAAAGCCATAATAGCAGCAGAAATAATTTGTGAGGATTTTTAAACCTCACTATTTGACGCTCTCATATTTGGAGTCATGGATGCCCATATTAACGGATAAACCGTAGGCTCTTCCAATGAGGCACAATTTCCTGTGCTGTGCAATTTTAATATTTCAATCATCACAAAATCATGAAGTTGGTGAGATACCATATATATATGTTGGCAGCTAGGATTTCTTCCATAGCCTCACCACTTCCTTCATATATAGCAAAACCTTTTGCTATTCCAGGCATCTTTGGCCTCTTCATATTTTTTTCATTTTATTTTTATTTTTATTTTGTGGTGTGCTTTCAAAATGCAAATCACCATCAACAGGGTCTGCCTTCTGCAGCCCTAAATCAATTGGGATTTCATCCCATGAGACTTCTTCCGGCCCAAATCCTGGGTCCGGAGTTCCAACTTCCAATTAGGCCCATGGCCATATTCAGAATAATTAAACCCCTCAGGGCTAATTTTAGGAACCTTCAGGGTACTTTGACCCTAGTCTCATAATTATTTGGAGAACTTTCTCCATATGCTCCATAATCAGTTCCACATAGTTTACTTATCTGGAGGACTTTTCAATGTCAGAGTCATCAGAACCACGGGCCTCTCAGATTTTTTATTTTATTTTCCATTTTTCATATTCGGGAGCATTTCTCTCCGTGGTTATCATTTTGTAAACTAATTCGCTAACGGGTATATCTGCGGCCACCGGTATCGGAACCGGCTCCGCACTAGCTTTCCCGTATATTTATTTTTCACCCCAGGAAGCATTTAACCCGCGAATATAAGTTTACTTGATCATCTGTGCTTATCCAGCACTATGACTCTGACCTGATTTAATATATTTCCTATACTGCTGGACCTACCCAGCGCCCGCTAAAAAAATCCCAACTTTACTGTTCTTACCTGCGGGCCGTTCCGACCGCTGCGAGGAGCTGCTCCTTACTGCAGCTCCACCTTCTGCCGTCAGCGTCGACGTCATGGCCGTTACCAGCGTGAGGCGGGCTCTTCTTCACGTAGTCACTCACGTGACTCCGAAGTAAAATCAATAATTACAGGTGCTTGAAATTAATTAAAGTGGGTCAAGCTGTGCAAGTTAAAACATTGTCCAAACAATCAATCAGTTCAAGGCTGTTAAACCGAACACTGAAGGAACAATTATACTGATAAAAGATCAGCACTTGCACTAATGAGGTCATGGTCATGGGTTATCTCGATTACATTTAAATTGGAAGAGATAAGAGCAGCTGCAAATTAGTGCCTGCAATTACAAACCTGGTGGATTGGTAAGGACCTGACCCATTACATAAAGCATATGCTTAGGCATTAATAAAATATTCATAAATTACTATTGTGAATTTAGAAGTAATTCAAGCACCATAAGAGAGGGGAAAAATTGTTCCATGATACAAATATGTCTAATTGTTGTTGACATACTTTGTCCCTCCATTAGGTTAGGTAAAAAATAAATAAAGTTCCAAAAGAAGGAATACAGAAGCTTATAAGAATATGTATGCCTTGTGAAGAGGCTTATGCAAAATATCAAATGATACGTTATCATTATTAAAGTAATGTAAAAAAGGTTCACAAGCTGCTTCAACTATAAGATTAACAGCTGTTGCAAACTGAAGCAAGTGTTACAGGTGATGTACAGCTTCCGTGAATGTTTGGGTAAAGATAAGAATATTATCTATTCTTATAACAATAATTGATATGTCTCTTGTTCGGACTGCAGACAATAATACCAGGTGAACATAAATGGTTTGTCCTAAGAAATTTTCCAAACATTCGTATTAATTGTTGAAGTATGAGGAATTATGGATTAAAGATCGATTGTTTTATTATAGAACTGTCCATGTCGTATCAAGATGAACAATACCACGGCTGTGGCATATGTTAACAATGGTACCGGAGACAACAAATTTGGGAGAAAAACATATTGTCATTATTTTGCATTACTTACGATTAATCTGGTTGTATACAGATTAAATCACTGATCTTTCAAATGTTTCTTGTGGGTCACAAGATAAGTCAAATAACAATCATGGGATTATCTAAGTAAACAGATGTGGCATATTTTAAAGTTTAGTCCACCTGTTTATCTCTAAGGAAGAGATAATGGTATCGGAAGACAACAAAATTGGGAGGAAAAACATATTGTCGTTAATATGGATTACTTACGATTAATCTGATTACATACAGATTAAATCACCGATCTTTCAAATATTTCTTGTGGGTAAACCAAGGACAGCGAAGGTGGATGCTTTTCTCCCAATTACATGAGGAAAAGATTTCTTTGTGTTCCTCATTTTTGTTTAATAGGGCAGTGTCTGATGAAAATGTAGCGGGACACTGCCAGAGGCATTTTTGTGGCCTAATTCAGGTCCTTTATGGTTTCATAAATATTGTGTGATTTTGAACTGCTAGTGATGATTCATAGTGGCAGCAATTTATTGAAGTCAAAAAAGGGGTCTCGACCTAGGTCGTTGCCTGTCTCCTTTCGCTCTTTGGATGCTGCTGCACCCACTGGGATCTCCAGGTTTGAGAAACCCTGCAGTAATTTATTGTTGTACAAAAACATCCATGACAGGAAAATATGAATTTAACTATCTGCAGGTTGACCAGACCATTACAACAGCTGATGGTCAAAGAAGTCTATGAATGTTAACTAATATAACAACATATCAATAAAATAATTATGTATAAAGAAGTGTTATACCTGCAATTTGCAGAAATAAGTCTAAAAAACAATATTTTGTTATAAGAAATTGGAGGTCTGTATATACAGTAAAGTTATTTTATCATATTAGATATATGTGAATTCCTTGTGGATTGCATTTTCTAAGTATCTAATTGATAGAGCCAATAATAGGGCTCAGAGTGTTACCGTCTTATTAACGGACAATATATTAACCAAGAAGTTATCAGATGCATTCATAATATCCCAATATAGAAAGCGATATATATGTAAAGGTTAATAAAAAAAATATATATATATATATATATATATATATATATATATATATGTGTGTGTGTATATATATATATATCTATGATTCAAAAAACTTAAACATTGAAAATAATAATGCTGATGACTTTGGTGTTAGTATAAGAGTGCAAACATTGCAAATGTTACGTTATAATTGCATGTGGATACAGATTGCATTATCTTGTATGTGTATGAATCTACCAAACAAAGCACACCAAGAAGAGCTGAAACCAAGGTAAACCTATAAGCATATCCTGTCGGCTTTAAGTTGTGTGTGTGTGTGTGTGTGTGAACATTGATGAAATATGTTGCAGTAGGTAAGAGTCTCTGTGGCAATGAGACTGCTTATTACACACAAAAACCACATTGGGTTCAGTAAAAACTGATGGTTATAGAGGAATGTATTTCTAGATGGTTAGAAATTGGATACATTCAGTAGGAACTAGACACTGAAAGGTGGAAAATCACTCTGTTAATGAATGTATTAAACTCTGTTAAATACATTCACAGGAATGGCACGGGATGAGCCACTTGAGCAAAGATGCAAGGCCGCAGGAGGCTGTAGATTACTGTTAAAGTAAAAGGAACCAGTCATGGTGTCAGATTTGGACACGCAATGTTCGGTTCTCTATAATTGTTGCTTTGTCATGCCATCAAAATATATATATCAATTGGTATTTGTGATAAACTTGCCTTTCAATGGAAAGGGCATTACTTTCATTTTTTATAATATGAAATAATTTATCACATAACTTGAGGCAATGTTTGGGGAAAAATGTGTTATTCGCTCGTTATTGTGTTAAATGAGCCGTACTGTCGTATGGAATAAATTCTACGACACGAAAAACACAGAAAGCTTCAAACTCTTCACGTAGTCACTCACGTGACTCCGAAGTAAAATAGTAAGATTAAACGAGAACTTACCAGTTCGAAGTTTGATCGTTATTTTATGAGGAGTAACGATGAGGGATTACGTGCCCTCCACTCCCCACCATCATAAAATGAATGATCATCTGGTAGTTCTAAATCTATGATGAGCCTTACTATCTTACTCCGGCTATTTTGTGTTCTGTGTTTTTCATGCCGCTGCTTTGAAGTATGCCGTTCCAGCGCCAAGCGGGCCTTCTTCACGTAATCCCTCATCGTTACTCCTCATAAAATAACGATCAAACTTCGAACTGGTAAGTTCTCGTTTAATCTTACTATTATACTGCATCTGCCATGCATCTGCTCACTCACCCAACCTGTCCAAGTCACCTCATGAGGATGCATTCTCATAGCATCCTCTTCACAGTTCACACTGCCACCCAAGCCTTGCGGCACCCCACTAGTCACTGCCTGCCATTCTGAAAGGGACCCATTAATCCCTACTCTTTGTTTCCTGTCTGCCAACCAATTTTCTATCCATATCAATACCCTACACCCGATACCATGTGCTCTTTGCCCACTAATCTGTGTGGGACCTCATCAAAGGCTTTCTGAAAGTCCAGGTACACTACATCCACTGGCTCTCCATTGTCCATTTTACTTGTTACATCCTCAAAAAATTCCAGAAAATTAGTCAAGCATGATTTCCCCTTTGTAAATCCATGCTGACTTGGACCGATCCTGTCACTGCTATCCGAATGTGCCGCTGTTACTTCTTTAATAATCGACTCCAGCATCTTCCCCACCACCGTTGTCAGGTTAACTGGCCTTGTTCATCAGGCTAACTGGTTGAGATCCAGTATTGTAGCTCAAAGAAATTTTCCATTGAGTGACGTAATTTGCTGTACTAGTGTACCTAGTCACAGTGATAGTGCCGTGGTCAAATTATGGAGTTAGAGTTTGAGTCTCGGACTTGCATTCTGAACAGTTGTAGCTTGTAGATGTTGATGATGTTGACCTTGGGGCATTGGAATGACGGTAAGTTATTTAGCCCCAGAAGCTTTTTACAACTTCATTTAACTGTATTTAATTGCCCTCTCCACCATAGCCACTTAATTAGATTATCAAAATTGTATTGAACTGACATTTTAATACACTTTGGTAGCAAAAACAGGAAGGCAGATTACTATCCAAATGGCATCAAGTTGGGAAAAGGGGAAGTACAACGGGATCTGGAGTCCTTGTACATCAGTCTATGAAAGTAAGCATGCAGGTACAGCAGGCAGTGACGAAAGCAAATGGCATTTTGGCCTTTATAACAAGAGGAATCGAATATAGGAGCAAAGAGGTCCTTCTGCAGTTATACAGAGCCCTAGTGAGACCACACCTGGAATATTGTGTACAGTTTTGGTCCCCTAACTTGAGGAAGGACATTCTTGCTATTGAGGGAGTGCAGCGTAGGTTTATAAGGTTAATTCCCGGGATGGCTGGACTGTCATATGCTGAGAGAATGGAGCAGCTGGGCTTGTACACTCTGGAGTTCAGAAGGATGAGAGGGAATCTCATTGAAACATATAAGATTGTTAAGGGTTTGGACACGGTAGAGGCAGGAAACATGTTCCCGATGTTGGGGAGGTCCAGAACCAGGGGCCACAGTTTAAGAATAAGGAGTAAGCCATTTAGAACGGAGACGAGTAAACACTTTTTCTCACAGAGAGTGGTGTCTGTGGAATTCTCTGCCTCAGAGAGCGGTGGAGGCGGGTTCTCTGGATGCTTTCAAGAGCGAGCTAGATAGGGCTCTTAAAAATAGCCAGGGGATATGGGGAGAAGGCAGGAACGGGGTACTGATTGGGGATGATCAGCCATGATCACATTGAATGGCGGTGCTGGCTCGAAGGGCCTACTCCTGCACCTATTTTCTATTGTCTATTGGACCACAGCCGATCATAGCGGCAGTGTTGGGAAGCTTGTAGAGCCACTGCCTTGCAGCGCCCCAAACCTTGGTTCGATCCTGACCACAGGTGCTGTCTGTGTGGAGTTCGCACAAACTCTCTGAGATTATGTGGGTTTCCTCCCACATCCCAAAAATGTGCGGTTTAGTAGGTTACATTGCCTCTGTAAATTGCCGCCACTGTGAAGGGAGTGAATGCAAAAGTAGGATAACACAGAACCAGTGTGAATGAGTGATCGATGCTTGGCATGGACTTGGTGAGCCAAAGGATCCGTTTCCATGCTGTTTGTTTCAATCAATCAATCACTCTTAATGGGAATGATTTTTCTTTAGCTCCCTAATGTTCCTTTTCTTAGAAACCAATCACCCTATAATCTTTTGAATCATGGGAGAACTATCCACAGAACATATAATTTCTCCTTGACTACATTGTGTGTTGGTTTTTCTTGTATGAAAACAGTGAATGAAAGTTGATCGTTTCCCCTTAAACCGGATGCCAGAAGAGATTTGCAGGAGAGATGAGGAAATTGAGAACATACCTTTCCAGAAAATAGAGGTGGCTATTATCCTTTCTATGTATATAAACAACACAGCGATAATCTGTTGTTTCTTGTTCCTTCAGGTATTCAGCAATGGGCTATCTCACAGTGTGCCAAATTAGTATAGTATATATCTTCAATTATGGGCTGCTCTGCACAGATTTCTCCGGGTGAGTTCCTTTTCAGATATTTCTTGGTTGTGATTTAGTTTTTAAAACATTAGGCCCTTAATATATTCAAGATGCAGGATGATCACTGCCTTCTTATAAGAGAGTTCATCATTTAGCCAGTCCATTAGTACAAGAGCTGAGATGCTAAGAAATGTGCTTGAGTGAAGTTGGGAGGAATACCTTGACTTCTGCCCTTTTGTTCAGTGTAACCCTGCTCTGCTTTCTCTTTGGAGGCTTCCAGTGTGTTTTCCCACTGCCTATAGTAGGATTTGAAATCTGTTCTGTAATTCCTGGTGTAATATCTTATCCATGAAGCTTCCAGGCAGTTGTTACCATTCACTTACGTTTGTAATTGTTCCTCCAGGGCCCATAAAATATTGAAACCTCTTGTGATGAGAAGGCGTGACATTGTGATAACCTGCTAAATTCATTTATTGCCATTTTAAAGACATCTCCATGGTTATTTTTACCCTTCATTTCAATAATTGAGCTTCCTGTTCTGTGCCATGTCATGTTGATCCGTTTCTTCTTTTCCTTTATGCTCAGTGGACCCTTTTGGGGAGTTGTGCCTTTTCATGGTTGCTGTATCAGTTGCAAAAAACATCTTGGTGTGCTGTATATTGTGGCATGTTGGCTGTGAGATAACGGTGCATTTACTGATAGTTGTAATAAACCAATATTACTCTCGACTATGTTGTGGATATGGTTAATAACACATTTGACAGCATTTTGTGTATAAATGTGATGGTTCATTTATTTTTTGTTGTCAAATGGCATTATTCAATATTTGAATAAAATAAAACATTAACAACATGCTTCAGCATATGGTTGAGGGTGAGATGAGAAAGATTTAATAGGAATCTGAGGGTTAACATTTTCACAGAGGATGCCAGAACAAGCTGCCAGAGGTATTGAGGTAGGTACTGTAACAACATTTAAAAGACATTTGGACACATACGTGGATAGGAAAGGTTTAGAGGAATGTGGGCAGGTGAGGCTAGTGTCAATGAAGCATCTTTGTCAGCATGGGCAAATTGGGTTGAAGGGGCTAGTTCTGTGCTGCAGAGTTTTTTCTCTATTGGGATCTAGATAATACTATGTAATGTATATTGTCTGTCCCTGATTTCTATGAGGGTCAATTGGAGAGGCTCCCTGAGAGTTCTCAGACCCAGAGTGAGAATATGCAGATGAGCTTGAAGTGTTGATGGAGGGCTTTTGCCTAATGATTGCCTCTCCGTGGATCTCTCTAGGCTTAGATAGTCCAAGAAGGAGAGCTTGCTTTGTCCATTAGTATTCTGTAATTCCCTCTAGAATTTAAAGAATAACTGCAGATGTTGTCATTGTACAGGGCTCTTTATACACTAATGAAAAATTGCAGACCTCTGAAGATCTTTGTCTAGCTCACTGATGGTTTGCCTCCAATTTATATTTCATAGAAATTGCATGTGATTGGTGTGATGTAGAAAAATGCGGTGCTACATGATCTAATTTCTAAGCAAGGATGTTTAGCTAGCATAATTAATACTGTTTTCTTTTAATTATTTTCATGTTGAATTATCAGAGAATCAAGTCTTCTCTAGGATGTTTGTCGATTTTTATTTTCTTCCTTGAAGACACTGGGCAACCCTTATTGAGAGAAATATGGAGCTGGGATCGTGTGCAGTTTCAGCAAGAATTTTTAACATAAGTGAATCAGTTTGGGTTTTTAATAACCTTCTGTTTTCCTTTTACAGTCATTATTTCTGATCCAAAGTCACAAAAGACCTGGTTTTGCTCAATTAAATTTCTATGGTGAGATTTGAACTTGGATCCTCAGAATAATGATAGCTATTTGGCCACCGTGCCCTTCTGAGGAATATCAGTAAAATCTAAAAATGCACTACCAAAACTATTTCAGAAGCACTAAACATAAGATGATTGTTGATTTCTAAAATTGCTGATTTGTTTTTTTTGTTCTGTGATATTAGAACGTACGACAATACAGCACCAGAACAGGCCCTTTGGCCGACAATATCTGCCGAACTTGATGCAAGGACTTATCTACCTGCACATAACCCATATCCCTCCGTTCCCAGCATATTCAAATGCCTTTCCGAAATCTGACAAATACCACTAATATATCTGCTTCAACCACCACCCTGGTAGCATGCCCCAGGCACTCGTCGTCCCTCTCTTTAAAAAAAACTTGCCCCGCCCATATCCTTTAAATGTCGCTCTCGTACCTTAAAGTATTTGAATTTTCGTATTTGAATTTTTTCTACCCTGGGGAAAAAAGATTCTGACTGCACTATGCCACTCATAATTTTATAGGAATTCTCTTATCAGGTTTCCCTGCAGTCTCTGGCGTAGCAGAGAAAACAATCCAAGTCTGTTCATTCTCTTCCAAATGGAAGTAAATCCTATCCCGAAGAATTCTCGCCACTAGTTGCCCTACCTCTGACATGAGATATAATTATGAATGAAAGTGCAATTTAGAACTGAAAGTGCAATTTATAATCTGTAATGTTGCTACACTTTAATAACTATTGTTTATTTTGGAAACGGTTCTCCTTTTTTGAAGAGCGACTGAAAGTAAAATGTAAAACTGTTCTGCATTTGTTTTGTGGGTGAGATAATATTTTTAAAGCTAGTTTAATATTTCAGTTTACTATAAGATTTCGTATCTCCCAGCTAGGAGCATTTAATAATAAGATTAAATGAGAATTTACCAGTTTGAAGTTTGATCGATTTTATGAGGAGTTACGATGAGCGATTACGTGAAGAAGGCTGTCAGTCGTCATGCGCGTCAATCTTCAAAGCAGCGGTGTGGAATCACAGATAAAAGAAGTTGACCTAAAGATAGTAAGATATGGAGAACTATAACTACCAGATGACCTGATAATATGAAGGTTGGGAGCGGTGGGCATGTAATCGCTCATCGTAACGCCTCATAAAATCAAGATCAAACTTAAAACTGGTAAGTTCTCACTTAATCTTACTATTTTACTTCGTCGTCACGTGAAGAATTCATAGCTCTGTGATTTCACGCCGGTTCGAATCCAGGCGTAACACACTGAATGGATTGACCATGGGTGAGTGAGAAAGTATTAATGCATTCAGACATAACATAGTTAGGTAACAAAAGTGATGCTTTAATGCAAAACAAAAGGATAGTGACCCCACTCAACCTGGAGGGAAACTATAAACAGAATTCAAAATGGTACCTGCAAACACCCCCGGTCTGGCAATGGGTTTATTATAAAACCGGCGGAACATCCTTTCATTGGCCCATCCTGCCGCCGCTAGGATGCTGTCGAGGGCCACGTCTATAGCCCTTGCTGCTGACGTTGATGCAGCCCTGGTGGAGTGAGATTTGTAAATGCCAGTATCTACTCCTGCAACTGCCAGTACCTCTTTTAGTCATCTGGAAATGGTTTGTGTTGACTCCCAATGGTGTGGTTTTTTGTTGCTGATTAGGACAGCTAACCCTGAGCCTCTGAGGCTCATGGTGACTGTAATATACTGGTGCAAGTGAGTGACCACACATAGTCGTGGATCTGCGGGGTATAACTAAATCATAAATGACGAAAGTTATGGTGTTGGCAGTGGTGTGCATGTTGTCGAGTCGCAGTTTGTGCAGAGTATGGACTCGTTGCGCCGTAATGAACGCCATTAGCATGACCACATTGAGGGTGAGCTTGTGCAAGGATAGTGTGGTGGCTGGGGCCCACTGACAGAGTAGTGTTAGCACCACGCTAACATACCATGTTTCAGTATACCATGGCCTGGGGGGTGAAGTGTTATATATGCCTTTCATGAATCTGGTAATAAGGGGATGCTTTCCCACCGAGAGGGCCCCTGTTCCCAGTACTAAATATGAGGACAGTGCACTCCTGGCACTGTTGATGACACTGTAGCCTAATTTCTGGTCATGATATAAGGTAGACAGAAATTCCAGTACGTCCGTGATGCACACAGTGTCATATGTAATGTTGGATGCCCGGCAATACATCTCCTACTTCTTGATGTGGGAGACGTACTGCTTTTGTGTGCTGTCCCTCCAGGCCGCTGTAATTACATCGACCGTTCGATCAGCCAGTTCGAGTCCCAGGAAAGGTCTCCTCAGAATCTGCAAACCAACAAATTGATTTGGTAATGTAGCGGATGTTGGCTCCCTGTAACCGGGTGTACCAGCAGCTCCCTGCTGTTGGGAACAGCCATCAAAGGCTGTGTCATGATTCCCAGGACAGGTAGGAACCAAGATTGCGTAGGCTAATCTGGCACTACTAAAATGCCTGTGGCATTGTCTTGCTTTATTTTGACCAAGCATCAGCTGATGAGGCAAAAAGGAGGGAAAACATACAAGAACATTCCTCCCCAATGCATTCCTCCCAATGCATCGACTGCTACTGCCCCTGGGTCTGGCTCCCATGAGACATATTTGGGTAACTGGTGATTCAACCTGGAGGCAAACAAGTCAATATCCGGCATGCCATATCGGGCAACAATGTCGGTGAACACGACATGAGTCAACATCCATTCCGAGTTATCATTGAATTTCCGTGATCTAGTTTCCGCCATCATATTATATCTACCTGGCAGGTAGATAGCCGTGACCCAAATGTTCCTTGCAATATGCCAATGCCAAAGGAGGATTTCCAATTTATCACATGATACAGATTTTATACCACCCATGTGATTGACATACGCCACTGCCATGGTGTTGTCAATCTATAGTTGAACATGCACATGATGCATACTGCTGCAATAAGCCTTTAAGCCATAGAGTGCTCCCAACAACTCTAAGTAGTTTATACCATATTACTGTAGGATTAAGGATTCCTGCACATTCCATCTGTCCCTGCAGCTGGAGCTGGTGTCTGTTGCCCCCCAGCCCAGGCCACTCGCATCGGTTTGTATTATTATCGATGTATTACCGGTGTGTCAACTTGAATTTTCTTAGAACAGTGATGTATATTGGTAGCCCACCAGTGTAATTCCGCAATGGCGTCTGGTGGTAAGTGCATATGTTTCCCGAATTGGGCTGCCTGAGATTTGAGGGCCCGTTTCTTTGCTGTAAATTTTGGTAGTGCAAAGGTCCGAAGCGTACAGCTGGAAAGGCTGCCACAAACTTGCCAATTATGCTTGCTAATTGTCTGATTGTCGGCTGCTGGTTACCAATTAGCTTATTGCAGGCTTCCATCAAGTCTGATTGCTTGAGACCTGTGGGAGAGGTGTCACCGATATTTGAATTGAGTTGATTGTAAACCCTAGGTAATCAATTACCCTAATTTGAGTCAATTTGGACTTAACTGGATGGATTAAGAATCCCAGCCTCTCAAACATGAGTTTTGTACTGAGATGCTATTGCTGATTCCTTTGTGTCCCCAATTATTAGAATGTCATCCAAATAAGCCATCACGATATGGTTCTGTGCTCGTAGCAGTCCCAGAACTGGTTTTAGTAATTTTGTAAAAAGTCTGGGAGCTGAAGTCAGCCCATTTGGCAACGCCTTGAATTGCCACATCTGCCCCATCCAGTTAAATTTCAAATATCTCCTGTGCTCCCTGTGTATTGGTACGGAGTAGTATGCATCTTTTAGATCTATGCAAACCATATAACATCCTTTGGCAACCAGCTGGATAGCTGTACAAAAGTTGTCCATTTTAAAATGTTTATACTGCACCTGGGTATTGAGTTCCATCAAGTAATAATAATATATTTTATTGTCATTACACATAAGTGCAACGAGATTTGGTTTGCAACTTCCATCTGGTCATAACTTAATCGACAGATAAAATTTAGGTTTAAATACCCTGAGAACAAGGTTTGTAAAAATGAACATTAGACCAGTAAAATCAACACAGACTAAAGTGCGAGGCCGGGGGAGACAGTCCATGGGGGTGGGGGGGGTACCCAGTCGAGGATAATACAACTTCCTCTATCCTTCTTTTGCTTGGGAAAAATGTTCGATACAAATTGGTGTGATTCCTGGTGAGACCTCTGAATCACCCCTTTTGTATGTAAAGCCTGAATTTCAGCTTGTATCTCAAATCTTTCCTGTTGTGGAAATACATATGTGCGATTTGGTAAATTCTGAGTGGGTGGTGACGAGTCAAGAAGGAACTCAATTTTAAACTCTTGTACACTGTGCAGTATGAATGGGTCCGCTGTAATCCAATTCCTTTCATTCAAAAAATGATGTAGCCTCCCACCAACTTGTAAGTTAGAGGTGCGTAAATTATTCCACAAGGTACTAGAATCTCGTACCTTGGGCGTTACTGCCTGTGTGGTCCTTGCCTCCGGCCTCCCGCCTTGGGACAGCTGGAGTCTGCCTCCTGTCCCTGATCCCTGAGGCTGGTTGCGTCTGGTGTGGAAGGCGGCATAGGGGTGGCCTCGTAGCGATGAGCCCCTGGGTGGAGTTGGGGCTCAGCTCATGAGGCGGAGAGTCTTGACCTCGTCATCCAGCTCGTGGACCTGCTTCGGCAGGTTTGCCCCAAAGAGGTAGTTGGCCGGCTGTACATTGCTGGCCTTGCACAGCATCACAAATTTCAGGTTGAGTGCCGGCCGTATTGCGCTCTTGCACAGACAGTTTATCCCGAACAGGGCATTACAGAGGAGCCCCACAGCGTCCTGCTGTATTTCCATCAGTGGCCCGCCATCGATGGCCCTGGCAAAAGCCGTTACCCCTGAGGCCATTTTGTGGAGTTTTACCTCCTGGGCTCTTACCCCTGCTCCAATATGGCCCCAGATGGCGTGATTGACGGCCGGCACACTGAGGGAGGCACAGTTGGCAGGTGTACTGTAAGGGCCGGTGGTCTCCTCCATAATCTGGTCCTTGAGCTGGTGCGAGGCCAGGTAGTTTATGGTAGTGGCCAGCTCTTCATCCAAGGGTTCTCCGGTTGGGGTAGGTATGGCGAACTTAGACGCCAATAGAGGCACTGTGGCCCCTTGCTCCCTAGGGTGTTCCCCTGATGTGCCTCCATGTTCTGAGTCAGGATACTGCTGACTCTGTCTGGCAGACTTGTGGGTGGCTTTGCGCCCCGGCGGGACTGCCACAGTGCTCTCCTGTAGCACCAAATCTGCTGCCGCTGGTGCCAACATCGGCGGCCTGAAGGTGACTCGGACAGCCATCCACTACCCGTAGCCGGCTTCGCAGACCGTCTCCGCACCTTCGACATGGTAGGTTAGTTCTGTTGGTAGAAAGCTAAGAACAGAACCTGCCAAACAAAGACCGTACGTAACTTTTTTTAAAACACTTACCTCGGTTTTTAAAAACTTACCGCTGGAGAGATGCAACGCACCTGCCAGTCAGTCGTTGACTCCGAAGTAAAATCTAAAATTGAAGTTATAGAAAAAATATCTTGAGTTTCCTCAATGAGTAATAATGTTTAATTTTGTGGTCCTGTGAGGTGGAAAAGGTGTACTTTTGAATCACAGGTACCTCGTTAACACAACAGGTAAAGTACAGGACGACAACAGCTTTTGAAAAATGTTTAGGGTGTGGATCAAAAATCAGTTAAGCTAGAGTTGTCTACTATCGACCAATTCTCCAAGTTCCCTTCCAATTCATACACCACCCTACTGGGCAAATGTGTTGCCAGTCCATGTGTGGCTTGGGGTCGGTGCTGGGGCTGCTCTTCACGTTGTATATTAGTAATTTGGATGAGGGGAATTGAAGGCTTAGTGGCATTTGCAGCTTCTTTACTCAGAGGGTGGTGGCTGTGTGGAATCAGCTTCCAGCAGAAGTGGTGGAGGCAGGATCGATTTTAACATTTAAGAGTAAAGTGGGTAGGTATATGGACGTGAAGGGAATGGAGGGGTATGGTCTGAGTGCAGGTAGATGGGACTAGGGGAAAACAAATGGTCGGCACGGACTGGAAGGGCCGAGAGGGCCTGTTTCCGTGCTGTAATTGTTATATGGTTATATGGTTAATATAGCTGTAGAAACCCTTTGGATTTACTTTCACTTTTCTTGCCAAAGCAACCTCATATCTTCTTTTAGCCTTCCTAATTTCTTTCTTAAGATTCTTTTTACATTCTTTATACTCGTCTAGCACCTCATTTACTTCATACCTCCTATAATTATTGTAGATATCTCTCTTTTTTCGAAACAAGTGTCCAATTTCCCTTGAAAACCATGGCTCTTTCCAATTTTTACTATTTCCTTTCACCCTAACAGGGACATAAAGATTATGTACTCTTACAATTTCCCCTTTAAATGTCCTCCATTTCTCTTCTACATCCTTCCCATAAAACAGAGTGTCCCAATTCACTCCTTTTAAATCCTTACGCATTCCCTCAAAGTTAGCCTTTCTCCAATCAAAAATCTCCACCCTAGGTCCAGTTCTGACTCTCCATAATTATATTGAAACTAATGGTATTGTGATCACTGGTCCCGAAGTGCTCACCAACGCATACCTCCGTCACCTGACCTGCCTCATTTCCTAACAGGAGGTCCAGCACTGCCCCTTCTCTGGTCGATACCTCTATGTACTGCTGCAAAAAACACTTACGTGTCCTTCGCACGCAAATTACGCAACCTCGTGGTCGTGTTGAGCTGCGATGGTCCCGCGAAGGTCGCATGCGACTTCATGCGAACGCACAGCCGTCTGGAACGCGTGACGTCATTTGGAGATGGACGCAAAATGCCAGAGTCGAGACCCTTCAGTCTGAAAGAAGGGTCTTGACCCAAAACGTCATCCATTCCTTCTCTCCAGTGATGCTGCCGGTTCCGCTGAGTTACTCCAGCATTTTGTGTCTATCTTCTATTTCTTGGCCCCGCTCTGGGAGTAGAAGTGGGGGCGGATCCGGACCGCAATGGCCGTGAGTCCCAGGCCGAGCTGGGACTCTATGAAATATAAAAATTTATATTTTTATTTTCATAGAACAACCAAATGATATTTTGAAATGGAGAGGCTGCCAAGATTCTGAAAGACATCATACTGAAGTAAATCAGGAAATAATGAACATAGAAACCTAGAAACATAGAAATTAGGTGCAGGAGTAGGCCATTCAGCCCTTCGAGCCTGCACCGCCATTCAATATGATCATGGCTGATCATCCAACTCAGTATCCCGTACCTGCCTTCTCTCCATACCCTCTGATCCCCTTAGCCACAAGGGCCACATCCAACTCACTCTTAAATATAGCCAATGAACTGGCCTCAACTACCCTCTGTGGCAGAGAGTTCCAGAGACTCACCACTCTCTGTGTGAAAAAAGTCTTTCTCATCTCGGTCTTAAAGGATTTCCCCCTTATCCTTAAGCTGTGACCCCTTGTCCTGGACTTCCCCAACATCGGGAACAATCTTCCTGCATCTAGCCTGTCCAACCCCTTAAGAATTTTGTAAGTTTCTATAAGATCCCCTCTCAATCTCCTAAATTCCAGAGAGTATAAACCGAGTCTATCCAGTCTTTCTTCATAAGACAGTCCTGACATCCCAGGAATCAGTCTGGTGAACCTTCTCTGCACTCCCTCTATGGCAATAATGTCAACAGATATCAGTTTTCCGTTTCAGAAATATGCTTGTGAGTGATGCAATTTAGATGCTGCACAGTATTTATGGCCTGTACAGATTAAGTTGGAGAGTAGCACTTCGTGAAAATTCTTTCAGCACGCTCAAAGCAGATTGCCGAGTGGGACTAAAAGAAGCAGGAAGGCGAATTGAGGGTGAATGCTGTTTTGTGGTATATCATCTATATTACTAAAAGTAAGATCTTGAACGCTTTTGACGCACTGCGATATGATTTCCGAGAGAACGCCGCCACTTACGGCTGTCATTTTTGGCCACCTCGCTCGGCGATCGTTTGCCCTCTTCTGCTGCTGTTAGAGGTGAGACGTTGCGTCGCGCTAGGGTCTTGGGCCTATCCCACTTTGGCCACCAGTTCCCCGACAGCCCGTTGGCGCGCAAAGATTTTGTTCGCTACAAAAACTTCGGAGCCCCGCGCGATGTCGCGCACAACTACATACCCCTCCGCACTTCTCAGGTCGCGTAATTTGCGTGCCAAGGACACGTAAGTGGGACGGGCCCTTTGCTAATCAAGAACCTATCAATCTCCACTTTAAAATTAACCCATGAATTGGTCTCCATAGTCATCTGTGGCAATGAATTCCATACATTCACCACCCTTTGGCTAAAGAAATTCCTCCTTGACTCCATTCTAAAGGTGCGTACCTTTATTCTGAGGCTGTGCCCTCTGGTCTTAGACTCTACCTCCACATCTACTGTATCTGGGCCTTTCATTATTTGGTAGGTTTCAATGAGATCCCCCCCCCCCCCTTTTTATGATAATGTTAAGTTACATTTCGGATATTTGCATGTCATCTTCTGTGAATTTTCAAACTCATTATCTGTTTTATTTAGTTTTTGTTACGTCAAAATAAAAGCTAAAGCTACTTTCCTTTCCTTTCTAGTCCTTTGATGATAGTCACCCAGAAGGTCACCAGCCTTGCCTTTCAAATACATGATGGTAAGATCCTGATGATCAATGATTAGTGTAAAACTTCTTTACATTTCTTTCTCCCAGTAAGTTATTGTAATGTTATGTTTTGTGTGCCTGGGAATAACTGTCATGGCTAATCTGTGCAATACAACTTTCGGGATGTATTTTGTTTGTAAACTATAGCAACATGTGTTCAAACATCAATGCCTTGGATGCATTTGCAGTGTGACTGAGGATGTGGAAGAGTCTTGTAGTATTGGATGAGTCACCAGGAAACATTGTAATCCTTGGCCTCTTTCCTCACCAATTTTTGGATACGAGGCAGACGGTCAACATTTAAAGAGGTGACACAAGTCTGCAGAAGCTGGAATCTTCACCATTAAAAATTAAACAAAAGCATCTGAATTTTTAAAAATGTTTTTCTTATTAATAGTTTAGTTTAGAGATAGGGGACCAACCCTGATGTCTGAAAAGCAATGTAAGAATCGGCATTGTTATATTTTAGGGTTTCCATTGATGTTTTGGAAGTTGCAGTTGCACATTTACAATCCTTTTTTATAAGAATTGCTTTTGCAGAACAGAAAGTGATGATTCACGGATACATTTTATTTAATCAAGCTGTAGACCCCAGTGTGCATGTGCATATAACAGAAGTGCTGGCAGTCCTCAACACCAGGTTATGATGAGATGACATTTTACAGATATTTCAAATGTTATGTCACTGAATTATCATACCTTTAGCCAGGTTTAATGAACTGAATACCATTTTTAATCCAGATTTTGATTACAGTCTGAGGAGTGGTAATACCTGAAATACCAAATGGAAATTAAAAAACCTGTAGTTAATGCAAAAGTGAAATAAAGAAAAGGTTTTAAATACTCAGCTGGCCAGGTAGCTTTGTCGAGAGAAACAAAGTTAACATGTTTTGTTTTAAACTAATTTCGTGGAACGTCCTTCGCCTTGAATGTTAATTGTTTCTTTTTCTATGAATGCTGCATAACCTGCTGAGAGTTTGTATGTTCTGTTTTCATTTGAACCTGAAATACCAGTCACTTTCACATCATGTTGAGCTTTAAAACAAAGGAAGAGTAGGACTTAAATTTTACATTTTGGTACATTTCTAATTAGCAACCAAGGTATTGGTCAACTGAAAAATGGCCTATGTTCTATTTTGTTTCCTCAAACCTAGTGTGTGTAGGATGGTGTTAATGTGCAGGGATCGCTGGTCCGTGCGGACTCGGTGGGCCAAAGGGCCAGTTTCAACACTATATCTCTAAACGAAACACAATTCTAATTTTTTTTCTAACTTGCTTTCTTGGTGCATGCATTGATGATGCAACTTCATATTACAGAAAATCATGTTGTGCACATTTTCCTCTGAATGCAAACTTGCCCCTATATCATGGGGGTTGCCTGGAGTTTGTATTTTATTACTTCAACAAACCTTGAATATGAATAGGTTAATCCCACTGGGGCGCAAAACTAGGGGTCATAAATAGAAACTTGTCAATATCGTACAAGAAATTCAGAAGAAATCTTGTCACTCAGAGAGTGCTCATATTCTGGAAAAATTAATCTCACGGTTGAGGTGGATAACGTTGATGTTGAGGTGGATAACATTGAAGAAGAGGATGAAAGGAACAAAAGGATAAGCTGTCAAAAGTTGATGAAGGCATTTGGGAGGTGTCCATATAATCATTAGGCTGGGCCACTTGGTCTGCATGCCGGTTCCTGTGTTTTATATTTTTATTTTCATAGCACAACCAAATGATATTTTGAAATGGAGAGGCTGCCAAGATTCTGAAAGACATCATACTGAAGTAAATCAGGAAATAATGAACAGATATCAGTTTTCCGTTTCAGAAATATGCTTGTGAGTGATGCAATTTAGATGCTGCACAGTATTTATGGCCTGTACAGATTAAGTTGGAGAGTAGCACTTCGTGAAAATTCTTTCAGCACGCTCAAAGCAGATTGCCGAGTGGGACTAAAAGAAGCAGGAAGGCAAATTGAGGGTGAATGCTGTTTGGTGGTATATCATCTATATTACTAAAAGTAAGATCTTGAACGCTTTTGACGCACTGTGATATGATTTCCGAGAGAACGCCGCCACTTACGGCTGTCATTTTTGGCCACCTCGCTCAAAGTCCCCCTGTGCCGGACTGGACCAGAGATTTTTCCCATCATATAACCATATAACCATATAACAATTACAGCACGGAAACAGGCCCTCTCGGCCCTTCCAGTCCGTGCCGACCATTTGTTTTCCCCTAATCCCATCTACCTGCACTCAGACCATACCCCTCCATTCCCTTCACGTCCATATACCTATCCACTTTACTTTTAAATGTTAAAATCGATCCTGCCTCCACCACTTCTGCTGGAAGCTCATTCCACACAGCCACCACCGAGTAAAGAAGTTCCCCCTCACGTTACCCCTAAACTTCTGTCCCTTAATTCTCATGTCATGCCCTCTTGTTTGAATCTTCCCTACCCTCAATGGGAAAAACGTATCCACGTCAACTCTGTCTATCCCTTTCATCATTTTAAAGACCTCAATCAAGTCCCCCCTTAACCTTCTGCGCTCCAAAGAATAAAGACCTAACTTGTTCAACCTTTCTCTGTAACATAGTTGCTGGAACCCTGGCAACATTCTAGTAAATCTCCTCTGTACTCTCTCTATTTTGTTGACATCCTTCCTATAATTAGGCGACCAAAATTGTACACCATACTCCAGAATTGGTCTTACCAATGCCTTGTACAATTTTAACATTACTTCCCTACTCCTATATTCAATGCTCTGATTTATAAAGGCCAGCACACCAAAGGCTTTCTTTACCACCCTATCTACATGCGATTCCACCTTCAGGGAACTATGCACAGTTATTCCTAGATCCCTCTGTTCCACAGCATTCCTCAATTCCCTACCATTTACCATGTACGTCCTATTTTGATTTGTCCTGCCAAGATGTAGCACTTCACACTTAACAGCATTAAACTCCATCTGCCATCTTTCAGCCCACTTTTCCAAATGGCCCAAATCTCTCTGTAGACTTCATTATTCACAACACCACATATCTTAGTATCATCTGCATACTTACTTATCCAATTTTCCACCCCATCATCCCGATCATTGATGTACATGACAAACAACAGTGGACCCAACACAGATCCCTGAGGCACCCCACTGGTCACCGGCTTCCAACCTGACAAACAGCCATCCACCATTACTCTCTGACATCTCCCATTCAGCCACTGTTGAATCCATCTTGCTACTCCGCCATTAACACCCAAAGATTGAACCTTCTTAACCAACCTTCCATGGGGAACCTTGTCAAAGGCCTTACTGAAATCCATATTGACAACGTCCACTGCTTTACCCTCATCAATTTCCCTAGTAACCGCTTCAAAAAATTCAAGAAGGTTTGTCAAACATGACCTTCCAGGCACAAATCCATGTTGACTGTTCCTGATCAGACCCTGTTTATCCAGGTGCTTATATATATTATCTCTAAGTATCCTTTCCATTAATTTGCCCACCACTGACGTCAAACTAATAGGTCTATAATTGCTACGTTTATTCTTTGAACCCTTTTTAAACAATGGAACAACATGCGCAGTACGCCAATCCTCCTGCACTATTCCAGTTTCTAATGACATTTGAAATATTTCTGTAATAGCTCCTGCTATTTCTACACTAACTTCCCTCAATGTCCTAGGGAATATCCTGTCAGGACCTGGAGACTTATCCACTTTTATATTTTTCAAAAGTGTCAGTACTTCCTCCTCTTTGAATCTCATAGTTTCCATAGCTACTGTACTTTTTTCCCTTACCTCACAGTTCAATATCCTTCTCCTTGGTGAATACCGAAGAAAATAAATTGTTCAGTATCTCCCCATCTCTTTTGGCTCTGCAGATAGCTGTCCATTCTGGTTCTCTAATGGTCCAATTTTATCCCTCGTTATCCTTTTGCTATTAATATAGCTGTAGAAACCCTTTGGATTTACTTTCACCTTTCTTGCCAAAGCAACCTCATATCTTCTTTTAGCCTTCCTAATTTCTTTCTTACATTCTTTACATTCTTTATACTCCTCTAGCACCTCATTTACTCCATGCCTCCTAGAATTATTGTAGACATCTCTCTTTTTTCGAAACAAGTGTCCAATTTCCCTTGAAAACCATGGCTCTTTCCAATTTTTACTATTTCCTTTCAACCTAACAGGGACATAAAGATTCTGTACTCTTACAATTTCCCCTTTAAATGTCCTCCATTTCTCTTCTACATCCTTCCCATGAAACAAAGTGTTCCAATTCTCCCCTTTAAAATCCTTACGCATTCCCTCAAATTTAGCCTTTCTCCAATCAAAAATCTCCACCCTAGGTCCAGTTCTGACTCTCTCCCTAATTATATTGAAACTAATGGTATTGTGATCACTGGTCCCGAAGTGCTCACCAACGCATACCTCCGTCACCTGACCTGCCTCATTTCCTAACAGGAGGTCCAGCACTGCCCCTTCTCTGGTCGATACCTCTATGCACTGCTGCAAAAAACTATCCTGCACACATTTTACAAACTCCAAACTATCCAGCCCGTTTACAGAATGTGTTTCCCAGTCTATTTTTGGAAAATTGAAATCTCCCACAATCACTACCTTGTGCTTACTACTAATATCTGCTATCTCCTTACATATTTGCTCTTCCAATTCTCGCTCCCCATTTGGCGGTCTATAGTACACCCCTAAAAGTGTTGCTACATCGATGAAAAATCAGAGAGATATCCAAATAAATATTTTAAAGAATTGCCATTCTCTCTGCTGCCCCTACTGGTGGGAGGGGGGAGGGACTTTAAAACCCGGAAGCAGTGTGCCTCACTCAGTCTCTGCAAGATGGAGGACGCCAGAGGGTCACGTCACTCCGAGCTCTGAATAACACTGAACATATGTCTACTCAACCGTGAGTGCCCTTAATGTGGTTTGAAAATGAAAATATGGTTGGTTTGAAGTAAAAAGGCACTGCATGCAAATGGTAGTTTGGGGGGTTTGGGTTGAAATAAAAAAGCACTGCATGCAAATGGTTGTTTGGGTTGAAGTAAAAAGGCACTGCATGCAAATGGTTGTTTGGGGGGTTTGGGTTGAAGTAAAAAGGCACTGCATGCAAATGGTTATTTGGGGGGCTTGGGTGAAGTAAAAAGGCACTACATGCAAATGGTTGTTTGGGGGTTTGGGTTGACGTGAAAAGGCACTGCATGCAAATGGTTGTTTGAGCGGTTTGGGTTGAAGTGAAAAGGTACTGCAAAGGGTTGCTTGGAGGTTTTGGGTTGAAGTGAAAAGACACTGCAGATGGTTGTTTGTCTAAACTTGACAACTTCGTGTTTGCACTATATTGATTTTAGATAAAACGCTACCATTTACGGCTGTGATTTTTGGCCATCTTACTCAGTCCCCCTCCGCTCATCATGTGCAGAGGATTCTTCCCATCAATGAAAAAGAAAGTGTTATTAATGTTTAAAAAATGTTGTGAATCTCTCTCCTGTCAATTACGCCATGAAGGCCACACCTTTTCTGGTGGGAGGGGGAGGGATTATAAAAACCCGGAAGTGTGTGTGTGGCTCAGTCTCTGCATGATGGGGGAGGGAGAGGCCACAACTCTGTCTGAGCTGTGAATCAACTGAACACACTGAATGTCTACTGAACTGTGAGTGCGGTGTTTTGTGTGGGTTTTATCGTGGTTTTTATGGTGGCTTCACCCTGCTTGAAATAGTTTGAAACTGCATTTGAATTTGGTGGCCTTGCACCCTGCTTGAAATGGTATGAAACTGCACTTGAATTTGGTGGCCTTGCACCCTGCTTGAAATGGTATGAAACTGCACTTGAATTTGGTGGCCTTGCACCCTGCTTGAAGTGGTATGAAACTGCACTTGAATTTGGTGGCCTTGCACCCTGCTTGAAGTGGTATGAAACTGCACTTGAATTTTGTGGCCTTGCATCCTGCTCGAAGAGGTAAGAAACTGCACTTGAGTTTGGTGGCCTTGCACCCTGCTTGAAATGGTAGGAAAATGGATTTGAATTTGGTGGCCTTGCACTCTACTTGAAATGGAATTTCAAGGAATAGCCATGAGTCAACTGCCAGCCCACCCGCCGTGAGTGAGCTGCCAGCACATCAGGCTTGAGGGACTGAGCTGCCACCCCAAGAATCCATTTGGCCCACTATGTCCACACTAGCCCTCTGGAGACCAGTAGTCCCTGCAGCCAACAACACTCATACTAGCGCTCCAGAAAGCCCCCCCCCCCCCCACTGGCCACCAATATTGGAATTGGTGGAGAGGTGGAATAATGCATCTGGTGACCAGCCCTCCCATGTGAACATGGGATCCGACGGGTCCAACTTGGTCTAGTATCTATTATAATTTAAAATTCTTGGATGTTTACATATTTATTTATTTGTTTGTTGGTTTGCTTGTATTTTTTTTTCTTTGATTCACATCTTCTCGAAAACCCGACGTGCTAATGGTGACATTTTTACATATTCCGGTAGAGATTTACCTCTTGATGTCAAAAATTGCCTCTTCTGAAAAACGGATTTATTATTTCCCGAGTAATTTCTTCAAATTCTTCACCAATCTGAGATCTTTTTAAAATCTAATGAGCTGAAGCGAGCTGTTGACGTCACAATGGCTCTGCTCCTCGCAGCCAGCTGTGCAGAGTTTTCAAAGCGTAGCCTGCTGGCCACTGTTTTCCATGAGCCGCGAGTTACATGGCCCAGCCACCCTCCCCCCCCCCCCCCCCCCCCCCCCGGGCTCTGGATGTTAGTTATTTCTTCAAATTGTTAATAAATCTGAGATCTTTTTTAAAATCTAACGAGCTGGATGACCTCTCTCTCTCTCTCTCTCTCTCTTTTCCTCCTCCCCCTCCTCGCCCCGGCTCCCCTACTACTCTCCCCCTTCCCACCCCCCCCCCCCGTGTGTGGGGGGTGGTTAGTGTGTGTGTATGGCCGCAGGCCACCACCCCCCACCCCCCCCCCCCCCCCCCCCCCCGCGCAATGGGTGCTACTTGGTCTAGTTATCAATAAAAGTTGGAGGCTAGTGGTGAAAAGCCATTGTCTATAGAGGATTTTGTTCTCCCATTGAACTGAACAGCTCCTGTTGGTACATGTCTAAGTTAAGCTTCAGAGAGTGTGGAGATATATTGAGATTACGGTATTAGCTGAGGGACCAATCACAAGCATTGCATGGATGTAAGAATCGGCACCCCCCCCCCCCCCCCCCCCCCCCCCCCACCTGCAACTGGATGCTTGATTTCTTGACCCATAGGCCACAACCAGTGATGATAGGCGACAAAACATCCTTTGTGATTATTCTCAACAATGGTAACATAGAAACATAGAAACATAGAAATTAGGTGCAGGAGTAGGCCATTCAGCCCTTCGAGCCTGCACCGCCATTCAATATGATCATGGCTGATCATCCAACTCAGTATCCCGTACCTGCCTTCTCTCCATACCCTCTGATCCCCTTAGCCACAAGGGCCACATCCAACTCACTCTTAAATATAGCCAATGAACTGGCCTCAACTACCCTCTGTGGCAGAGAGTTCCAGAGACTCACCACTCTCTGTGTGAAAAAAGTCTTTCTCATCTCGGTCTTAAAGGATTTCCCCCTTATCCTTAAGCTGTGACCCCTTGTCCTGGACTTCCCCAACATCGGGAACAATCTTCCTGCATCTAGCCTGTCCAACCCCTTAAGAATTTTGTAAGTTTCTATAAGATCCCCTCTCAATCTCCTAAATTCCAGAGAGTATAAACCGAGTCTATCCAGTCTTTCTTCATAAGACAGTCCTGACATCCCAGGAATCAGTCTGGTGAACCTTCTCTGCACTCCCTCTATGGCAATAATGTCCTTCCTCAGATTTGGAGACCAAAACTGTACGCAATACTCCAGGTGTGGTCTCACCAAGACCCTGTACAACTGAAGTAGAACCTCCCTGCTCCTGTACTCAAATCCTTTTGCTATGAAAGCTAACATACCATTCGCTTTTTTCACTGCCTGCTGCACCTGCATGCCTACTTTCAATGACTGGTGTACCATGACACCCAGGTCTCGCTGCATCTCCCCTTTTCCTAATTGGCCACCATTTAAATAATAGTCTGCTTTCCTGTTTTTGCCACCAAAGTGGATAACCTCACATTTATCCACATTATACTGCATCTGCCAAACATTTGCCCACTCACCCAGCCTATCCAAGTCACCTTGCAGTCTCCTAGCATCCTCCTCACAGCGAACACTGCCCCCCAGCTTAGTGTCATCCGCAAACTTGGAGATATTGCCTTCAATTCCCTCATCCAGATCATTAATATATATTGTAAACAGCTGGGGTCCCAGCACTGAGCCCTGCGGTACCCCACTAGTTACTGCCTGCCATTGTGAAAAGGACCCGTTTACTCCTACTTTTTGCTTCCTGTTTGCCAGCCAGTTCTCTATCCACATCAATACTGAACCCCTAATACCGTATGCTTTAAGTTTGTATACTAATCTCTTATGTGGGACCTTGTCAAAAGCCTTCTGGAAGTCCAGATATACCACATCCACTGGTTCTCCCTTATCCACGCTACTAGTTACATCCTCGAAAAATTCCACAAGATTCGTCAGACATGATTTACCTTTTGTAAATCCATGCTGACTTTGTCCAATGATTTCACCACTTTCCAAATGTGCTGCTATCCCATCTTTAATAACTGACTCTAGCAGTTTCCCCACTACCGATGTTAGACTAACTGGTCTGTAATTCCCCGTTTTCTCTCTCCCTCCCTTCTTAAAAAGAGGGGTTTACATTTGCTACCCGCCAATCCTCAGGAACTACTCCAAATCTAAAGAGTTTTGAAAGATTATCACTAATGCATCCACTATTTCCTGAGCTACTTCCTTAAGTACTCTGGGATGCAGCCTATCTGGCCCTGGGGATTTATCGGCCTTTAATCTATTCAATTTACCCAACACCACTTCCCGACTGACCTGGATTTCACTCAATTCCTCCTTTGACCCACAGTCCCCTGCTATTTCCGGCAGATTATTTATGTCTTCCTTAGTGAAGACGGAACCAAAGTAGTTATTCAATTGGTCCGCCATATCCTTGTTCCCCATGATCAACTCACCTGTTTCTGACTGCAAGGGACCTACATTTGTTTTAACTAACCTCTTTCTCTTCACATATCTATAAAAACTTTTGCAGTCAGTTTTTATGTTCCCTGCCAGTTTTTCTTTCATAATCTATTTTTCCTTTCCTAATTAAGCCCTTTGTCCTCCTCTGCTGGTCTCTGAATTTCTCCCAGTCCTCTGGTATGCTGCTTTTTTCTGGCTACTTTGTACGCATCATCCTTTGCTTTGATACTATCCCTGATTTCCCTTGTTATCCACGGATGCACTACCTTCCCCGATTTATTCTTTTGCCAAACTGGGATGAACAATTTTGTAGTTCATCCATGCAGTCTTTAAATGTCTTCCATTGTATATCCACCGTCAACCCTTTTAGAATTAATTGCCAGTCAATCTTGGCCAATTCTCGTCTCATACCCTCAAAGTTACCTTTCTTTAAGTTCAGAACCATTGTTTCTGAATTAACAATGTCACTCTCCATCCTAATGAAGAACTCAACCATATTATGGTCACTCTTGCCCAAGGGGGCACGTACAACAAGACGGCTAATTACCCCTTCCTCATTACTCAAAACCCAGTCTAAAATAGCCTGCTCTCTCGTTGGTTCCTCTACATGTTGATTTAGATAACTATCCCGCATTCATTCCAAAAAATCCTCTTCCTCAGCACCCCTGCCAATTTGATTAACCCAATCTATATGTAGATTGAAGTCACCCATTATAACTGTTTTGCCTTTGTCGCACGCATTTCTAATTTCCAGTTTGATACCATCCCCAACTTCTCTGCTACTGTTAGGTGGCCTGTACACAACACCCACCAGCGTTTTCTGCCCCTTAGTGTTTTTGTAGCTCTACCCATACCGATTCCACATCCTCCAAGCTAATGTCCTTCCTTTCCATTGCTTTAATCTCCTCTCTAACCAGCAACGCTACCCCACCTCCTTTTCCCTTTCTCTCTATCCCTCCTGAATATTGAATATCCCTGGATGTTCAGCTCCCAGCCTACGTCACCCTGGAGCCATGTCTCCGTGATCCCAACTATATCATAATGATTAATATCTATCTGCACGTTCAACTCGTCCACCTTATTACGAATACTCCTTGCATTGAGACACAAAGCCTTCAGGCTTGTCTTTACAACGTATTTACCCCTTATACAATTTTGCTGAAAAGTGGCCCTTTTTGATTTTTGCCCTGGTTTTGTCTGCCTGCCACTTTTACCTTTCACCTTGCTACCTAATGCTTCTACCCTCATTTTACACCCTCCTGCCTCTCTGCTCTTGTACCCATCCCCCTGCCACATTAGTTTAAATCCTCCCCGACAGCACTAGCAAACACTCCCCCAAGAACATTGGTTCCATTCCATTCCAGGTGCAAACCGTCCTGTTTGTACCGGTCCCACCTCCCCCAGAACTGGTCCCAGTGCCCTAAAAATTTGAATCCCTCCCCCTTGCACCACTTTTTCAAGCCACGTATTCATTTGCATTATCCTCCTATTTCTACTCTGACTGGCCCGTGGTACTGGTAGTAATCCGGAGATTACTACCTTTGAGGTCCTACTTTTAAGTTTATCTCCTAGCTCCCTAAATTCACCTTGTAGGACCCTCATCCCTTTTTTTACCTATATCATTGGTGCCAACATGCACCACGACAACTGGCTGTTCACCCCTCCCCCTCCAGAATGTTCTGCAGCCGTTCAGTGACATCCCTGACCTTTGCACCAGGGAGGCAACATACCATCCTGGAGTCTCGTTTGCGGCCGCAGAAACGCCTATCTATTCCCCTGACAATTGAATCCCCTATTACTATTGCCCTTCCCCTCTTTTTTCCCCCCTCATGTGCTGCAGAGCCACCCATGGTGCCATGAACCTGGCTGCTGCTGCTGCATTCCCCTGATGAGCCATCTCCCTCAACAGTATCCAAAATGGTATACCTGTTTAGGAGGGAGATGACCGCAGGGGACTCCTGCACTACCTGCCAATGGAGGATACATTCCCTCTCCCTTACTGTACTCTACGCTCACGATTTCACATATTATATCACTGAAGTGGACCAGATTTTAAACAATGACGAACACAGTACTAAAATTACATATAGAGCTTAGTAACATAGTGTCAAGAAAGCAACCACACCCTCTGTATCGGCAAGATGAAGGAGCTGTTATGTGCTTCAGGAAGCACACTCCCCAGTCGTACTTTGTGCGGGTCGAGGTGGAGAGGGTCAAGAACTTCTAATTCGAAGGCCCAATTATGACCAACAACTTGTCCCGGACCAACCACATTGAAGCAATGGCAATGAATTCACACCAATGCCTCTACTTCCTCAGAAGACTCGGGAAGATTGACATGTATCCAATGACTCTTGCCAACTTCTTTAGATGCACCATCGAAAACATCTTATACCAATACTGGTGATTTGTGGTTGTGAGAGTCTTTTGTGGCTTTGAATCACTTTCAGAACTTTTAAAGTCTGCATTGCGATTAAAGGGGCACAGACCATATGTTGGTGTTTTCCACTCATTTCTTCCTTCTGATTTTCAATAGGGATGGGTCGTAAAGATGAAGAACTGACAACTGAACAGCGCAGTCTTGCTGTCAGGTAGGATACGCAGATCCACACTTCACTTTTGTGTTTTTAATCCAAATTGAACACAAGTTGCTTCCATTAGTTCAGAGATACGGCATGAGTATAACATCAAGGATAAATTCCTACTTTTATATTTACAGTGCAAGGCCTACTTTACTGGAATATTGCAGCTATCACCTGAATTTTCTAGGTATCTTGGCTGGACCAACCTGCAATTTCAGGGACTATATTGCTTTTATTGAAGGAAATTATATAAACATGAAACTAATAGAAGAATATTGGAAGCGAAGCGGCTACACTAAGTTCCCTGATCCTCAGCCGGAGATGCTGCCTGACCCACTGAGTTACTCCAGCACCTTGTGTTAAACTTCCCAGGACTTAGGCATGGATTCAACCTAACTTGTGGGCTGCAAGTCTGTTCTTTCTGCAAACTGCATAGTTCAATTGTTAAAATATGTCCGAGGAATCTGAATCAATCTCTCACTGCACATGGAACTATATTTGAAGGCCAGTGCACTGGTCAATGTTAGCAGTGGATGCTGAAATAACAAATATTATTACCCATATCACACATCTGAGCTATGCTTTTACAAAATTGTATTCCCTTCGTTTTGAGTGCCAGCAGGGTTAACAGGGGAATATTTTCTTGTATTCCCCTTTCTTGCGAACGCCTATGGACTTTACGTGTTAAAACAGCGGTAAATATAGTCTTATATTCCCCTGGTCTCACATCCGGGAACTTGGCAACGTGACGCTGCGTGGGAAATTTAGAATATTCAAACGGCAGACAGGAAGACTGCCGCGTCCATTTTGGTTAAATTTTACGTGGAAGTCCGCCGAGCTGAGATGTTCAGATTTTCCTCTAGATGTCTGATATGGGTAATAATAACAATATTGACTGTCCTCTTTCGGGGGATACGACATATATTGCCCTCACTAGATCCATATTGCCCTCGTCTTCGACTCGGGCAATATGAATCTACTTCAGGCAATATATGTCGTATCCCCCTCAAGGCCAGTCAATATTCTATTATTGTATTCTCTAATTCTTTGGTGAATATACACGTGCTAATGCATGCATGATACATTTGTCACTGATTCGCTTCAGTCTTGGTGATACAGCAAAAACAGATCCTTCAGTGTGCTGAGTCCACACTGATCCATCAAGCATCCATTTACACTTCCATTTTATTTCTTGCCGCATTGCCATCAACCGCCTCAAATTCTACCATTCACCTGAACACTGGGGATAACTTAGTGCCCAATTAACCTGCTGATCTGCACATCTTTAGGATGTGGGAGGAAACTGCATAGCTGGGAGAAACCAACACGGTTGCAGGAAGAATGTGCAAACTTGGCACAAACATCACTGGAGATCAGGATTGAACATAGGTAGTTAGGGCTGTGGGGTGGCAGCTCTTTATAAATTGCACCACTGTGTTTCTCTGTATCATGCTGGAATTCTGTCAAAAGGTGGCCAATAGCAAGTAAGCTGTATATTGAATCTGATATTCATTATAAAAAACAATTAAAAAAATTCCACTGATTAACTTCCACAAATTACTCTTTGGTCCCTGTGGAGTGTGTTCCATAATATTACAACTTGGCCTTTTAGAGTCATAGAATCTTAGAGCGTGGAAACAGAACCTTTGGCCCAACTTGTGTACACCGGATCATCAACAGAAGATAGACACGAAATGCTTGAGTAACTCAGCCGGACAGGCAGCATCTCTGGAGAGAAGGAATGGGTGACGTTTTAGGTCGAGACCCTTCTTCACACTATTCTACACTAGTCCCACCCACCTGCCATTGGCCCACTTCCCTCTAAACTTGTTATTTCCATGTACCTGTATAAATGTTTCTTAAACGTTGCGATAGAATGTGCCTCAACTACAGTGCCCTCCATAATGATTGGGTCAAAGACCCATCATTTATTTGTTTGTACTCCACAATTTGTGATTTGTAGAGCCAGGATTTTGCCATAAATGCCATGTGCCTTTTCATGCCTTTTTTGATGATTTCACCAGGATAATGCTTCTTTCACGATCGAGTGCCTAAATCAGCCTTTTTTTGCCATTTTGCTAAAAGGTCGTGCTATTTTCCCTAGTTGTACCGTGATTACAATGACGTTTTCTATGTTAGCACGTTAATATTAATGTTATTATTAACGTGTTAACATAGTATAACTTACAAGAAAACTTCCACCACAATTTCTTACAATTTCCCCTTTAAATGTCCTCCATTTCTCTTCTACATCCTTCCCATAAAACAAAGTGTCCCAATTCACTCCTTTGAAATCCTTACGCATTCCCTCAAAGTTAGCCTTTCTCCAATCAAAATCTCCACCCTAGGTCCAGTTCTGACTCTCTCCATAATTATATTGAAACTAATGGTATTGTGATCACTGGTCCCGAAGAGCTCACCAACGCATACCTCCGTCACCTGACCTACCTCATTTCCTAACAAAATGGTAACGATTTCAGGATTAATGCCTGTGCCGCGTGACAGTGAGAGTAGGAATGGAATGAGGTGGAGGATAAATGCGTGGCTGAGGGACTGGTGCAGTGGGCAGGGATTCAAGTTTCTTGATCACTGGGACCTCTTTTGGGGAAGGCATGATCTGTACAAAAAGGACGGGTTGCACTTGAACCCGAGGGGGACCAATATCCTGGCAGGGAGATTTGCAAAGGCTATTGGGGAGACTTTAAACTAGAAAGGCTGGGGGGAGGGACTCGGGTAGAGGGGGCTAGGGGACAGGGTGTGGGGCAAGAGGCAGAGAAGGGAAGCACTCGGACCCAAAATGTAGGCGAGAAAGAGGAAAAAGATAATAGACGGAGAAAAAGGGATGGTGGGTTTCTAAAATGTGTATATTTTAATGCTAGGAGCATTGTAAGAAAAGTGGATGAACTTAGAGCCTGGATTGACACCTGGAAATATGATGTTGTAGCAATCACCCTCTCTGGTGTGCAGGCTCATCACGCCCACAATTCGGCTAACAACAGTGGTGTTGTTGGTGCATTTATAGATGGCATTGGAATGACCCACACAGTCACGGGTGCAAAATAGAGTAGAACATGGGGCTAAGCACGCAGCCTTGAGGTGCACCCGTGTTGATGGTCATTGAGAGGGAGATATTATTATCGAGCCGCGCTGATTGAGTTCTGCAATTAGGACGTCCAGGAATCAGTTGCAGGATTCAAGGCCTAGGATTTGGAGTTTTGAGGGATTGATTGTGTTGAATGTCAAGTTGTAGTCGATGGACAGCAGCCTGACGTATGTGCTGCAGTAACTCAGCGGGTCATCGAGTCATACAGTGTGGAAACAGTCATTTCGGCTCAACTTGCCCACACCTGACAGCATTTGGTCCATATCCCTCCCAACCTGTCCTGTCCATGTAAAGGGTCAGGCAGCAGGTCTGGAGAATGTGGATAGGTGACGTTATGGGTCAGGACTCTTCAGATTTTAGAGAGAAGTTTACGCTGATAATTATCAGCGTTTTCTCTTGCAGGCTGCCTTCTCATTGATCGTGGGCTTGTCTCCTGCTAACCTGCTGAACAATCATGCATCAGAATCCCAGGGTGCACATTGTAGGGCATTCCACTTTATATCCCATTGTTGTTATTGCTAGTCAGTATTTTATTTTTGGTTTCTTAAGTATCTGTAACCTCTTGACTCAAAATCGCTTTGTTTTAATATTAATTTATTGCATTGTTATTCGCTTTTGACTTATTATCCCCCACCTAGGAATGTTATTGCTGATGATACAATGCTATCTAGAGAGCTGTTGCAAACAAAATGATTATCACCTTCATCTGTACGGTTTGGTTCATGGGAATCACAAAGAATTTGCCTATTTCCTATATCGTGGATGATAAGTTTATAAGTGAATCCTCATTCTTCTGGAGACTCTGTTACCTCTTCATCTCACCACATGCATCTAGACCCAAGTATTATTTTGCGTGGACTTTAGGTAGAGTATTTTGGTCTGTCTGCTTAACTGTACATTAATGCCATATTTACATTTTTATGATGGATTAAAACTTCTTCAATCTTCATTTGAGTGTCATGGAGAAATAGAAAAAGTATTTGATTTCTAGGCCATTCTTTTTAAGCTCAGACTGTGGTTTTGTATGGTTGTCAAGACCCATGGCAGCAAAATAATACATTGTCCATGATATGTTTATAATTTTCCTATCTTATATTCCCAAATTTATTGTGAGTGCACTATGGAAAGTTTGCAATTGCCAAGGTTTAGAATCCTTCATACTCATCATAAAACACTAATCAAATGCATCTAATAAAATAAAGAAGTCTGGCATATTGAAATTTAGTTAACTGGCTGGCTGCAGTTACATTTTGGATCAAAAAAGATGAGAAAGTAAAAGATGGCACTTTATAAAGAAAAATGCTTGTGTCTATGTAAAACTAGGTTCTCTCACCATGAGCAATACCACAACCGATATGCCTCTGATAAAATAATTTATTTGAAAGTAGTAATAGAAGTTTAAAACTTAATCCTTTTTTTCACATTTAAACGATATAAACTTGACAAATATTAACACAAGAAAATAGAAGGAATAAGCCACCAGGCTGCTCAATCGTGCTGCACCATTTAATGTGATCATGGCTGATCTATGCTGACCTCTGCCCCATAGCTCTTAATTTCCTTGATATTTCCAATATGTATTTATCTCCACCTTAAAATATATCTAACGACCTGGTCTTCACCACTAATGGAGAAACCCAGCGATTTAGTACCCTCAGAGAAAAAAAAATCTACACATCTCAGTTTGAAATGACTGGCCCTTTATTTTGTAGCTATGTATCCTCCATCATCACTCTCCCACTAGTGTAAACTTTTCGATATTTACCCTGTCAAGTCCTCTTAGGATCTTGTATGTTTGAATAGGGTCATCCCTCATTCTTCCGAACTCCAAATAAATCAGACCCAAACCCCAAAAGTTTTAGAATCTCTTAATAAGGATAGCCCTTTCATCCAAGTAATTAACCTGGTCTATTCTGCTTGGTGGGACTCCATTTTCCATGCGCTATTCAAACTGACCAGCTCCATTTCCCGCATTCTCTTTAAGGTTACCAGGTTTAATTGGTAAATTCCTATAATAGCAAGTAATATCTAAAAAAGGTATTGAAAATATGCTAAGTTATGAATGCTAGTTAAAATAAGCCAAAATGCTAGAGTAACTTAGCGGGTCAGGCAGCATCTCCGGAGAAAATGCATAGGTGACGTTTCAGGTCGAGACCCTTCTATATTAATACAAATGCATTCCATGTCCAGAAAATCTTTTGATCTGGCGCCATCAAGTCTCAAACTTGCTGGATTATTGGAATTTTACTGTTTTCATATTTTCTCACCCAATGGAGTTACTTAGAAACAATCTCAACAAATGTGGGCGGCACGATGGCACAGCGATAGTGTTGCTGCCTTACAGCGTCAGAGACCCGGGTTCGATCCTGACTGCGGGTACTGTCTGTATGGAGTTTGTATATTATTCTCACCTTAACCGCGTGAGTTTTCCTCGGGTGGTCCGGTTTCCTCCCACACTCCAAAGGCGTACAGGTTTGTAGGTTAATTGGCTTTGCAAAAGATTGTAACTTGTTCCTAGTGTTTGGGATAGTGCTAATATATGGCGATCGCTGGTCAGCGTGGACTGGGTGAGCCAAAGGTCCTGTTTCCGCACTGTATGTTTTAACTAAGCTCAACTAAAAATGTCAGTGTTGTAAAATGTGTAAAATTCAAATTTGTGGTCTATAGTAGCTTGCAAAAGTACTCATACCCCTTGAACTTTTCCACATTTTGTCACGTTACAACCACAAACTTAAATGTATTTTATTGAGATTTTATGTGATAGACCAACACAAAGTGGTGCATAATTGTGAAGTGGAAGGAAAATGACACATGGTTTCCAAATTTTATTATAAATAAAAAACTGAAAACTGTGGCGTGCAAAAGTATTCAGCCCCCCTGAGTCAATACTTTGTAGAACCACCTTTCGCTGCATTACAGCTGCAATTCTTTTGGGGTATGTCTCTACCAGCTTTGCACATCTAGAGACTGAAATTTCTGCCCATTCTTCTTTGCAAAATAGCTCAAGCTCAGTCAGATTGGATGGAGAGGGCCTGTGAACAGCAATTTTCAAGTCTTGCCAGAGATTCTCATTCGGATTTAGGGCTTTGACTGGGCCATTCTAACACATGAATATGCTTTGATCTAAACCATTCCATTGTAGCTCTTGCTGCATGTTTAGGGTCGTTGTCCTGTTGGAAGGTGAACCTCCGCACCAGTCTCAAGTCTTTTGCAGACTCTAACAGGTTTTCTTCCAAGATTGCCCTGTATTTGGCTCTCCCATCAACTCTGACCAGCTTCCCTGTCTCTGCTGAAAAAAAGCATCCCCACAGCATGATGCTGCCACCACCATGTTTCACAGTGGGGATGGTGTGTTCAGGGTGATGTGCAGTGTTAGTTTTCCACCACACATAGCGTTTTGCATTAGGCCAAAAACTTCAATTTTGGTCTCATCAGACCAGAGCACCTTCCTCCACATGGTTGCTGTGTCCCCCACATGGCTTGTGGCAAAATGCAAACGGGACTTCTTATGGCTTTGTTTCAACAATGGCTTTCTTCTTGCCACTCTTCCATAAAGGCCCGATTTGTGGAGTGCACGACTAATAGTTGTCCTGTGGACAGATTCTCCCACCTGAGCTGTGGATCTCTGCAGCTCCTCCAGAGTTACCATGGGCCTCTTGGGTGCTTCTCTGATCAGTGCTCTCCTTGCCCGGCCTGTCAGTTTAGGTGGACGGCCATGTCTTGGTAGGTTTGCAGTTGTGCCATACTCTTTCCATTTTCGATGAATGGATTGAACAGTGCTCCGTGAGATGTTCAAAGCTTGGGATATTTTTTTATAACCTGACCCTGCTTTAAACTTCTCCACAACTTTATATCCCTGACCTGTCTGGTGTGTTCCTTGGGCTTCATGATGCTGTTTGTTTCACTAATGTTCTCTAACAAACCTCTGAGGCCTTCACAGAACAGCTGTATTTATACTGAGATTAGATTACACACAAGTGGACTCTATTTACTAATTAGGTGACTTCTGAAGGCAATTGGTTGCACTAGATTTTATTTAGGGGTATCAGATTAAAGGGGGCTGAATACTTTTGCACGCTACACTTTTCAGTTTTTTATTTGTAAAAAATTTTTAAAACCATGTATAATTTTCCTTCCGCTTCACAATTTTGTGCCACTTTGTGTTGGTCTATCACATAAAATCCCAATAAAATACATTTACATTTGTGGTTGTAACGTGACAAAATGTGGAAAAGTTCAAGAGGTATGAAAACTTTTGCAAGCCACTTGGAAGATGCCTCATCTACGCCAGTCCCAATTCCCTGCGTTTCCCACATATCGCTCTATGTTCCTATCCATGTACCTGTCCAAATATTTTTGAAATGTTGTTTTAGTACCTGCCTCAGTTACCTCCTCTAGCAGCTCGTTCCATATACCCACCACTCTCTGCGTTCCAACTGGCTCAAGAGCATAAACACCAACAATACCGGCAATCACCCAGTCACTGATTGTATCCTACACACTAGGGACAACATACAGAAGCCAACTAACCTACAAACCTGCACGACATTGTAATGTGGGTGGAAACCAGAGCACCTGGAGAAAAACAGACAGCATCCGTTGTCAGGATTGAACCCGGGACTCTGGGGCTGTAAGGCAGCATTGTGCAAGTGTGTATTCTTACTGAAATACAGGTTGTCAGCTAATTGGAATAGAAACATTGAAACATAGAAAATAGGTGCAGGAGGAGGCCATTCGGCCCTTCGTGCCAGCACCACCATTCATTGTGATCATGGCTGATCGTCCCCAATCAATAACCCGTGCCTGCCTTCTCCCCATATCCCTTGACTCCACTAGCCCCTAGAGCTCTATCCAACTCTCTCTTAACTCCATCCAGTGATTTGGCCTCCACTGCCCTCTGTGGCAGGGAATTCCATAAATTCACAACTCTCTGGGTAAAAAGGTTTTTTCTCACCTCAGTCTTAAATGACCTCCCCTTTATTCTAAGACTGTGGCCCCTGGTTCCGGACTCACCCAACATTGGGAACATTTTTCCTGCATCTAGCTTGTCCAGTCCTTTTATAATTTTATATGTTTCTATAAGATTACTCCCTCATCCTTCTAAACTCCAGTGAATACAAGCCTAATCTTTTCAATCTTTCCTCATATGACAGTCCCCCACGCCATCCCAGGATCAATCTCGTGAACCTACGCTGCACTGCCTCAATCACAAGGATGTCCTTCCTCAAATTAGGAGACCAAAACTGTACACAATACTCCAGATGGGAATGAGCAGTAACATGCAGTTGATTTGTATTACTGGAACTGTGCAGCGTGAATAATGATGTTTTGAATCCATTGCTACCATACTGAGCCATGATGATCCAGCTAAAAGGACACAAGAGGAACTGAATGACCATCTCAGCAATTCTGGTCATTTGCAAGAGTGGTGTGACATAAAGCTCCATTTAACACTGGTAGTAAAGTCATAACAGCAGCCATGACTCATAATATTGTAATGATAACACTCCCAAATAAGGCACTGGTTGGACTACATTTGGAGTATTGTGAGCAGTTTTGGACCCCATACCTAAGGAAGGATGTGCTGGCGTTAGAGATGGTCCAGAGGAGGTTTACGAGAATGATCCCAGGAATGATTGGTTAACATATGATGAATGTTTGACGGCATTGGGCCCTGCACTTGTTAGAGTTTAGGAGGATGAGGGGGAGACCTCATTGAAACTTACTGAATAGTGAAAGGCCTTGATAGAGTGGATGTGGAGAGGATGTTTCCACGAATGGGAGAGCCTTGGAACAGAGGCCATAGTCTCAGAATAAAAGGGTGTACCTTTAGAAAGGAGATGGTAAGGAATTTATTTAGTAAGAGGGTGGGTGAATCAGTGAAAAATTTTTTTGTTGCATGCTAACCAGTCAGCAGAAAGATAATATAATGATTACAATCAATCCATTTACAATGCATAGATACATGATAAGGGAATAAAATCTAGTACAAGGTAAATCCAGCAAAGACCGGTCAAGGATAGTCTGAGGGACAACCAAAGGCAGATAATAGTTTAGGACTGCTCTCTAGCTGTGCTAGGGCTTCAGTTGGACTGATAACAGCTGGGAAGAAAATGTCCCGGAATCTGATTGGCGTGCGTTTTCACACTTTTATACCATTTGCCTGATTAGGGAGGGGGGAAGAGTGAGTGGCCAGGGAGCGACTCTTATGCTGCTGGCCTTGCTGAGGAAGCAAGGGGTATAAATTGAATCAATAGAAGAGTGTTTAGTATGTGTGATGGCCTGGGCTGGTTCCACAATTCGCTGCAATTTCTTACGGTCCTGGATGGAGCTGTTCCCAAACCAAGCTGTGATGCATCCCGATAAAATGCTTTCTGCGGTGCATCTGTAGAAGTTGTGAGAGTTGTAGGGAACATGCCAAACCTCTTTAGCCTTCTAAGGAAGTAGAGGCGTTGGAGTGCCTTCCGATCTTAGTTATTGCTTCAATATGGGTGGTCCAGGAGAAGTTGTTAGTGATAGACACAAAATGCTGGAGTAACTCAGCGGGACAGGCAGCATCTCTGGAGAGAAGGAATGGTGACATTTCGGGTTGAGACCCTTTTTCAGTCTGACTCCAAGGAATTTGAAGTTTTCAACCATCTTTGGCACCATCAATGCAAACTGGAGCATGTGTACCGCTTTGCTTCCTGAGGTTGATGAGCACTATCTCCTTTGTCTTGCTGAAGTTGAGTGAAAGGTTGTCAGGGGTGATGGGGAGAAGGCAGGATAATGGGGTTGAAAGGGAAAGATAGATCAGCCATGATTTAAATGGCAGAGTAGATCTGATGGACTTAATGGCCTAATTCCGCTCCTACAGTGCATTAACCTATGACGATCAGGTTACTTTGTGGGTGCCTCAGCTCCCATTGCAACACTCTGACATTGGGTACCTTCTGCTTGTCCTTATTCAAGGTTGATAATGCAGCGTCAACTGCTTTTCACAACGAAAAAAATACAAGCTCCATGCTGCAAGCACAACAGCATGAAGATTGGAGCTGTATGCCTCATGCTTTTGGTTATTTAACATTTATCCGGTAACACCCTGCCAAAACACCGCAAGACATCTCCCATCATTATCGCCATTATTATCCCTCAAGGGTGGCACGGTGGTGCAGCGGTAGAGTTTACTGCTTTACAGCATTTACAGCACCAGAGACCAGGGTTCGATCCCGACTATGGTTGTTGTCTGTACGAAGTTTGTACGTTCTCCCCGTGACCGCGTGGTTTCTCCGAGATCTTCGTTTCCTCCCACACTCCAAAGACGTACGGGTTTTTTGATTAATTGTCTTCTTATACACGTAAAATTGTCCCTAGTGTGTGTATGATAGTGTTAATTTGCGGGGATTCGATGGTCTAGTGCGGACTCGGTGGGCCAAAGGGCGTGTAACTGCGCTGTATCTCTAAATTAAAACTAAATCTGTTCAATGTACGTATTAGTCAACCTTCCCCATAAGCCACTATTTGGGAGCTGTACATGGTTAATATTTTCCCTCTGCCCTGCCCCAGTTCATGTCTAATGACTCATTGAGTGCAGATTCAACCTCAAAACTATTTCTACACAATGGGAACACTCAGCAGCTGAGCTGCTGACCACAAGATAAACTGAATGATGGAGTTACTTCTCCATTCTTGTCTTCTTGTTCAGGCCAAGTGGCTGAAAGAAAAATGGCATTAGATTATAGTGAGGATACATGGCAACGTTAGAGACGCTTACCTGCACCATGTACATCAGAATAAAATGGCATCACTCTACAACTCCATGAATAAGCGAGTTTGGTATTCCAAAAAAAAACAAGGAATCATGGGATTTGTCAAAGGTCATTCGCCAAAGAAAAGCTGGCTGAATAAACTGTGTATAAATTCTTATCTTTGTTTCATAATTTATGTGTAAAAACATATTTAATCTGAGGAACGGGGGTTGCCAGGCGGGAGACCGGTGCAACAGCAAGAGAAATGGGGCAGATGTTGAGTAGGAGACAGGGGAGAGCGTGCACACAGACCCGCGCCTCATCCGCAGCCAGGTTCGAGCCCTGGACCCCGGTGCTGCAAACACTGCCAACCCACCACTGGACTGTTCCCCCCCCCCCCTCCCCTGCGTATGTCGGGTACGTCCGGGGAGACCCCAGAGCAGTGGCCCACAGACAGCGCGAGAGGCGCCAACTCTAGCCCAATCCCCGCTGCAACTCCCGAGGAACCCGCCAGTTTGGGGTCACACCTGAACTGTGAGATGTAGGAGACTTGGATAGGTTGGGTTAGTGTGCTGATGCATGGCAGGTGAAGTTTTATGTGGATAAATATGAGGTTATCCACTTTAGTGGCAAGAACAAGAAGGCAGATGGTGGGACTATCATATGCTGAGAAAATGGAGTGGCTGGGCTTGTATACTCTGGAGTTTAGAAGGATGAGAGGGCATCTTATTGAAACATATACGATCATTAAGGGTTTGGACATGCTAGAGGCAGGAATCATAGAATCATAGAAAATAGGTGCAGGAGTAGGCCATTCGGCCCTTCGAGCCTGCACCGCCATTCAATATGATCATGGCTGATCATCCAACTCAGTATCCTGTACCCGCCTTCTCTCCATACCCTCTGATCCCTTTAGCCACATCTAACTCCCTCTTAAATATAGCCAATGAACTGGCCTCGATGTTGGGCGAGTTCAGAACGAGGGACCACTGTTTAAGAATAAGGGGTAAGCCATTTAAAATGGAGATGAGAAAACACTTCTTCGCAGAGAGTTGTGAGTCTGTGGAATTCTCTGCCTCAGAGGGCGGCGGAGGCCAGTTCTCTGACTACTTTTAAGAGTGAGCTAGATGGGGCTCTTAAAGATAGCGGAGTCCAGGGGATATGGGAGAAGGCAGGAACGGTGTACTGATTTGGGGATGATCAGCCATGATCCCAATGAATGGTGTGCTGGCTCGAAGGGCCGAATGGTGCACTCCTGCACCAATTGTCTATTGTCTATTGAAGGGCCGAACGGCCTACACCAGAATCTATTTTCAATGTTTTATGTTTCTGTGTGCATTAAGGTAAAGTGGAAAAGCATTTTTGTTGGGTTCTAACCAGTCTGTGGAAAGACTATACATGATTACAATTGAGCCGTCCACGGTGTACTGAATATATGATAAAGGGAAAAATGTTTTGTGCGAGATAAAGTCCAGGAAAGGTCCAATTAAAAATAATCCCGAAGGTCTTCAATGAGGTAGATAGTGGCTCAGTGGCCGCCTCTAGCTGTTGGTAGGATGGTTCAGTTTACCTGATAACAGCTGGGGAAGAAACTGCCTCTGAATCTGGAGGTGTGTGTTTTTCACACTTCTGCCCCCCCACCTCTTGCCTGATGGGAGAGGGGAGAAGAGGAAGTGAGACTTGTCCTTGATAATGCTGGTGGCCTTGCCGAGGCAGCGTGAAATCTTGATGGAGCCAATTGAAGGGTGGTTGAATCGTGTGGTGGCCCACAATCCTTTACAAATATATACATAAGTAACTGCACATCCATGATGATGTATGAAAGTCTTATTGTTTTGTAAACTTGCTCTTGGGTCCTGTTTCATTTTCATTAATAAGTACTGAAAGTGCTCCGAAAAACAATTGAGAAGAACCCGTGGAGCAAGTTAATATATCGGGCACATCTAGAACTTATTTACACTGCCTGGTCCAATGGCCTATTTGTCATAGAGTCACAGAGCACAGAAACAGGCCCTTCAGTCCAATCTGTCCATTTCAACCAAAATGTTCCATCTAAGCTAGTCCTGTTTTACCATATTTTTGCCCACATCCCGCTGCTCCAGATCCCTCACGCGATTTGTACGGAACTGCAGCGGTGCGCATTTTCCACCGGTCGAGTGCTCAGGGACACTGGACTTCCTAGACTTCCCACATCCTGCAGGAGGAGCATAGCTGGCATCTCTCCTGCACTAGACATTTGGTTATTTGGTTACAAAGTGGCTATGTGAAACAATTACACAAACAAGTATGATAACACTCTCTGCAACTCTTTTACTTTTAGTTTGGTTTAGTTTAGAGATGCAGCATGGAAACAGGTCCTTCGGCCCACCGAGTCAACGCCGACCGGCGATCACCCAGTGCAATAGCACTATCCCACAGACTAGGAACAATTTTACCAAAGCCAATTAACCTGCAAACCTGTAAGTCTTTGGAGTGTCAGAGGAAACTGGAGCACCCGGAGAAAACACACTAGGTGAAGGGGAGAACACACAAACTCCATACATATTATAGTCTCCGTAGTCAGGATAAAATCTGGGTCAATGGGGCTATGACTCAGTCACGAAGGTGACTGCCCTTCTATAATCCATTACTAGGATTATTTGGTATCTGAACACAGTAAAAAAAATCCCTGGATCAATGCTGTAATTTTGCTTTAAAACTTAAAAAACAGTTAATAGTCTAATATGTAAATAAGAATAGAGTTCTTAATATTTCTTCATAATTAAAATTACTGAATTCTCCCAATCATTTTCATTGCTTGTGGATAGTAAGTTATTTTCAGAAGACACAAGTAATTCAGCGTGACAAGCAGCATCTCTGGAGAGAAGGAATGGGGTGCCCTCTGAAGGGTCTCGTCCCGAAAGGTCACCCATTCCTTCTCTCCAGAGATGCTGCATGTCCTGCTGAGTTACTCCAGCTTTTCGTTACAATCTTATCTTTGGTTTAAACTAGCATCTACAGTTCCTTCCACACAAGTTATTTTCAGAAATGTACAGCGCACAGCAGAGAATTTTTTTCTCTCCATACAGCTCATTGCAATACAATGAAGGCAGTTAAGTGACAATGTTGCTCAGTGCCTCAAAGCCATCAACATGTTTCAAGCTCCACACTGCTGACTTTGGTATCCGGACGGGACGTCGAAGGATGAGAAGCGGAAGCCAAGAAGTGGAAGGCAAGATACCGAATGTACATCACGCGGAAAAGCAGGGGTGGAAATCGCTATAAAAACATGGGGAGGGACACAATTTTTGGTGCCGCTCGCGCATGCGTGCACACACACACACACACACACACACACACACAGCTTCGGCCACGGGCCCTTGGATGGTAACATCGGGACCTCACCTGGTTGGTGACCGACTCCGAACTCCAGCAACAGCAGCTTCTTCCGCCCCGAATCGTGGGACTTCAGCCCATTCGCGGGGCCTTTCATCGCCCGGTGTGGCTTGAACATTGGCCGCGGGATCTTCCATCGCCCGCGGGGCTTCAACATCGGGAGCCTTGATCGCCTTGAACACAACAATTTGACCGTGCCGGGTGATGAAACGCTCCGCTCATGATCTTTGTTCCACCAGACATCTCCCTCCTCCAATCACCGCACTCTATTCTCAGTCCCACCCCCCCTACTTCCACCAATGACCGACACCTCCCTCCTCCAATCTTCGCGCTGAATCATCATGTCCTGCTCCCCCATTGCCTGCTGACCAACGTCTCTCTCGTCCAATTGGCTCCCTCCTTTTCGATCATCAGTCTCACCCCCACTGTCTCGCGGAAAGCGGCGATTTTTAATAGATTTTTTTCACCAAAATTTCAAAATCCAGATACAAAACATGGGGGGGGGATTGTCCCCCACCTCTCAAAACATGAGGGGGGACTTGTCCCCCTGTCCCCATGTCCCCCCCCCCGGAATTCCGCCTATGCGAAAAGCCAAGATACCGAAAGTACATCACGCTGAAAGGATATGAAACCCGATCGGAACACCACGCCACAATGTCAAGACGCAGAACAGACATAACATCGAAAAGCCGTTCGAACGCACATGACGTCTCCGGGGACGGGATTGGGTCCGGCACCTTGTCAGTCAGTCGACAAAGGTCAGTGATTTGGTTCAGATCCCCGTGTCCATCACATCACTGGCCGGGTGGAGACGGTGGGGGGGTGACCTTAAGACCTTAGGATCTAGGATAAAGATGTCATGTCCGTTCGGCGGCTTTTCAACGTCATGTCCATTCTGTGTCTTGTCTTTGTGGCGTGGTGTCTGTTCAGGTTCGTGTCCTTTCAGCTTCGGGTCCGTTCGGTTCGTATCCTTTCGGCATCGTGTCCGTTCGGTTCTCCTGGCTTCCACTTCTTGCTTCGACGTCCCGTCCGCACACGGCGATTTTATCACAGTTCATTGGCTCCTGCTTTAATATTACACTCAGAGAGATCTGAATTCAACAGCTGAATAATTTGGTGGATGGAGTGGATGTGGAGAGGATGTTTCCACTAGTTGGAGAGTCTGGGACCAGAGGTCATGGCCCTCAGAATGAAAGAACGTTCCTTTAGGAAGATGAGGAGGAATTTCTTTAGTCAGAGGGTGATAAATATATGGAATTCATTGCCATAGAAGGCCGTGGGGCCGTCAATGGAATATTTTATAAGCAGATATAGATAAATTCTTGATTAGTGCGGGTGACAAGGATCATGGGGAGAAGGACTCAAGATACAAGATTTTAAGATTCAAGTGAGTTTATTGTCATTGTGTCCCGGATAGGACAACAAAGTTCTTGCTTTGCTTCAGCACAACAGAACATAGTAAACATGACTGCAGAAATGATCAGTTGGGTCCATATACCATTGTATACGTATATACACACGTGAATAAATAAACTGATGAAGTGCAAATAACAGATATATGGGCTATTAATGTTCAAAGTTTTGTCCGATCCAAGTTTAATAGCCTGATGGCTGTGGGGAAGTAGCTATTCCTGAACCTGGCCGTTGCAGTCTTCAGGCTCCTGTACCTTCTACCTAAAGGTAGCAGGGAGATGAGTGTGTGGCCAGGATGGTGTGGGTCCTTGATGATACTGACAGCCTTTTTGAGGCAGCAAGAATGGAGTTAGGAGGGAGAGATAGATAAGCCACGATTGAATGGTGGAGATAGACTTGATGGGCCAAATGGCTAATTGTGTTCCCATCATGTGAACTTATGAAATTCAAAAATGGCTTCTCAGATAGGCATCAAAGTTCAAATGGTTCCATTCAAGGAGGATCAAGGGATTCCCTGCTTTAACAAGAATTGTCTCCCTCTCCTCCTCCCCCCCCCCCCCCCCCCCAGACGGAAACAAGGATAGAGATCCTCCTGGTCCTTATATCTCACCCCACTTGCCTCCGTCAGCAGCCACCGCTCACACTACTCCCTTGTTATTTCCCACTGAACAACAGACGATGCTTAGAAACATAGAAAATAGGTCAGAGATAGGCCACTCGGCCCTTTGAGACAGCACCGCCATTCAATATGATCATGGCTGATCATCCAGAATCGGTATGTTCCTGCTTTCTCCCCTTAACCCCTTGATTCTGTTATCCTAAGAGCTAAATCAAACTCTCTCTTGAAAACATCCAGTGGAATTGGCCTCCACTGCTGCCTTCTGCGGCAGAGAATTCCACAGTTCACAATTCTCTGCTGAAAAGGTTTTTCCTCATCTCAGTCCTAAAATGGCACCACCCCTTATTCGTACGCTGTGATCCCTGCTTCTTGTACGCACACACACATGGGGAACATTTTTCCTGCGTCTAGCCTGTCCTATCCTTTAAGAATTTCATATATCAGGCTAATGTAAAAAAAAATCGTATCTGTGCAAATAATTTATTTAGCTCATATTTTTCGATTTTACTGTAGGAAATGCATTTTTTTTAAATGGCATAGGAATTCATTATTTACAAGGGATAGACCTGGATAAGAGTGGATGTGGCCCTGGATGTTTCACTAGTGGGAAGTCCAGGACTAGAGGCCATAGCCACAGATATAATGGACGATCCCTTTTGGAAGGAGTTGAGAGAATTTCTTTAGTGGTGAATCTGTGGAATTCATTGCCACAGAAGGGCTGTGGAGCCACGTCAGTGGATATTTTAGGGGAGAGATAGATGAATTCCTGATTACGTATGGGTGTCAGGTTATGGGCGGAGAGGCAGAGAATGGGGCAGGACAGATATGATCAGCCATGGTTAAAGTAGATTATCAAATCGTCAATTATCGTTATTCATTGAGAAAGCTCAATGTGTGCAGTACATGAAATATAAAAAGAAATACAATATATGTCCGGGACGGGGAGAGGACTTGAGAGGCCATGCCGATCCAAAGTCTGGGCGCTGAGCCTGGCTCTGAGGCCGATGGCACAGCTGCTCAGGGCATGCAAGGAGGGAATAGAAACGGCAGCCTTGAGAACCTGGGGAGATGAGGAGGATGAGTGGGGGGGGGGGGGGGGGGGGGGGGATTGAGGCAGAGGGAGGGGTAGGGAGGGAGAGGGGAGGAAGTGGGTGGAGGCGAGAGGGAGAGTAGTGGAGAAAATGGAATAGAGGGAGAGGAGGGGAGGGGGGGGGGGGTGGGGAGTTAGGGAGTGGGGAATAAAAGGACGGGAGGGCAGTGGGGAGGTGAGGAGTGGGGGGGATAGAAGGACAGGAGGGGTTAGGTAGGGAAGAGGAGTTATCGAGGGAAGGAGCGACTGACTGAGGTAGGGGAAAGGGAGAGGGAGGGAGAGGTGAGGGAGGATTGGGGGGGGAGGGGAGGAGGAGAGGGAAAGAAGAGGGAAGGGTGAAGAGGAGGGGAAAGAGTGCTGGGGATGAGGGGAAATGAGGCCATGCCTGCGCAGTTCGGGGCTATGGGCGAGTGGTGAATATTGCGTTGGGGAACTTGTTGCGTTGGGGGACCAGTCTCCCGTGTGACAGGGACCCAACGGTCCCACTTAGATCTAGTCATACCTATAAATTATACTAATGTGTTGACTTTGGAACATATTTGAAAACATTCCAGACTGCTTTAAAATATAATGTAAGACTCAATTCTTTAAAGCCTACTTAATTCTAGAAATGAAGTTCTAAATTAAATTCTAGGGAGGAATTAAGAACACCTTTGTGAATATTAGTGTGTGTAAAATGGATCCAAGGTGGAAAGGAGACAGGTTTTATGAAAGGTACAATGATTGTTCATTACCGACCCAACCAATGAAAGCTGGTGCCTATTCCACCAACTGCAACACTGGACAGTTGGTCAATAAGCTACATTTACCTAAAAAGTCACTAATCAATCAAGGAATACTTCCCCACATTACGATGTCCCGCCCTATTCATATGTACTTACACAGTGGCAAACCTCAACCGAGATCTCGCAACTTGCCCACACTGACAGCTACGAACCTGAAGCACATCCAAAACACATATTCATGACACATAACTGGCCTCTCCACACCCTTTGCCCTGTATTCTTGACTTTCTCACTGGCAACCACAATCTGTGCAGATTGGTCAGAAATCACCTCTTCATTATCATCAGCAAGATGCACCTTGCTTAACTCACGTTACACCCAGACTGTGTGACGAAGCACAGCTTCAATGCCTAACAATACATTTGCCGATTGGCAATAAAGAGCATAGAAAAATAGTGCAGGAGTAAAAAAAAAAAAGCCATTCGAATTCCGCACCGCC
>CM069132.1:149363716-149681685 GCA_035221665.1 Okamejei kenojei
TAAGTATCCCCTGTATTATGAAAGTTATCTGTTTTTTTTTAATGTTACATGGCGTCCACTTTAATTAAGTAGGGACGGGACCCGTTGTGCTTTTACAATGCCATTAACCATAACCATTTAATAGTTAATTTATCCCGTGGGAGTCCACGATATAGGTGTCCATCCTCGAACATAGTCAGCCACTATGCTTATGTCCCATAATGGGTGTGTCTGGGCCTGGGGGGATTAGAATTCAATATACCCCTATCGTTTTTAAAGATACCAGTGTGTGATCCCACAATTCAGGTGATCACACCCGCGCCCCAGATAATTGGATAGGGCACAACGGGCTACAATTTAATGCACTGTAAGCTCAATCCCTCATCAAAATGAAGGGTATAGCCAGAACTCCAGTGTAGGTGTTTGTGTCATATGAAGTGTTCCCCCCGAGTTTCTGGTCAAAACACTTCCCATTTCTTCACATATGTGAGATATTGCTTCTGGTGGATTCCCTGCAGGACGCAGTGATGACATAAATCGTCCTGTCGGTGAGTCCGTAGTCCAGAATGGCCTGTTCCAATCTGCAAACCAACAGGTTAATTCGGTCCAGACAACGGATGACACTTTCCCCTGTCACAGGGTTACCAAAAGCTTGGACGTTTAATTGATCCGAAATTTTGCCGGGTTCTGCGGACATATTTTTGTACTACTGGTACCATGGTGGGTAGGCCATGCCATCGGAACAACCATGATACTCCGAAAGCTGTGTCATGCTGATTTATGTAGACCTGAACTGATGAGGGCAGAAGGGGAAAAGCATAGAAAAAACAAATCCCCCCAATATATCGAGAAAGCATCCACGCTACAGCCCCAGGGTCTGGTTCCCAAGCAACATATGTGGGTAGTGTGATTTAATCTGGATGCAAAAAGTTCGATATCTGTGTCCACATCCCGATCTATAATATCGGCAAACACTTTCCGATCCAACTCCAATCGGTGTTGCCGTTGAATTGCGTGACCTGGTTCCCTACTGTAATTTTAGCGTACCTGGAAGGGAGTGCTGAGATCCATATATCCCTTTCCAGACCCCATGCCAGATATTATTTTACCAATTTATCATATGATATCGACTTTTATTCCCACCCATATGATTACTGTATGCCACCACACTGGTATTATCAATCAATCTTAATTGTACTAGCAAATGAGCATGCTGAGCAGTAGGCCCGGAGTCCATGGAATGTCCCACATTTCTAGATAATTAATCCCTTGTTGTTATCCAAACCGGGTTAATTCATGTTCACTTCCCATCAGCACCACAACTATAGGTGGTATTAGTTGCTTCCTCAACCTGTTGAACTGCATCAGTCTGTAAAGTGGATAATGAAGATAGATTTTCAAAGTCTACAGAGAGATTTGGTCCATTTGGAAAAGTGGGCTGAAAGATGGCAGAAATGGAGTTTACTGCTGTTACGTGTGAAGTGCTACAACTAGGCAGGACAAATTAAAATAGGACGACATGTAAAAGGTAGGGAAATGAGAATGCGTGGAACAGAGGGATCGTAGGAATAACTGTGGCATAGTTCCCTGAAGGTGGAATCGCATGTATAAAGGGAGGTAAAGAAAGCTTTGGTGTGCTGCCTTTATATAAATCAAGCTTGAATATAGTAGTGAAGTAAATGTTAACATTTTTGTACAAGGCATTGGTAAGACCAATTTCTGGAGTAAGGTGTATCAATTTTGGTCGCCTAATTATAGGAAGGATGTCAACAAATAGAGAGAGTTCAGAGAGAATTACTAGAATGTGCCAGGGTTTCAGCAACTCTGTTACAGAGAAAGGAGTTGAACAATTTAGGTCCTTTATTCTTGAGAGCGCCGAAGGTTAAGGGGGACTTGATTGAGTCTTTAAAATGATGAAAGGAATAGACAGAGTTGACGTGGATACGTTTTTCCCATTTGAGAGTAGGGAAGATTCAAACAAGAGGGCATGACATGAGAATTAATGGGACTGAAGTTTAGGGGTAACATAGGGGGAACTTCTTCTTTACTCAGAGGGTGGTGGCTGTGTGGAATGCGCTTCCAGCAGCAGTGGTGGGAGGCAGGATCGATTTTAAACATTATAAAAGTAAATGGATAGGTATAAATGGACGAGAAGGGAATGGAGGGGATGGTCTGAGTGCAGGTAGCTGGGAGTAGGGGAAAACAAATGTCGGCACGGACTGGTAAGGCCGTGAGGGCCTGTTTCCGTGCTGTAATTGTTATATGGTTATATAACCGTGGGATTCATAATAGTGATGGGATTAGAACAATGGCTGAATATTGTCTATCCCACCAATTTAACTCTAATTTAGCTTCCCCTGGTAATTCCATAGCCTATCAAAATGGCCTGCATGAGTTTTAAGAGCTATATTTTTGCTCTTTGTAGATTTTGGTAATGGAGTGGTCCAAATTGTGCTGCTGGAAATGCAGCCACTAGTTTCCCAATCACTCTGGCTACTTGCCGAATGGGATGTTTTCTGATGCTTGTGAGGCTTTTACATATTTTCGTCAAGTCTGCCACTTTGTTTGGTGGCAAAGGTGATAGATATTTGATAACAGAATCGATAGTGAACCCCAAATAATCCATGGTAGTGGAGGGTCTCTATTTTTATTTAGCTGGATTGAATGATAAATCCCAGCTTTTGAAAAAGATGCTTTGTGGCTGATACTGCCAATGTAGCCTACTCTAAATTTCCCCTACAATGAGAATATCATCAAGGTAGCCATAACAATATGGTTTTTTTTCCTCAAATGTGCCAAAGCTGGTTTAACAATTTGGTAAAACAGCCTGGGTGCCGAAGATAACCCATAGGGTAAGGCCCTTATACGCCAAAGCTGTCCCATCCAGACAAATTTCAGATATTTACGATGATCCTTGTGTATTGGTACTGAATAGTATGCATCTGTTAGGTCGATGCAAGCCATGCAGAGATGCCAACCTTTCCAGAGCACAAATTCATTAATCATAAGGCTAAAAATCAGGTAATTTGGGTACAAAATCAGTAATTTTTGCGCGAAGCAATTTTTTTTTCTGCATGATGGCAAGCGCGGGCCCCCTCCCCACAGGCAAGCGATAGCGCATAATGTTAACATTAACATACCTGTATGTTCATTAGTTGGTATTACATAAACGTTGACACAACACTCACACATATATACGCGCACACACCACACTCACACACACAGACACACTCACACACACAGACACACTCACACACACAGACACACTCACACACACACTCACACACACTCCAGTGATGGAAATGGGTTTAGGAACAAAGGGTACTCTTGGTCCGTGAAGCTGAGGTTGGGAAGGAGGGGGGGGGGGGGGGGGGGACTCTGTCTCTGTCTGTGTGTGTGTTTGGCTGCAGCCATCGTCTGCTCTTTAGTGAGGGAAGCAGGTCGGTGATTGATCAAAAGGCCCCTAGGAGACTGTCTGATTGGCTGCCAAGTGACCAGCGCATTATGTGATTGGACACTATGCCCTTGGAGACGGCGGCTGATTGGGCGGGAGGGAGACCGATTTATTGATTGGACGGGAATTTTAAGGGTAGCTGGTCGGTGATTGGACGCAACCCCCTTAGAGACAGTCGTTGATTGGCCACCAAATAATCGGGCGCGAAAAAATAAAAATAGGAAAACAATAAAATCGAAATTACGATTTAAATCGGAAGAATATCATGCCTGATCTGCAGCAAAGATACTAGTATCCGCTCAAGTATCTTTGATCTGCAGTTCCTTCTATTTGAAGAAGAACCCTGGCCCGAAACAAACTCGTAATCCATTCCCTCCACAGATGCCGCGAAGCCCGCTGAGTTCCTCCAGCACTCTGTGTTTTTTTTATTTAACTCTTGAAATTTAAGTTAGACATACAGCTGGAGTAACTCAACGGGGACAGGCAGCGACTGGAGAGAAGACTCTTTTTCAGACTGAACTGAACTCTCGTCGGTGAGAGTACTTGTGATTATCTGCAGAAGGATCTCGACCAGAAAAGTCATCCACTCCCAGAGCCGGCGCCCGTCCCACTGAGTCCAGCCCCCCCACCCCACTTACACCCCTTATAATTTCCGTACTTTTTCGATAGCTGCCATGACCCATTTGAGTCATCCTGCACCCTGACCTCCTGGTCCCGGCCCGCGCCGATCTGCGTGTGTGCGTGCGTGCGTGTGCGTGTGTGTCGGAGTCTGAGCGGAGAAGCGCCGGCACCAAGAGTGAGTGAATGCATGGACAGAACGGACGAAAGCAACCATCGTAGAGCGCAATAGGTGACTTTTGGGCAGAGACCCTTCTTCAGACTGACAATCAAGGGACAAGGAAACGGAGGGCATATCTTCCATTCGTTGTCCTTAGTGCCATCTATATCTATTGTTCCTCTTTCCCTGATGGTCTGAAGAAGGGTCTCAATCCGAAATGTCATCTATGATCGTTGATCATTTTTCCTTTTCGCCCGCCTGTCCGATTGTTCGCTCGTCCTTGGATTAAGTAGCGCAGGATAAAGCTGGGAATTCATGCACAGGATGGAAACTGGAAACTGGAACGTAGGAGAACGTCGTCCCTCTGCGTACCCCCCCATTTCCATCACTGGCACTCACACACTCACACACACTCACTCACTCACACACTCCCAAACACACACAAGTATGTGCTAACTTAAAATCGGCAAAATCCGGGATTTATGGTATGAAAATCGTACCGCCCGTAATTGGCCAATTTTCCGTAGAAATTACGGGAAATCCGTACCAGTTGGCATCTCTGGTGGGGGGGGTGGTGTGTATAGAGTGTGTGTGTGGGGGGGGGGGGGGGTGGTGTGTATAGAGTGTGTGTGTGTTGAGGGGTGGTGTGTGTATATAGAGTGTGTGTGTGTGTGTGTGGGGGGGGGGGGGTGTGTGGAGGGGTGGGGGGGGGGGGGGTGGGTGGGGGGGTGTGTGGTGGGGGGGGGGGTGTGTGTAGGGGGGGTGTGAGGGGTGGTGGGCGGGGGGGTGGGGGGGTTGGGGTGTGTGTAGATGTGTGTGTTTTGTGTGGGGGGGGTGGGTGGTGTGGGGGTGTGTGTGTGTGTGTGGGGGAGGGGTGGGGGGTGGTGTGTGAGGGGGGGGGGCGGGGTGTGGGGGGGTGGGGGGGGGGGGGTGTGGTATATGGTGGTGTTGGTGGGGGGGGTGAGGTGGGGGGGTGGGGGGGTTGGGTTGGGGGGGGTGGGGGGTGGTGTGTGGGGAGTGGTGTGTGTGGTGGTGGGGGGGGGTGGTATAGGGGGTGTGGTGTGTATAGAGTGTGTGTGTGTGTGGAGGGGGGTGTGTGTGAGTTGTGTGTGTGTGTGTGTGGGGGGGGGGTGGTGTGTATAGAGTGTGTGTGTGTGTGTGGGGGGGTGTGTGTGGATGGGTGGGGGGGGTGTGGTGTGTATAGTGTGTGTGTGTGGGGGGGGGGGGTTGGTGTGTATAGAGTGTGTGTGTGTGTGTGTGTGGGGGTGTGGGGGGGGTGGTGTGTATAGAGTGCGGTGTGTGTGGGGTGGGGGGTGTGTGTGTGTGTGTGTGTGTGGGGGGGGTGGTGTATAAGTGTGTGTGTGTGTGTGTGTGTGGGGGGGGGTGGGTGTGTATAGAGTGGTGTGGGTGTGGGGGGTGTGTATTTTAGTGTGTGTGTGGGGGGTGGTTTGTATAGAGTGTGTGTGTAGGGGGGTGGTGTTGTATAGTGTGTGTGTGTGGGGGGGTGGTGTGTATAGAGTGTGTGTGTGTGTGTGTGTGTGGGGGGGTGTGGTATAGTTTAGTGTTGTGTGTGTGTGGGGGGGGTGGTGTTTATAGTGTGTGTGTGTGTGGGGGGGGTGGTGTGTATAGAGTGTGTGGTGTGTGTGTGGGGGGGGTGGTGTGTATAGTGTGTGGTGTGTTGGGGGTGGTGTGTATTGGAGTGTGTGTGTGGGGGGGGGTGGTGTGTAGAGTGTGTGTGTGGGGGGGGGGTGTGTATAGTGTGTGTGTGTGTGGTGTGCGTGGTGTGTATAGAGTGTGTGTGTGTGTGGTGGGGGGGGTGTGTTATAGAGTGTGTGTGTGTGCTGTGTGGGGGGGGGTGTGTGTATAGAGCGTGTGTGTGTGGGGGGGGGGTGGGTGTGTGTGTTGTGTGGGGGGGGGTGTGTATAGAGTGTGTGTGGGTGTGTGTGTGGGGGGGGGTGTGTATAGAGTGTGGTTGTGTGTGTGTGTGGGGGGGTGGTGTGTATAGAGTGTGTGTGTGTGTGGGGGGGGGTTTGTGTATAGTGTGTGGGTGTGTGTGTGTGGGGGGGGGTGTGTATAGAGTGTGTGTTTGTGTGTGTGGGGGGGTGTGTATAGAGTGTGTGGGTGTGTGTGTGTGGGGGGGGGTGTGTATAGAGTGTGGGGTAGTGTGTGTGTGTGGGGGGGTGTGTATAGAGTGTGGGTGTGTGTGTGTGGGGGGGTGTGTATAGAGTGTTGTGTGTGTGTGGGGGGGGGGGTGTATAGAGTGTGGGTGTGTGTGTGTGGGGGGGGGGTGTGTATAGAGTGTGGGGTGTGTGTGTGTGGGGGGGTGTGTTATAGAGTGTGTGTGTGTGTGTGTGTGTGGGGGGGTGTGTTATAGAGTGTGTGGGTGTGGGTGTGTGGGGGGGTGTGTATAAGAGTGTGGGTGTGTGGTGTGGTATAGAGTGTGGGTGTGTGTGTGTGGGGGGGTGTGTGGAGGTGTGTGTGAGTGTGTGTGTGGTCGACGGTGACGGGACTTCTGTCGCCAGCAGGGGGGGGGGGGCGGGGTGATGGACGTCTTCATCCAATTCAGAGGCCGAACCAGGCGGGACTGACGTAATTCTGAACCCAATCATGGGCGCGGGGCGGGGCCTGGGTGATTGACGTCCGTTGTCTCCAATCAGGGGGCGGCCGGAAGTGGATGGGGGCGGGACGTGCCCGTATTTGCGAGGCGGCCGGAAGTGGAGGGAGGGAGGAACAACAATGGCGGCGAAGACCTTGGAGCCGCTGACGGAGCCGCTCAGTTCACAGGCGGCCGCCTCCTACCGGTTTGAGTGAGTAGAGTATGTGCTAACTTTAAAATCGGCAAAATCCGGGGTTTATGGTATGAAAATCGTACCGCCCGTAATTGGGCCAATTTTCCGTAGAAATTACGGGAAATCCGTAACCAGTTGGCATCTCTGGCCATGTAGTACCTGTTGGGAGATTAGCTGTTTGGCTGTGACAAACGTATCCATTTTGAAATGGGCATACTGAAACAGAAGTATTCACTTCGGTCAAATCTATAATGATGCGGCATCCGCCGTCTTTTTTGTTTTTGGTAAAAATGTTTGATACGTACTCTTGAGATTCTCTGTTTGTCTTCTCAATTTACCCCTTTTGCGTTTAATCTTAAAAGTTCAAGCATGGCCTTCTGTTCCTCTCTTTTGGTTCAAAGCTTATGAGGTTGTAGTGTTTAATAGCCTGATGGCTGTAGGAATAAGCTGTTGCTGAACCTGGACGTTACAGTTCTCAGGCTCCTGTACCTTCTTCCCAATGGCAGTGGTGAGATGAATGTGTGGCCAGGATGGTGTAGGTCTTTGATGATGTTGGCTGCCTTTTTGAGGCAGTGACTATGATAGATCCCTTCGATGGTGGGGAGGTCAGAGCAGGTGATGGCCTGGGCAGTGTTCACAACTTTTTGCAGTCAACTCTTAAGTCAAGACCAAAGTTTTTCTGGACTTTATAACTAATGACAACATGGATGGAAGCCATTCCAGCTCCCAGGAGTTCACTCCCATTTTGTCCATGTATCTCTTTGAGTTATTCTCTCTCACATATGCCCACCAACTCCCCTTTGGCTCTTATAGACAATGGACAATAGGTGCAGGAGTAGGCCATTCGGCCCTTCGAGCCAGCACTGCCATTCAATGTGATCATGGCTGATCATTCCCAATCAGTACCCCCCCGTTCCTGCTCTTCTTCCCATATCCCCTGACTCTGCTATTTTTAAGAGCCCTATCTAGCTCTCTCCCTTGAAAGCATCTTGTTGCCATTAAAGGATAATTTCTCATACAATTGGCCTAATAGCATGACTTCGGGGTGGTGTGCAAAAAAAGCCGAGCACTATTTATGGAAACTAATGCAGAAAACAGAGAAAATATGCAAACTCCAGGCGACATTTAGACAGGTTCGTGGACAGGATAGGGGTTAGAGGGATATGGGCAGGTGGGACTAGTGTAGATTGGACATGTTGGCTGGTGCAGGCAGGTGGGACTAGTTTTAGATGGGACATGTTGGCTGGTGTGGGCAAGTTGGGACCACTGGGCCTGTTTCCATGCTGTATGACTCTACCTCAGTCAGGTTCAAATGTGGGTCCCCGGAGCTTTTCGTTTTTATTTATGATTAGCTTAGAGATACAGCGCGGAAACCAAAACCATTCAGCCCACCGAGTTTGCACCAACCAGCGATGCCCGCACACTACACTATCCTACACACAAAAGGGGCAATTTACAATTTTACCAAAGCCAATTAACCGACAAACCTGTACGGCTTTGGAGTGTGGGAGGAAACCGAAGCACCCAAAAGAAATGCACACAGGGCACCGGCACTGAAAGGTAGCAACTCTACCACTGCACCACTATGCCGCTGTGATCAAACACCACTCACAGCTGCACCACCATATCTTCCACAAATCGTCCTGCATTTCTAAGGATGTGTTAAAAGTAGTTCAAAGTGCAAAGTTCAAATTTATTTGTCACATGCACCATAAGGTGCAGTGAAATGTAATTTACCATGCAACGTTACATTAAAAAAGGACACAATACACAACATTAATTCAACACAGACATCCGCCACAGCATTCTTCACTGTAGTTCAGACAGTCCTCCTCCTCCCTAGTTCACCCATGGTCGGGGCCCTGGCCCTCCGTAGTCGCCGCTATGGATGCCCCAATGTTCAAGCCCTCTGGTCGGGAGGTCCAGAAAGCCGACGTCGGGACAGGTTGGGCATACCCCGCGGCCGGAGCACCCAAATCGGTCACCTCCTTACCAGAGATCGCGGCTTCCAGATGTTGTAGGACCGCAGGCCGGCGGTCAGAGCCTTCCCCCAGCGACCCCCGGCGAGGGATCGCCCGCTCCATGAAGGTGAAGTAAAGTCCGCTACTCGCCTGCTGCAAGAAGCTCCATAGACCGCGGCTTCCAGATGTTGTAGGCCGCAGGCTAATGGTCGTAGCACTTCGCTGGTGACACCCAGTAAGGGGGTCCACAATGTTACAGTCACCGTTGCGCCGCCGCTGAAGCTCTGGGCCCGACTCCGGAAAGGCCACACCAAACCAGCTCCAAGGCCGCGAGGTGGGTGGGCGAAGAAGCGACAAGGAAGAAAGTCGCCTGTCTGCCTGGATAGGTGCCTGAAAACGATTTCCCCCTATTCCCCTCCCCCCCCCCCCCCCCCCCCCCCCCCCCCCCCCCCCCCACCCCCCCCCCCCCCCCCCCCCCCCCCCATAAACACACACAAGACATACAGCGAAACACTGAAACATACTTTTGGACAAAAAAATAAAAAACAAAAAAGGTTGAAACATAGAACCCGCTGCAGGCGAGGCAGCCAACTCCACAGCGTCACCGGAACTTTATTCTAAAGTCCCTACAGTGACATCAAGCTTGTTGAAATCAATAACTGACTGAAAAATAGACAATTAAATATATGAGACGGCCCTGTTCGAAAAGGCATTTTCCCCCCAGAAGAACATCTTTTTGTTTTGCAAGGCTATTAGAGTGAGTTAGAGTGCCGAGTTCCTGCAAGTATTAAGTTAGCCCAAGAATAAATCTAGTCCTTTACTTACATTGTGCAGAGCAATTTGCAGTGTTACACAACTGCACAGGAACACTATCAAATTTTAAAACAATAAGACCATACACTTTCTTGAAACCAGCTGCCTCGTTGTCTGCTGATCCATTGGAATCACGCTGTGAAGAGATTTCCAAATAAACAGAGCAGATAAACACCATGTCCTTGCAAAATTCTAGCCTGCTTAACTGCTTCTTAAGAGCACTATATCAAGGTATTTGTTTGAGTGAAACCAGGTTTTACTTGATTTTCAGTATGCAAATAAACTTGAAACATTTCGGCACAAGTCCCATCTATTATATGATAAGATTTGAGCATTGTATACGATGAAGACATTTCCTACAGGTGGCAGTGACCCAGGAAACTAAAAACGAACCGAATAACATTAAACCCCCCGTCTGGAACTTAAATTCAATTATAACTAAAATAAACTGTTTATATGTAGACAGGTTCAAAACTAATGATCAGAAAACAAATAGGAAAGTTAATTGCAGGTAAATGCTACGGATTCTAAGGTTCATAAAACATATAATATCCTGTTCGGTTGCAACCTTTCTTTTGAATGACTGAAAATCGTGACATTATATTTCATAAAGCACGTTGATATTGGTATTGATGTTGAATTAACTTCACATGATGCTGTCAAATTTAAATTGATAAAAAATTAATGATATTTTAAAGTAATCTAACCAACTGCAGCGAATAGAAATGACCAAAACGGACAAGCAGAGGGAACAACACAAGAACATGCAATTTAATAACAAGGAACTGCCGTTGCTGGTTTACCAAAAGAAAGACACAAAATGCTGGAGTAACCGCGCGTCAGGCAGCATCTCTGGAGAAGATGGGTAAGTGACGTTTTAAGTTGGGACCCTTCTTCAGACTGATTGCAGAAGGGGATGGAATGAAAGCTGAAGAGGGGAGGGCAGGACAAAGCATGACTGGTAAAATATGAACATAGGCAGCGGCTTTTTGATAGGCAGATTGCTAGACAAAGGCCAGAGATAAAAAAAAGGTTGTGAGCCAAAAGGATAGTTACGAATTGTGAAGTTCAAAGATAGGAAAACTTGCAAATTATGAAGCAAGCTGGAGGAAGGAATGTAGGTGGAGGGGGAGGGGAAACAGGTGCAAGGTCAACGGCGGGTTGTGGTGTGAAAGAAGAGTAGAGCAATTTGGAGGAAGAACAAGCGGGGGTAAGGGCGTGTTTGTAGAAGTTACCTTAAATTGGAGAATTCAATTGGAGAACTTGAGTGAGTTATTGTGGGGGGTATTTGCGGTTCAGAGAGGTGGGGGGCGGTGAATAGTGAGTTTAAAGAGGGAGAGGGCAGCAGGACCCAGTCATTCTATTATAGAGGTTCCCTATTAAAAGAGGGGAACAGTAGAAATTGTAAGAAATAACTGCAAATCTGAAACTAAAAAGAACATGCTAAAAGTATTCAGCAATTCAAACAATATATGTGGAAGCAACTAGTATTTCACAGTAATGACAAAATCACAGACTGACTCATCATAACTGGAAACATTAAAAAAATGGAAACAAGATTTAATTGCAGAGAAAGGGGGAGATTCACCTCATCATTTTTTCGATTCATTTTGCTAGTTCATAACGAGTCAATCAGTTTTTTTTTTAATCGCTCGTTTGCTTCCAATAAAACTCATCTTGCTGAACTTAAGTTTTCCAATGTTATATTTAAAGAGGTTTTAGTAGAATTTTTTTGTAAGCTTTTTTTTCATTGTTTTTGTACATGGTGGGTCCCAATGATACTCTTTTACACACATCGTACTAAGACCAAAGGAAAATATTGTGTTGACTTCCAAACTTTTAATATCAGGTATTCAACTTTGGAAAATTATGTAATAATATTTTTATTAGAAGTAATCCATCATAACAACGGTATAACAACTTTTCAAATACACAACCAACTTATTTCAATAAGTATACGAATGTTACGAATAATTCTTATAAACTATTTTTTTTAGAAAGTAGAAAAAGAAAAGAATAGATTTTAATCAATAAGAATAGTGATTAAATAATAATTTTGATTATATAGAAAGAGAAAAGAGAAGAGAGAAAAAAAAAAATGTATATATTCTTGTTATATATAAGTTAATTAAAACAAAGTATTATATATATTTTAAAAAAAGAGATTATAGTATACATCTTAATAGTGAAATAACATAATTTCAAATAGCGATTTCAATAGAGACTTGTATACAAATCAAAAAAAAAGTGTTATTTTCATCTAATCCTGCCGGGTATCCATTGAGTTGTGATGCCAAGAACAGCTACCCCTTCAATTATTCTGTATATGGAGGACCATATCTGTTCTAAGAGTTCGTATTTGTCCATTAGGACAAATCTGATTCTTTCCCAAATGCAACGTCTCCAACATTTCCACTGTCCACATTTTAATTGTGGGGGATAATGTTCCCTTCCAAAATGTCAGTATTAATTTTTTCCCTGTTATCGAACAGTAATCCAAAAATTTCTTTGGTTTACTGTTAATATTAAATTTGAATCCGGAACTCCTAATATTATTAATTTTGGATCTGGGTCCAGTTTAATTTTAAGAACTTCAGAGATAACTCTAAAGATTTTTCCTGTCCAATAATAATTGAGTTTTATAACATGTTACAAAAAACTATGCGTTAAAATTAGCTTCCAAGTTCTGACATTTATCACAAATAGGACAAATGTTAGGATAAAATTCTATTTATTTCGTTTTTGAATAATGTAATCTGTGTAATACCTTAAATTGTATCAATATATGTCTAGCATTTAATGAGCAAACGATGTATACGTTTAGGCTTTCTTCCCAAATTTCCTTCGTTATAGATAAACCTATTTCATTTTCCCATGTTTGACGATATATTTCCGAAGTTTGGGATTTCCCTATCCAAAATAGTATTGTGTGTATATACGCTATTAATTTTTCTGTGTGTTTATTAAACAATTCATCTAATAATCCTGGTTTTCTATTTTTATAGTCTTGCGTATTTGACTTAATATAGTTTCTAATTTGTAAATACCTAAATATGTTATTTGACTGCAATCTATAGATATCCTGTAACTCTTGAAATGAAAGAAATTTTCCTTTCTTGTAAAGGTGTTCTATCCTTTTAATTCCTAAATCATTCAGTGTCTCAACCCCTTGTCCAATACAGAGGGCCTAAACAAGGGATTATTCAATAACTGGCAAACAAAGTGACAAAATTTCCATATATAGGGTCTTAACTATTTGTTTCCAAATACGTCTGTTGCTATGAATTATAAGGTTGTCACCATACGTTTTTTTTTTGTACTTCCCTTGGTGCAAAAAAGAATCAAACCTACATCAAAAAGGCAAACAGTCTTCCTTTTCCATCTTTAGCCAGCTTGGTTCATGATCTAAATTTACCAACCAAAAATTCATATTCTTAATCTGAAAACTGCCCAGAAATAATATAAGAAATTTGGTAGTGCTAGTCCACCATTTATTTTAGATTTACAATAGATGTTTTTTACTTATTCAATGGTTTTTATAGTCCCAAATAAAACTATTAACCAAGTATCTATTTAAAAAAAAAAAACATTTTAGGGAGATATAAAGGGTTGGCTTGAAATAAATATAAACAATTGTGGTAAAAAAAATCATTTTTATAGCATTTATTCTACCGATCATTGATATAGGTAGTGTTTTCCAATATAAAATATTTTTTTTAGTTTATTTAATAATTGATGGTAATTATATTTAAATAGACAGTTATAGGACTTAGATTACATTAATTCCTAGATATTTGAGTTTGTCCATGACTATCTTAAGTGGGAATTGTGCTAATATATTTAATTTTATTCCAGTTATAGGCAATAATTTCACTTTTATTCCAATTAATTCTATACCCAGAAAATGTACTAAACTTAGTTATAACATTAAATAGATTGGGAATACTAATCTCCGGTTTTGTAATATAAATTAAGATGTCATCTGCATATAGAGTTATTTTATTCGTTGTAGTTTTGGTATTATATCCATATATTTCTGGTTCTGATCTAATCATTTCGGCTAATGGTTCTATTACCAGAGCAAATAGTGAATGGTGATATAACGGGCATCCTTGTCTACAACCCTAAAGAGATTAATATTTTGCTGATAGCATTTGATTTGTTAATATTCTTGCAGTTGGATTCGAGTATATGATTTTTACCCATTTGGAATACTATCCCCCAGTTGAAAAATTTCTGCATTATTTTAAATAAATATGGCCATTCAACCTGGTCAAATGCTTTTTTTTTCAGCATCTAAGGACTATGACAGCTAGTTCAATATCATTCACTCTTTTTTGAGTACATGACACTGAATAGACGTCTCAGATTATAGGATGAATAGCGTTTTGGAATAAAACTTGTTTGGTCATGATGTAAATTTATTAACCACTAAACTTAGCCTCCGAGATAAAATTTTAGTTAGTATTTTTTGATCAGTATTTTAAAAGAGCTAGGGGGGGGAGCTCTGTATGATCCAGGGTCTTTCCAAAATCTTTATCAGCTTTGGGGATAAGTGTAATTGTAGATTCATTTCAGATTCTGGTAACTTTTCCTTGTTCATAAGCTATTTATATATTGTATGTAAGCGTGGAGCGATCAGATCATGAAACTTCTTATTAATTCAACACTTAAGCCATCAGGGCCTGCGGCTTTTCCGTTATTTAATGATCCAATTGATTCTTCAATATCTTTTACTGATATATCAGCATTTAACAAGTCTCTACCTCCTGATCTAAAAACTGTTAATATGACATTCTTGTAGGAATGTTTCCATTCCATCTGATTGTCCTGCTAGTTTAGATCGAGTAAAATATTTTGATAATATTGTAAAATGTATCATTGATATCTTTTGGTAAAAGTCAATATTTCTCCCCATTGTTCAGATCTAATTTTATGTATCATTTTCTCCTCATTTAATTTTATAAGCTGGGTGACAGTAATTTTTGTGGTTTATCCCAAATTCAAAGTGTACTTGTTTAGTCTTTGAAAAGTTTAATAATCTGATTTGAGTTATATTTTTTATTTAGCTTATATTTTAATGATGCAATTTTATTATTAGCCCCTTAGAAGGGGATATTGCATTTTCATACCTAATTGTTTTTTTTAATTTTCAACTTTTGTTGAGTCTTTCGATTTTCCTTATTAAAGTATGCGTGTGCTGATATTATCGCAACCATCGCATAAATGCTTTAAATGTATCCCCCAAAGCAGTGATGGTATATTCCAGGTTTGTCATTAGTTTCAAAAAATAATTTAATCTGTTTTACCAGTAATCATAACAAGCCCTATCCTTTAATATTTTGGGGGTTAAGTCTCCAGTTAGAGGTTTTAATAGTTATGTCTTTTAATTTTATCTTTAATGTTAATGGAGCGTGATCGAGATAATAATAATATGATATTTGAGTCATATGTAAATGGGATTAAGTTTTGAATCTATTAAAAAAATAGTCTATCCTTGAGTAGGTTCCAAAACTTACAGGGGAAAAGAATGATATACTTCTCGACCAGATGGGTTTATCTGTTCTCAAATATCCATTAACATTTGCTGTGTTAATGAAAAAAAATTTATAAAATGTACTTGACTTAGAAGTGGTTTTTCCTTTCATTGATGATCTATCTAAATAATTATCTAAGGTACATCTCCTCCAATTATTAATTATGTTGAGTGGATATAGGGATATTGTTAAATATTTTCTTTGAAGAATAATGGATTATCAAAATTTTTTTAGGACCATATATGTATTCATAAGGATTACTTTTTTAGAATATAATTCACCTGTAATTATTTATATATTTACCCACACATCTTCTTATTATGAGCTTTGTTTAAAAGGTTATACCTTTACGAATAATTATTGCTACCCCTCTAGACTTATGTGTAAATGAAGAGTGATATACTTTGGAAAATCCATTTTGCTGTTAATCTACTGCGCGTCTTTTTTTAAAGGTGTGTCTCTTGGAGAAAAAATAATATCAGATTTTAATCTATTTAATTGAGCTAAAACCTTCCTCTTTTAATTGGTTCGTTAATTCCTAACATTCCAACTACAGAAGGTGATTCCATCACCCCCCCAACCTAGTGTTTATGTCATACATTTTTTAATATAAGGTGGTTATATAATGGAGTAGTGTCTCAGCTCATCTAACCCAATCCTATACCCAAACATCAGATCGATTAAATTTAATATCTGTGACATTGTCTTATACACACGTCTCCTTGAACTAATACTATATAATACCAAATCATACTTAAAATCCATATAGTATTATATGAATAAAATACATAATATAAAATAATAATAACAAATGTGAGTAAAGTAAGTGATGTTAATAAAGTGTAAGGGGGAAAAAAAAGTGACTACAACTATAGTTAGTGCAGTTTAGTATTGGTAAAGCCACACTAGCGTGGCTACTAATCTACGGACTTCCGTGAAAAAAAAGATGTTAATAATTCCAGCTCCGTTTTTGCCTTAAGGGTATATATGGTCCGGTGGGGTATTAAATTTATATACTAATAATTAATAATACTACTAATATCAAATATAGTTAGTGGTCGTAGCACTATAATAGGAGAGCTAACATACATTTTTGAGGGGTATTTAATACAACAAAACTATATTTATTAATAATCCATCTATCCTCCTTGACCCCAAGATAGAGTCCATGTCCATTGTTCCTCCTCCTTCCCTGCGGATCCACCATTCAGTGTGAATCCTCTCTCCTTTTCTGTGGGTGGGCAGTATCATCAGATAAGTGATCAATAATCAGTATGATCAGGTGAGGGATCAATAAATATTCAGTGTCCTTCATCTTCATCTGCTTCTTCCTCTACTTCTTCCTCTTCCAATTTCTTCTGAATATCTCGAGCGAATTCAAGAGCTTCTGTATGTTGGTGAAGTGGAGCTCCTTGTTATCATAAAGTTACCCTTAAATGTTCCGGGTACATCAGGCCATATCTCAGATTCTTTAATGTTCCTCAGGATACCTCTTGTTTCTGTAAATAAAGATCTTCTCTTAGCCACTTCCGCAGGGTAATCTCTAAAAATTACTGATGTTGTCTCCCCATATTTGAGATTTTTCTTACGTATATTTATTTCATCATCATATCTTCAAAAAACATGATCGTAAGCCATCCTTCACAATCATCTGTCTTGGGGTAGCATCCTCCTAGGGGTACGTCTCACAATGCCCTGTGTCTCGGCCCGCAGAAGTTCTTGGTCCAAGTTCAGAATATCTTTTAGAAGTTTTTGCAGCAATTTTCGAGGGGTCTTGATTTTCCCACTCGTGGCCTTCACTCAACCCAACAATACGCAGATTCTTACGCCTTTGACGTCCCCTCCAAGTCAATGCATTTTCTCAGTTATTTTGTGTAATAATTCTGATAAACGCTTGTTCTCGGCAAGGCGACGCCACTTCTCGGCTGATTCAGTCAGTTCTTTTATTTGCGTCATTTTGTTGGTTAAGTGAAGTTATAATAGGTTCTAACTTGGTATCCAGCAGCACCTCATCTTCACCAGTTTTAAAAAAATCGGTTTACACATCCATCTCTTGTTGCAAATCAGTACCCGCTCTTTATCTTTCATTCGTCCATCATAGTCCCTTTACAGCGGCTATAACTTCCTTTTTTTGGACTCTTTCAAATTCTCATGATAAACCAAAATAACAGCTCTTAAAGTCTTTATTTCCTCTATATATTCTTTTTTCATTTCCTTCAGCATTTGTTTCAGCTCTCACCCATAATGATTTTTTTGAGGTTGTCCATCTTTAAAATAACCTTCCTGGAGGCAACTCAAACTCGAGCCCGAGGCTCCAGTGAGGCCTATACTACTTCTCCTTTCACAGGCTTTTTCCCTTGGTGGGGGAGGGGAGCGATGCATCTTAGTAAAGTCGCGCATCCTGATGACGTCAACGCAACCTTTTTAACGCTATTTTACCGGAGCCGTTCACAACCGTTCTCCTCTGGTGAGCAGCTTCAGTTAACCCCTTTACCCCCGTTTTTAATACAATTTTAGCGGAGCTGAATGGCGCGAGTTCCAATGACGCCCAAGTAGGGACAGGCCCTTAAGTCCTGCAGTTAACTCTTCTCTTGGAGTTGCCATCAAAAATATAATATGAGATGAGGCTATCTACCCCTGAGGTGGAACATAAAACGATCTCTCAGTGTTATTCCTAGATGGCCTTTAACTCAACGAGCTTCAAATTTGTTTAATGGATTATTATCTGGTCCTTTTCAGATTTGGGGATCAAAATGTGGAGTGGAATAGACATTCCTCACAACTCCTGTGAATCAAGTTCAATCCTATCTCCGGTGCTTATCTGTGTGAGTTTGCAAGTTCTCGTTTGACTGCATGGATTTTCTCCAGGTTATTTGGTTTCCTCCCACATCCCAAAGTGCGTTGGGTCAATGAAAATTGCACCGAGTGTGTAAAATGTATCTAATGTGCAGTCAAATGGTAGAAACTGACTGGAGGGGATTAATAAGAATTGTGGGGAGATTTAAAAATGGGATTGGCAGAGAATGCATGTAAGTGGGCATTTAATGGTCAGTGGAATGAAAAGCCTTGTGTATCTAATTCTATGGGCTTCCCAAAACATAATTACCATGTTTCCTACATTACAGCTCTGATATATTTTGGACGGCACAGCAGGTAGAGCACCTGTCATAGCGCCAGAGACCTGAGTTTGATCTGACCTTGGGTGCTGTAAAAATGGTTGAGTTTGCACATTCATCCTGCAACTGCATAGGTTCGTCCCAGGTTTTCCCAATTTCTTTCCCACGTCCAAAGACTTGTGGGTTTGTAGGTTAATTGGCACCTGTAAAATTTGTTAATGTGTAGGAGGTGGATTAAAATGTGGATAACAGCGAACCAGTTGTGACGTGTGATGGAGGTTTTGGGTACTCAGTGGCCGTTAGAGCCTGTTTTCATGCTGTATCTCAAAACTAAACATGCTCCATTATTTTGAAATATGGATTCAGGGCATTCTAAAGGTTGTGAAAATAACTGTATTTTGCTTATCTATTCTATCTTGTAAAAATGAATAAAGATATACTAATGTAAAGTTAATCATTCAATAGATGTCCGTTTGCAAGTCTCAGATGTGTCACAATGTTGCACAAAAGTTTTCAAATACGTTCCTCGCCCTTTCAGCTTGCTCACATGACGATGACACCACCGGTTTGAGGTTATTGGACCCAGGCATCTTTGGAATAACCAAATCAGTTGGACATCATTTTAAAAAAGATATAAAATGATAGAGACAAAAGATTTGGTGTAGTTTATTATTGTCATGTGAATGAGATGCAGTGAAAAGCTTTTGTTTGCATGCTATTCAATTAAATCAGATCATACAGCACATGAGTATAACGAGGTCATACACAAGGACACCAGTTTATAGTGATTTAGAAGAGTGAAGCAATTGTATTGGATGATAGTGGATTTTCTAATGGGACCAGTACACAATGGTTCTTTATTTTCACAATTAAATTATTATTTTTTGCATACAATTGCCATACCTATGCACAATCCACCCCCATTAGTACCAAGTTTATAAAATAGTTAACTGATAACCACATGCAAGAGTCGCCAGGTTTTAGACCCATCTTCAAATTGGTCCAGTCCGTGCTCGGACCCTGGAGTGGAGCGCTATCCAGTCATAGATTGCCATGCTCTGGCATCACTATGAATGGAGATGGGATATATCTGTCTTCTTCTATGGGTAAAATGGTGAATCACTTTCTGAATGTTACATCTACCCTGGATATGAGAAATGTCTAAATGTTCAGGAACTCATAATATTAAATTAAGGCATTGTTTGTACAGCAAGGGAAGATTGTAAATGAATGTAGTTGTTGCATGCAAGACCTAAACGTTTAAAATGATCAATGAACGTTAATGAATCTGAACTAGCTTCCAGATGCGCATACCATCAACAATTGAGGTTTGATTCTGGAGTGCAACGAATTGTTTTGATAAAATAACATATTCCCATTCGTTTTTAACATGTGGGCAGGATCAAGTGGGTCTGGAAGGGTCTTTTTCCACTGTATGACTCTTTTTAGCTACATTCTAGCAGGAATTGGTGTAGGTTGTAAGGTACAATACAACAACGAAGAAAGAGCAATGATGGCAGCACGTTTGGATCAATGGTCTTCATATTGAGTTTGGCTGTATAGTGGAGCCATTAGTTTGGGATCATGGCTTGTAGTCGCATCATGAAATAAACTAAAGAGAAGACAACAAGTAAAACAAGAAACTACAAATCTGGTTAACAAAAATAAAGACAAAGTGTTGGTATAACTCACTCAACAGTTCGGACAGGATCCTGGAGAACATGGATAGGTGATGTTCAGGTGGACCCTTTCTTCAGACGAGTCCTGACCTAGATGTCACATCCATGTGCACCTGACATGCTGCCTGGGCCTTAAGAGTTACTCCACCCATGTGTCTTTTTTTTTAAGATAGAGACAGTCCCTTGCAGGCATTCCCAATATAGGGATAGTGCTTCATATACCTCCCGTGTGTGGAAGTCAAAGTTCCATCAGAATTAATGACTGGAAGGAAGGATGAACTGTAGATGCTGGTTTACACCAAAATAGATACAAATTGCTGGAGTAACTCAGCGGTTTAGGGCAGCTCTATGGAGAAAATGAAAAACGTTTCCGTGCGAGATCCTTCATCAGGCGACTTAAACTATGCTTCTGTACCCAACAGCTGGCCCTGTTGCCTGTTCAATGTAGCATTTTCCTGTCCCCAGGTTTGTGACAACAGTATCAGAAGTAACACCAAAGAGAAGAAATCAGGAAAAATTGACTATTTCATCTAATCAGTGTTGGGGTAACCTTTAAAACGGATAATGCAAAACGGGTGCCAAGCTAAGCCAAAGCGGTAACTCGATTACCTTTGATAGCATTGTCTGAATACAACAATCTTTGTTGTTTTTGTGTGTGTGGGGGTAAATCGTCTTTTGAATTACCAGGCCACATCCACAAGGTTGAATATCCAAGCCCAATTTCCGAACTATGTGGTGAATATGTTAAACCGACAATCAAGCTTGGACATTGTTAAATGGGAGTTATAATTAAATTCTACACAATCATTTAAACCCCGGAGTAACTGGCTAAATTCGATTTTAAGAAGAGCGCAAGCTTTAAAACTCTCTTGGAGGTTATGGCCAAAAATTCAAATTAATCAGGTAGACTGAGATCGGCCTGTTCACTTACAGTCAACGCAACAGTAACCGCCCGGGAACTTTTCCCACCCTTGTTAAAAACGCTCCAAAGTCTCTTGGGGGCGCGGTAACCTAAGGATACATTTCAAGCATCATTCCTGCCACTCGTTCTTTCCCTGCGGCCGCTGGTAAAGCAAAACTCAACTCGACATAAAACTTAGAACACAACATTTCTGGAGTAATTAGCAGGACGGGCAGCAGCATCACTGGAAGTAGGAATGAGACCCTTCTTTCAGACTGAGAGTCAGGGAGAGGGAGACACAGGATAGGTAAGGTGTGAAAGGACAGATCAAAACCAGACGAATGGTCGAAGGAAACGGTCTGAAGAAGGCTCTCGACCCAATCGTCACAATATTCCTTTCTCCCCAAATGCCGCCTGCCCCGCCGAGTTACTCTGGCAGTTTTGTGTCCATCTGTGAACCATTGTTAGCTGGGGGGGAAGGAGACATCTACAACAGTAACTAATCGGGAGTAATTGGCGGAGAACTGGGATCCGGGGAATGAACGGGGAGAGAGAGGGTAAAACACCGGGTTACTTGAAGTTCAGAGTTCTCCAGCGATGCTGCCTGTACCCGCGGACTCATTTCCACAGCAATATCGAGTCTGTCTACAACATATTCATTTGTGGCAGCTCTCACCTTAGAGTCAAACCTGTCCCAGTCCCAACCATGTACCTGCCTAAAACTGTTTCCTTAAACGTTGGGTTTAGTTAGTCCCCGCCTCAAATGATTTACCTCCTCCGGCAGCTTGCTCTAGGGGGAGTGTGCCATGCCCCTTCAGCGGCCGCTTGGCAAAAAGCAAACAATCCTCGAAGTAACTTCCTTTCTCCGGGCAAAGTTCCAGCCGCATTTGAATGTTATTTGTTCTCAACAGATTAAGCCAACTCCGTCGCGGAACGGGGAACTTGTTTTCCTCACACAGACGACGACGCGACGAACGACGTCCCCACACACACACACACTCTCCCCTTGATTGACAGTCCCGGCCGGCCAATCAAACGCCCGACGGGAGGCGGCGGACCGCCGGGAGCGGCGCGGGATTGGCTGGGGCCCGGTAAGGGGGCGGGACTGTGGGAGCCCGCGCACGGGGGGCCGTGGACGTTTGAGGCTCCGGAGCGCGCGCGCTGCTGGCCCGTTGGCTGCGCGCGGCAGCTTGCGGGCGCCCGTGTGTGAGGCGGACCTCCCGGGCCAATCGCCGGCCTCCCGCTCCCCTCCCCACTCTCTCCCCCATCCCACCCCTCAAGCCAAGAACAAGCCGCTCAGCCACCACAATGTAGGATGGGCAGAACACCAAGCTTTCCTTTCAGGACCAACGGTTCCACGCTCTTCACCCGCTCAGTGTCCTACCTCAACGTGCCGCTCGACCAGGTAAGGGAAAAACCGCCAGCCAAAAAAGCCGCTACTTCCAGTCAGAAAGATTGCAAGACATTTTAAGTTCAGAAGTTTTCTAGGAGCAGAATCGTCCATCAAGTCTACTGCGCTATTCAATCATAGAAACATAGAAAATTGGTGCAGGAGGAGGCCATTCGGCCCTTCGAGCCAGCACCGCCATTCATTGGCTGTTCTATCTTTTCCCTCTCAACCCCATTCTGCTGCCTTCTCCCATAATAAAACCTCTGACACCCCTTACTAACCAAGAACCTCCGGTATAAGATAATTTACAAGGAAATTGCGAATTTCCTTGCGGATAGGGAAGGTCATAAGTTCATTAGTGACAGAAGCAGAATCAAATCAGAATTCGTCTTCTTCAACCTCTTCATTCAATCAATCATGGCTAATCTACTATCTTCCTTCCCTCTCAACTCCATCCAAGTTTAATCAGTCAGAGGTTGTCTTGCCTGCCAGCATTGGCTTCCTTTGCCGCAGCAAGATCGTCCATGGTGCTAGCCAGATCGCTTATGTAGGTGTAGGGGCTGGACGGGGATGCTGTCTCAGAAGAATGAACAGAGTATTGCGTGAAGTTGGCTCATCTCCAGCAGTGTAATCAGAAGGTTCCCGATATGGCACTCATGAAAACACACAACCTTGTTTCTGACAGAGGAAACGACCCAGAGAGCAGCCAACGACATTTAACAGGAAGGTTGATTATGTGGACAGAAAATTTATGAATTTATGATTAAGAACTATGAAGAATGGGTTCAACGAACTTTCTTGGATGAAATCTATTATTGTGTTATCTGGATCATGTACAAATGAGATTAGTTTATCGTGGCATCATGTTCAACCACTGACATTACTATGGGCTGTAAGGCTGGATTTTTCTGTGTGTAGGAAGGAACTACAGATGCTGGTTAAACTGAAGATAGACGCAAAAAGACCTGGATGAACTCAGGCAGGTCAGGCAGCCTCTCTGGATAAAAGGAATAAGTGACCATTTCGGGTCAAGACCCTTCTTCAGACGTATCTGATTGAGTCCTGAAGATGGGTCTTAACCTGAATCATCACCTATTCTTCTTCTCCAGAGATGCTGCCTGATCCACTGTTCTCTGTCTAGGAAGGGAATTCAGAGCTAAGGGTGCTTAAGGTATGATTGATTTGGTGTCAGAAAAGGAAACTGGAAATTCGCACAGGAGATAAGTATTGAGGTTGAGAGATTACAGAAGTGGTGGGGAAAAAAAGGGAAAAGCCACATAGGGATTTGAATTTGATGATGAATTTAGAAGTGGTACTGCTGGATCAGGGGATATTGTGAATGAGTATTATATTCAGGGTGGTAAGATTTAATCTGGATTTAGCCTGAGTTAGGAGAGGGCGACAATAAATTCAATTTATTTGGGTTAATAGGCAGGATGACAGCAAAGAAGATATGCCATAAGCAAGTGCAATGTAAACAAAGGTGTGGATTAACATTTCAGCAGGAGCTAAGGTCGGAGGAGGGACAGGTGATATTAACAAGGATGATTTTATAATAGACGATAGGTCTATTATAGGCATAGGTCAATAGAGTATTGAATGGCGTTGCCCCTGGCTCGAATGGCTACTCCTGCACCTATGTCTATTGTTTATTGTCTATTAAGATAGACTCCAAAGTGCTCGAGTTACTCGAATAAACGCAGGGCCTTAGTGAGTGAGGTGGAGAAGAGGGATCTTGGAGGCCTGCAGCAAAGTTCCATGAAAGTGCGTCACAGATAGATAGGGTGACTAAGAAGTGTTTGGGTACACTGGTCTTCATCAGTCAGTATTGAGTATAGAAGTTGGGATGTTATGTTATGATTCTGCAACACGTTTGGTGTGGCCACCCGTGGAGTATTGTTTTCAGTTTGGGCGTCCTGCCCGAAGGACGTTGTTAAGCTTGAAAAGAGTGCACAGAGAAGATTAACACTGTGTGCCAGGTCTTGAGGGCCTGACGGTATAGGAAGTCGTTAGGCAGGCTAGGACTTTAATTTCTTAAAACGCACAGGCTGCGGAATGATCCTTTATGGAGGTGTATATAATTACAGAGTCTTTTACCCAGAGATAGAGGAATCAAGAACCAAGAAGGCATAGGTTTAAAGGGAGAGGGCAAGATTTAATGGAAACCCGAGGGGAAAACATTTTCGCACAGAGGGTGGTGGGTATATGGAATGAGCAGCCAGAAGAAGTTGAGGCAAGTCCAATGACAACATTAAAAATCACATAAAAGACATTGGTTTTGAGGGATATGGGCAAATGCAGCAGGTGGACTAGAGTAGATAAAGCATTTTGTTCGGCATGGGAAAATTGGGCAGAAGGGCCTTTTTATGCTGTGTGACTATGCCCAAAACTAAACACTATACTGCAAATACAGTTATTTGTAGAGTTGTAACATAACATTTCAATTTTTGTATTCTGTGCAGAGACCTAGGAAGGCAAGCTTCCAGTAATTGTCTTGAAGGGAACTGTAGCCTTGAACACCAATATCCATCCTTTGTTCATTAACATTCTTTAGCACCCTATCATTACTGTTTTGTCCCTTTCTTATTTTGTCTTTTCAAAAATTCATCATTGCATACTTTTCAGGATTAAATTCCATCTACAATGTTTCAGAAATTACCAGGTTGACTCTCGGATACCACCCTCAACTTCAAGGATCATAGTCATTGACAAAATGGTGGCAGTACAATTCAATCCCCATATGATTGCCTGCATCCCTCAACAATCACGCTGTTGAAAAGTCTCATCACAGTTTCAAACCTCTGGGGCTCAGCTTCTACATCTACATTTCATTCTTTCTATTTCTGTTCCATCCCAAAAACAATATGTACATGATTTCTACTTCCTACTTAACACCGAACAAGTAATGGAGTAGGGGGTACACAAAAGGCTGGAGAAACTCAAGCAGGTGCAAGCAGTATCTAAGGAGCGAAGGAGATAGGCGACGTTTCGGGTCGAGACCCTTCTCATACTGGTCAGGGATCAGGGAAACGAGAGTATATAGACGGTGATGTGGAGAGATAAAACGAACAATGAATGAAGATAAAGTATCGATGATAAAGGGAACAAGCCATTGTAAGCTGTTTTGTAGTGGTAGTTTGTAGAGAAGCTAGTGCGACTAGGGTGGGAGAGAGATAGAGAGAGAGGGAATACAGGGCCCGAGGCTGAGGGAGAGGTGGGAAGGGGAGACAGCAAGGGTTAACAGAATTGAGGAAAATCAATGTTCAAGCCCAGAGGATGCACTCCCCAAGCGGAATATGAGGTGCTGTTCCTCCCAACTTGCGGTGTTGCTCACATTCTGTCCGTGGAGGAGGCCCAGGACCAAGAGGTCGGGATACGGAATGGGAGGGGAGTTGAAGTGCTGAGCCACCAGGAGGATCGGGTTGGTTATGCGGGACCGAGCGAGGTGTTCGGCGAAACGATTGCCAAGGCCCCACTTGGTCTACACCGATAATGGATCATCTGGCATCTGGGCAGCGGATGAGTAGATGAGGTTGGAGGAGGTGCAGTGTGAACCTCTGTCGGACCTGGAAGGACTTGCTTTGGGTCCCTGAAAGGAGTGGAGGGGGGAGTGAAGGGACAAGTGTAGCATTTCTTGCAGTTGCAAGGGAAAGTGCCCTGGGGAAGGGGTAGAGAGCGGGAGGGAAGGGAAGAATTGACAAGGGAGTTGCGGAGGGAGCGGTTTTTTGCGGAAGGTCAGACGGGGGAGATGGGAAGATGTGGCGAGTGGGGGTCACGTTGGAGGTGGCAAAACTGGCAAAAGAGGACTATTGTTGTATTTGGCCGGCTGGTGGTGAAAAGGTGAGGACCAGGGGACTCTGCCCTTGTTGCGAGTGGGGGAATGGGGAGGGAGAGGGCATGTTGCGAGGTATGGAGGAAAAGCCCTGGTTGCGTGCCTCATCTATAGTAGGGCAGAGATGCCCAAGTGTCCCGGATTCGCCGTATTTATCCCGGCGAAATAAACTTTTTTAAACGGTGTTCCGGCAGCCAAACATGCTGTTAACGGAACACCGCCGCGCCGGTGTTCCTCCCATGTGTCCCCCGGTTTGCCAGCCCGCGCGATCAATGGCCAGCGGCACGTTTGCCGGGCCCCAGTGGCCGCGCCTGCGCAGTGGGGGGAGGGTTGCCGGGCCCCAGTGGCCGCGCGTTGCGCAGTGGGGGAGGGTTGCCGGGCCCCAGTGGCCGCGCTTGCGCAGTGGCCGCGCGGGGAGGGTTGCCGGGCACCAGTGGGGGAGTGCCGGCCCCAGGCCGCGCGTGCGCAGTGGTGGGGGAGGGTTGCCGGGCCTGGCGCCATTTCGAGCCACGCCACCCCGGCCCAGAGCCCGGGCGGCGCCGGGCCCGCGCGATCAGCGGACACTTTCTTGCCGCCAGCCGGCCGCTCGCGGCAGCCCCCATCACCGGGCCTCCCCCCACCCCCACCCAGTGCGCAGGCGCCCGACCCGCCGGCAACCTTGCAAGTGCGCATGTGCCGCACCCGCCCGCCGGCAGCCCGCTGACTGCACCAGTGCGCAGGCGCATAGCCGCCGGCAACAACCCCAGGTGAGTATGTTACGGAGAGAAATGCATTTAACCCCATTTGTTACGGACAAATGGGTTAAATGTTACTGTGAACTAAATTTAGGGTTGGCATCTCTGGTAGGGGAGGGGAATCCCCGTTCTCTGAAGAATGAGGCCATTTGTGATGACCTGGTGTGGAACATCTCATCCTGGGAGCAGATGCGGCGTAGACGGAGGAATTGGGAATAGGGGATGGAGTCCTTGCAGGAAGCAGGGTGGGAGGAAGAGTAGTCCAGGTAGCTGTGGGAGTCAGTTGGTTTGTAGTGGATGTCAGTCAGGAGTGTATCACCTGCAATAGAGATGGTGAGGTCAAGGAATGGTAGGGAAATGTCGGAAATGGGACCAAATGTATTTGAGTGCTGGATGGAAGTTGGTGGGTGAAAAGGATGGAGTCAGTCAGTTGTGTGTGGGTGCAGGAGGTGACACCAAAGCAGTCGTCGATGTAACGGAGGTAGAGGTCGGGGATGGGGTCCTGGTACGCCGAGAACAAGGATTGTTCGACGTACCCGACAAAGAGGCAAGCGTAGCTGGGGCCCATGCGTGTGCCCATAGCTACGCCTTGTATTTGGAGGAAATGGGAGGAGTCAAAAGAGAAGTTATTGAGGGTTAGGACCAACTCCGCTAGGCGGCGGAGGGTGTCAGTGGACGGGTATGGGTTGCTCCTCTGGTCGAGGAAGAACCGGAGGGCTTTGAGACCGTCCTGGTGGGGGATGGAGGTGTAGCATACCTGCCAACTATTCCGATTTGGGCGGAATTCTTCCGATTTTTCCATCCCAATTCCGAATTCCGATTTTTTTCCTCAATATTCCGAAAAAAATTGGAATTCGGAATTGGGATGGAAGCGTGCATGCGACCCATGGCGGCGGCGGCGGCGGCGGCGAGGAGACAGCGAGAGAGCGCACCGCGCCTGCGCCGCTTAGGGGACAACGCACGGGTGTACGTCAGCACGCATACCGCATGACCCCGCCCCGCCACGGTGGCGTTCGGCGTCACTTCCCCCCCCCCCCCCCGCACTGAGGTCACTTTGTAACAAAGAAACTGCAGATGCTGGAGAATCGAGGGTTACACAAAATGCTGGAGAAACTCAGCGGGTGCAGCAGCATCTAAGGAGCGAAGAGATACACAAAATGCAGGGAGAAACTCACGGGTGGCAGCAGAAAGTCTGAAGAAGGGTCTCGACCCGAAACGTCGCCTATCTCCTTCGCTCCTTAGATGCGCTGCACCCGCTGAGTTTCTCCAGCTTTTTGTGTAACCACCCTGAGGTCCACTTTCCGCCCTCACTGACGTCACGTACCCCGCCCTTACTGACGTCACGTGCCCCGCCCCTTACTGACGTCACTTGGCCCCGCCCCTTACTGACGTCACGTGCCCCGCCCTCACTGACGTCAGACTAATAGGATTCCGATTTTTCAATCTCACAAGTTGGCAGGTATGGTGTAGAGTGACTGGACGTCCATGGTAAAGATGAGAGGATGGGGGCCTGGAGAATGGAATGCGCGGAGCCGACGGAGAGTGTTCTGAGGTGACTTGAACATAGGTAGGGAGGGATTTTAACAAAGGGGGATAGATGGCGTCAAGGTATGTGGAAATGTGCTCGGTGAGGCACGAACAGGCAGAGACAATGGGTCTGCCAGGGCAGTCGGGTTTGTGGATTTTGTGGAGAAGGTAAAATCGGGCCGTGCGGGGCTGGGAAACGATGAGGTTGGAGGCTCGGGGGGGTAGGGAGCCGGAGCTGATGAAGTCGGTTATGGTGCTCGAGATGGTGGCCTGGTGTTCGTCAGTGGGGTCATGGTCCAGGGGTAAGTAGGAGGAGGTGTCCGAGAGTTGGCGCGCGGCCTCCACTTTGTTGAGATCGACGCGTCAGACTACCACGGCACCTCACTTGCCATTTTTGTGCACTATTCGCAACCCAGGCATACTTTGTGACTAAGAGGTGGTAAATGGTGTTGTTTAGAGGAACAGCACCTCATATTTCACTTGGGCAGCTTACAGCTTACAGCCCAGTGGTATGAATTTTGTTTTCTCTCACTTCAGGTAGCCCCGGCATTCCCTTTCTCTCTATCCCTCCCCCACCCAAGTCGCACTAGGTTCTCATTTTCACCCTACAAATAGCTTACAATGGCCTGTTGCCTTTATCATTGTTATTTTTTTGCATATCTTTCATTCATTGTTCTTTATCTCTCCACATCACTGTCTATATCTTTAGTTTCCCTTATCCTTAACCAGAAAGGTCTCAACCCGAAACGTCAACCATTCCTTCTCTCCAGAGATGCTGCTTGTCCCACTGAGTTACTCCAACTTTCTGTGTCTATCCTTAGTTTTATGAAGATTACCAAGAATAATTTTGACACACAACAGAACAGTTTTTAAAGCAACATCTCCCCAGTCACCTCGATAATATGATCTAAAAAATATTTGCTCGATAAACATTTTCAAAAGGAATTAAATTGGTTGGAAGAGCATGCTTCAAGGTCATCAATAGATTTAATTGGCAAAAATTCATGGTATTTAATTTCAACTGGAAGTATGGCCAGTATTGTGGGTGGTGCTCAAAGCTCAATGTTTGCTTTCCATCAGCATAAAAGATCATGAAACTTAATTGGTGCCAGAAGTAACGTCCGTTCAAACTTTCTCAATGTTTTATGGTGGCTTGATCAGCAATGGTAAAACCAGAGAAAAGCTCTAGAGAGGGACTTCACATCCCAATCTAGCTTGTTCTGAAAAAGGGTCACGACTGTAACATCAAAAACCCAGATCCTTCTCTCCCGAGATGCTGCTGACCCGCTTGAGTTAATCCAGCATTTTGTGTCTAACCCCCAATCTTTATACTCCTCTATCTATGCCAATGGCATATAAAATCTATAAACATATATTTGTAGCTTTTTTTCATTTTTAGAGAGACAGCATAGAAACAGACTCTTAGCCTCTAGTCCACACCAATAATCAATCAACCAATGACATAGTTTCTAAGTTAGTCACCATTTTTCTCATCACTTTCCGACACATTTAGCAACTTTACAGAGGCCAATTAACCTACAACTGCACGCCGTTTAGATGTGGGAGAAGGTAAAGAATATGTTTATCAGTGGCCTGCTAAAATAGTCTGAATTCCCGTCTTACAGCAGTTTACAGTAGATTTTATTTGATGCATCTTTCCAATGAAAACGTTTTAATTGAAACTGCAAATCTGTTTCAGACATGATCAAATCCCCCCTCAAAAACTATATTCAAATTGCTAGTTCTGAGAAGTGTATTTGTGTATGCTTTGCGCCAAAGTGTCTAAAACATCACAAATCTTTTCAATGTTGCCCAATTGCAAATTAAATTTTAAACAAGGAGCTAGGTACAGAATAGTTGAATAGTTTGCATTTATTGCTGAGTTACTCCAGCATTTTGTGTCTATCTTCGATTTAAACCAGCTTCTGCAGTTCCTTTCCTATGCATTTATTTTAATATTGGATTAGCAGCTGGTTTAGCTCATTCTTATTGTTTAACAATCTCAGAGCATAAATTTGGAATTGCTGGAGTTGAGAATCCTGGTGGAGAAGTCAGTTTAGATTTATTATTTTCATGTGTACTGAGGTACAGTGAAAAGCTTTGTTTTGCATGCTATCCAAAAGGACCAGATACACCATACAATCATCAAACATGAGTTCAGTAGATAGGGGAGATAGAGTGCAGAATATAGTTCTCAGCACTATCACATTATAAAGCATCAATTCCATAGACAACGTCCAATTTCTACATTGAGGTAGAGGTGAATTGGACCGCAGCCTAGCTTATGAAAGGACCATTCAGAAGCCTGATAACAGAAGAAAATAAGCAAGTTAGTTTCTGACATATGACATTGACTCCAGATAGAAGGCCCTATCAGAACACAGGTTGATGTCAGGAGCAGACCAGAAATGGAAAGACGTTAGATATTTTTTGTGGTAATTCCAAAAGATGTATTGATCCATTGGGCAGTGATATTTGTGAAGTGGAATATGGAGAAGGGTAGTTGCATCAATTCTGCCAACATCAATAAAAAGAGGGAAAAAGTATTTCATCATGGACATAGTGTTTTTATGTAGCCATGATCAATACAGTCCTTGATATGGCAAGTCTGAAATTAGATTCAAAATGCTTGATAAGGAATGGGATAGAAGTGTGAATGCCGTACTCTATAGCAAGAGTAAATGTGCTGTTTAGTGGTGATATGGGAATTGGTGATGTAATAAAATTGAAGGGGGAGATGTGATGATATGTAATATAAATGCCCAGTGCCCCTTGAAGGCCAAAAGCCGAAGCTGGCAAATGTGCCTGTGCCTCGTGACTGAGGTCAGGTGACCTTCTAGAAGTTTCCTGGTTGTGCAGATTAAACTTTCCCTACAAGATGTCGGACGTGTATTCATTGTGCTAGTAACAACAAGGTCTTAAGGAAGACATTACATATACATCACATCTCCCCCTTCACTTTAATTACATCACATCTCCCCCTTCATTTAATTACATCACATCTCCCCCGTGTCTCTTTACTAACTATTATAGTCAGAGATGTTGGGGGAGATGTTGAGAATGCCCCAGAGTCATCTTATTCCCAACTAGTGAGAGATTGTCTCATGATTGTGGTGATCAACCTTGAATTAATTGTTGGGAGCGCTTCAAAGACCCCGTCAAGTCATGACAAAGGAGAAACGTCAGATGAAGTTTGAATCCGAGCATCTGAAGTGTACACTTTTGGGGGGTTTTCAAGGGGACAATAACAACTAAATGACAAGACCTTTAAACAGCATTGATGTACAGATGAATCTTGGGATCAAAGTCCACAACTTCCTGAAAGTGGGTCAACACACGTAGATGAGTGGTAAAGAAGGCATATGAGATGGTTGCGTTCAAGGGCATTGGTACAAGAGTCCAGGGAAGTTGTGTTGCGGCTTTTTAAGGACTTTGGTAGTGGCTGGTATTTGTTACGTATTCTGGTCACCCCATTACAGGAAGGACGTTAAGCTTAGGAGTATAACAGAGTGATGCTGGATTAGGATATTAGCTACACGAGAGTGGACAGACTTTTGATTGTTTTCTGTGGAATGCCGAGGTTGAGGGGAGAACCTGATAAAGTTCATAAAATTATGGAGAAACATACATAGTGTAGACCAGTCCTTTCCAAGATGGGGAAAAACTCAAATACTAAGGTTTACTTACGGTGAAAGTGGCAAAATTTAAATGGGATGTGCAGGGCAACTTTTTAATATAGAGGTGGATGTTGGTGCCTGGAATGTGCTGCCAATAGGTGTTTAGGAGGCATATTTGATAGCGTAATTTAAGGGACTTTTGGATAGGCATATGGATATCCAGGGAATGGAGGGAAACGGATTATATACAGGTAGATAAAAGTTAGTCTTGAACACCATGTTCAGCACATACATTGTATGCCGAAGGGCCTGTTTTGTGCTGTATTGTGGGCAGCATGTTCTAATGATGTGCAGAATAAGCATCATCAAATATTCTCCGTCCATCAATTTAATACCTGCTGTAACCTGCATTCCAAAGCCGTTTTCCCCTCCCTGCAGGAAAAGAGCATGATTGACCCTATAACTGAGCCTTTAATTGATTTACGCTGTTATCAACAAAGGAGCTGGGACCTTGGAGATAACAACTTCACTTGCATTGCCTACATGTTTTGTATACTCACTAGATAGGACAGAAATGCTGGAGTAACTCAGCAGGACCTCAGCAAATGGGTGAGATTTCGAGTCATGAAGAAGGGTCTCAACCGAAACGTTACCCATTTACCCATTACCTTCAGATATCAGAGATGCTGCCTGTTCCCGCTGAGTTACTCCAGCATTTTGTGTCTATCTCGGTTTTAAAACCAGCATCTGCAGTTCCTTCCTACGCATGAATTTTACTACTCCTTTGTTGAAGTGCCCCTGCGCTCTTCATTGTTTTGGGACTACATATGTTATCTGGATTTTCAGCCTTTTGACAGTTTTTTAGTCGCTGGGAGTTTAGAAGGAATGAGGGGGAACCTCAATGAAACTTTACCGAATAGTGAAAGGCTTGGATAGAGTGGATGTGGAGAAGCTGTTTCCACTGATCGGAGAGCCTAAGACCGGAAGGTCCATGTCTCAGAATTAAAGGACGTTCCTTTTAGGAAGGAGATATGAGAGGAATTTCTCATCAGTGGATGGTGAATTTGTGAATCTTTTGCCACAAGGCGTGGAGGCTACATCAATGGATAGTTTTTAAGGCAGAGATAGATAGATTATTGATTAGTATGGGAGCCAAGGGTTTATGGGAAGAAGGCAGGTGAATGGGTTAGGAGGGAGATAGATAGATCTAGTCATGATTGAATGGTGGAGTAGTCTTGAAGGGTCCCCATAGACATAGAAAATAGGTGCAGGAGGAGGCCATTCGGCCCTTCGAGCCAGCTACCCAGCGCCATTCATTTGTGATCATGGCTGATTCGTCCGCTATCAATAAGACCCCATGCCTGCCTTCCTCCCCATATCCCTTGACTCTTACTAGACCCCTAGATCCTCTATCTATCCAAACTCTCTCTTAAATCCATCCAGTGATTTGGCCTCCACTGCCTCTGTGGCAGGGAATTCCATAAATTCACAACACTGTGGTAAAAATGTTTTTTCTCACCTCAGTCTTAAATGACCCTCCCCTTTATTCTAAGACTGTGGCCCACCTGGTTCTGGACTCACCCAAAAAACACATCGGGAACATTTTTCCTGCATCTAGCTTGGTGGCCTGTCCTTTTGCCAATGGCCTACATTGTTCACCTATCACTTATGACCTTATGACATTATTTCTCATGTTTCCACATTTATCCAGGCATCTGAAGTGTAATTTTAGTGTGCTGATTGATGGCTTGTTCACCAGCATTTCCTTTGATTGTATTACTCTAGCATTGTTTTTGCGCAGAACAGATCATGATTTAGCCATGATTTAAGGTGAATCTCCCGTACACAGTGGTAGCTTACTAGTCTTCTTTGAGATGGGAGGTAATCATGGGTGGATTGTCATAGGATGAAGGCATCATGTTAGCTTCTGGGAATCTTGCGCACACTCACAGAAAGATCTCTTTGTAGCTATTTTTTTTTCCTTTCGTGGATTAAAAGCCCTCCATTCAGGACTGTTCCTGAATGGTCATGAGAAGTAAGTTGATGGCCACCTGCAGACACCTGTGGGAAGCTGGTAGAGTCAAGATTAATTTGCTCTCTGACTGCCCTAAAGACTTATATAATTGGCTGCCTGGGAAAATAGAGCATTAGTAGACTGCACATTGCACTTCTGCTTGGCCAACCATATTGAATTCAATCTGTCTGCAGCACCTACCTGGAAGAATCAAAAAAGAACTAAGAAAACAAGTTGATGAAGTGGTGACTTTGAAAGTCTCTGGCAAAGTGTAGCCACCAGATCTGTCAAGGCAATTTTGTTCCTGGTATGCTGCATGTCATCGCCACAATCTGATTCAACATCTGAGCCTCCTGACTTCCTGGTTTCCCTTTCCTTTTTTTTCTTTCCCTTGAACTTTCAGTCTGAAGAGCTGTCTCGACCCGAAACGTCGCCCATTCCTCACTCCAGAGATGCCGCCTGTCCCGCTGAGTTACTCCAGCATTTTGTGTCTACCTCCTGGACATTCATGCTCGGCACGGACTGGAAGGGCCGAGAGGGCCTGTTGCCGTGCTGTAATTGTTATATGGTAATAAGGATCCTAGCAATAATATCAAAGAAAATGTATAACCCAGAAGGAGACTTCCTGGCTTGTCTTACCAGTGCTGGATGAAAAGGAGCTGCTCAACAATGTCCACATTCCAGCCCCTGGTCTGTAGCCATGTTGGCCATGACTATTCAAGTGCTGGTTCAAGTAATTTTTTACTTCCTGTCCACCCTTCCCTTCTGAGAATTCTCGACCCGGGCCACCTTGGCGGTGGTGAGAATGTTCCTCGTAATTGATCTAATCCCTCGATCAACACGTGGAAACCTGCAACATGTGAAAACCTGCAACAAATTGAAAATAAAGGATACTCGATCCTCACCTTTACACTCTGATATTAAGGCCATCCACAAACTGGGCGTTCTGCTAATATCTTGTCCGTCAGGTGTGTAGAAGCAGCTTGTTTGCTTTATCTTGAGGTCCTTGGGTGTGGTCTTCTTCCAGGCCACACTGTAACATGTAATAGCCTGACTCTTAGTCTGAGGAAAGGTCTCTACCTAAAACGTCACCTAACCCTTTTTCTCGGAAAATGCAGCGCTGATGCGCTGAGTTGCTCCAGCTTTTTGTGTTTATCTTCACACTGTACAGCTTTGCTTGCTGTAACCCAATGAAAGACACAAAGTGCTGGAGTAACTCAGTGGGTGAGCAGGTATCCTTTGGAGAAAAGAATGGGTTACGTTTCTGGTCAGAACCTTCTTCATACTGCATCGTGGTGGAACCCACGATGATGTGGCCATGGAAAGCTGCAAAATAGTTAACCTCCTAGATTTGGAAACCAAATAACAGAATTTTGCAAACCATGCTCAAATGTAACACAAGGCTTGCCTCCCAAAAAACAACTATGAAGAAGGTCGTTTCACAGTCACTCAAGCAGCAGTGAGGCTGCAGTATTTAGTGCTGAATCTTGCCTATGAAGCCTTTGGACCATGTTCAGTGTCACAGTGCTTGCCCTCTGATTTCACTGCTGCATTGCAGAGAGCTCTGGAAGCCCACACACACACTGACTAAGTCCTGAGGTTCAGCTAGTATCAATTTCTAGTGAGCAATACCCTGTGATCATTCAACCTGCCTTTCCAGAGAGGTTTTCTAAACACGGGCAAGTGTGCAGTTAAATGGTCGACGTTGGGTTTCGTACACGATCATTTTATCACATTGAAATCTCACCTTCAAGTTTGTACAGTTGATCTTGTAACTGGTTGATGTGAGCTGCAAATAGTAAACTGTTGTCTGTCCTTCCCTGCTTTGTCAGGCCATACATAACAAGGAATCCATTTTGAAAGTCATTTGAGGCTGTGAAAGAGCACATCTCGGACCCGCAAAAACTCAGCAAAGGAGCACTGCAAGGCTGCGCACTCTCTCCTCTCCTCTCCTCTCCTCTCCTCCATTCTCTCTACACAAATGACTGCACCTCCACAGACACCTCTGTCAAGCTTCTCAAGTTTGTGGATGACACAGCCCTGATTGGACTGATCCAGGATGGGGAGGAATCTGCCTACAGACAGGAAGTGTCACAGCTGGCATCCTGGTGCCATCGCACAACCTAGAGCTCAATGCTCTTAAGACAGTGGAATTGATTGTAGACTTTAGGAGAGCTCCCCCTCCCCTCACCCCACTCACCATCAACAACACCACAGTCACATCTGTGGAGTCTTTTAAGTTCCTGGGAACCATCATCTCCAAGGACCTTAAGTGGGGGGCTACCATCGACTCCACAGTCAAAAAGCATACCTGCCAACCATTCCGATTTGGGCGGAATTCTTCCGATTTTTCCATCCCAATTCCGAATTCCGATTTTTTTCCTCAATATTCCGAAAAAAATTGGAATTCGGAATTGGGATGGAAGCGTGCATGCGACCCATGGCGGCGGCGGCGGCGAGGAGACAGCGAGAGAGCGCACCGCGCCTGCGCCTGCGCCGCTTATGGGGGCACGCACGGGTGTACGTCAGCAACGCAGCCGCATGACCCACCCCGCCCGCCACGGTGGCGTTCGGCGTCATCGTATTGCGCCCCCCCCCCCCGCCCCCCTGCACTGAGGTCACTTTCTTTCCCGCCCTCTACTGACGTCACGTGCCCCGCCCCTTACTGACGTCACGTGCCCCGCCCCTTACTGACGTCACGTGCCCCGCCCTCACTGACGTCAGACTAATAGGATTCCGATTTTTCATTCTCACAAGTTGGCAGGTATGAAAAAGGCACAACAGAGGATGTACTTCTTACAGCAGCTGAGGAAACACAATCTGCCACAGGCAATGATGGTCCAATTCTACACGGCCATAGTAGAATCTGTTCTCACCTTCTCCATCATGGTCTGGTTTGGCTCAGCCACCAAGCATGACACCTGGAGGCTGCAGCGAATCGTCCGATCAGCAGAGAAGATTATTGGCTGCAACCTTCTCTCCATTGATGAACTGTACACTGCAAGGGCCAGGAACGGAGCGGGCAAAATAATCTCTGACCCCTCATCACACCGGCCACAAACTCTTTGAATCACTTCCTTTTGGAAGGCGACTCTGGACTGTCCAAAGCTGCCACAGCCAGACATAAAAACAGTTTTATCCACGAGTAGTTGCTCTACTCAACACCAAAAATATGTAGCCTTGCTTTGAGCTGGTATTTTGTTGGTTCACATGCTTGATCAATGGTGTGTTGTCATTAATGTTTATTATTATTAATGTTTAGTATTTTCTGAGTCATCCGTAACTGCCACCTCGTTTGTCATGTTTGTTACTTGTGGGCGGAGCACCAAGGCAAATTCCTTGCATGTGAATACTTGGCCAATAAACTTACTTACTTACTCACTTTGTGTGACGCTTTACTTTTAATATTCGGCCTTTTCTTGAAGGCTCAATGGATGATGCTGATTTTAATTGTATTGTTGATGATTCTGAAATATTCAATCCTTTTCAGCAAAGAGGTGGATTACACTCTGAATGAATGAATGAATAAATAAATAAGTTTAATTGCCAAGTATTCACGTACAAGTAATTTGCCTGATGCTCCGCCCGCATTGACAACATGACATTACGGTGACAGTTAGGAATGACACATAAAACATTAAACATTAATAATAAACCATTATTGATTAAACGTGAATTAAATAAAATACCAGAGCAAAAGGAGGCTACAGATTTTTGGTTATTGAGTAGAGCTACTACTCGTGGAAAAAAGCTGTTTTTATGTCTAGCTGTGGCAGCTTTGAGAGTCCAGAGTCGCCTTCCAGAGGGAAGTGATTCAAAGAGTTTGTGGCCAGGGTTTAGGCGGACTGAGCAGAGGTTTTCACCGAAACGATCGCTGAGCCTACACTTGGTCTCGCCGATATACAGGGTACAGTAGATGAGGTTGGAGGAGGTGCAAGTGAACCTCTGCCTCACCTGAATAGACTTTCAGGGTCCTTGGACGAAGTCGAGGAGGAAGGTATAGGGGCAGTGTTGCATCTCCTGGCGGCTGGTTGCAGGGGAAAGTACCTGGGGAGGTGAATGGTTTGGGTGGAAAAGGGACGAGTTGACCAGGGAATTGCGGAGTGAAACGTTCTATCTACGGAATACGGAAATGTTGTGGACCTGGGAAGATGTGGTTAGTAGTCCCGTGGATCCCGTTGGTGGTGTGAAAAATGTTGGAGGATTATGTGCTTGTATCGATGACTGATAGGGTGGAAGGTGAGGACAAGGGGACTCTGTCCCTTGTTTACGAATGAGGGGAGGGGGAGCAAGAGCGGAGCTGCAGGATTTAGAGGAAATCCTCTAGTGAATAGCCTCATCTATAATGGAAGAGGGGGTACCCCTGTTCCTTAATGAATGAGGACATCTCGATGACACTGATATGGATCACCTCATATAACCATATAACAATACAGCACGGAAACAGGCCCTCTCGGCCCTTCCAGTCCGTGCCGACCATTTGTTTTCCCCTAGTCCCATCTACCTGCACTCAGACCATACCCCTCCATTCCCTTCACGTCCACTTTACTCTTAAATGTTAAAATTGATCCTGCCTCCACCACTTATGCTGGAAGCTCATTCCACACAGCCACCACCCTCTGAGTAAAGAAGTTCCCCCTCACGTTACCCCTAAACTTCTGTCCCTTTAATTCTCATGTCATGCCCTCTTGTTTGAATCTTCCCTATCCTCAATGGTAAAAACGTATCCCATGTCAACTCTGTCTATCCATATAACCATAAACCATATAACAATTACAGCACAGCACGGAAACAGGGCCCTCTCGGCCCTTCCAGTCCGTGCCGACCATGTTTGTTTCCCCTATCCCATCTACCTGCACTCAGACCATACCCTCCATTCCCTTCACGTCCATATACCTATCCACTTTACTCTTAAATTTAAAAAAAATCGATCCTGCCTCCACCACTTCTGCTGGAAGCTCATTCCACACACAGCCACCACCCTCTGATAAAGAAGTTCCCCCTCACGTTACCCCTAAACCTCTGGTCCCTTAATTCTCATGTCATGCCCTCTTGTTTGAAACTTCCCTACCCTCAATGGGAAAAACGTATCCACGTCAACTCTGTCTATCCCCTTTCATCATTTTTAAAAAAGACCTCAATCAAGTCCCCCTTAACCTTCTGCGCTCCAAAGAAATATAAAGACCTAACTTGTTCAAACCTGTCTCTGTACACATAGTTGCATGGAACCCTGGCAACATTCTAGTAAATCTCTCCTCTGTACTCTCTCTATTTTGTTTGACATCCTTCCTATAACTAGGCGACCAAAATTGTACACCATACTCCAGAAATTGGTCTTACCAATGCCTTGTACAATTTTTAGCATTACTTCCCTACTCCTATATTCAATGCTCTGATTTATAAAGGCCAGTACAACCAAAGGCTTTCTTTACCACCCTATCTACATGCGATTCCACCTTCAGGGAACTATGCACAGTTATTCCCAGATCCCTCTGTTTCCACAGCATTCCTCAATTCCCTACCATTTACCATGTACGTCCTATTTTGATTTGTCCTGCCAAGATGTTAGCACTTCACACTTATCAGCAGTTAAACTCCATCTGCCATCTTTCAGCCCACTTTTCCAAATGGCCCAAATCTCTCTGTAGACTTTGAAAATCTACTTCCATTAATCCACAACACCACCTATCTTAGTATCATCTGCATACTTACTTATCCAATTTTTCCACCCCATCATCCCAGATCATTGATGTACATAACAAACAACAGTGGACCCAAACACAGATCCCTGAGGCACCCCACTGGTCACCGGCTTCCAACCTGACAAACAGCCATCCACCATTACTCTCTGACATCTCCCATTCAGCCACTGTTGAATCCATCTTGCTACTACTCCGCCATTAACACCCAAAGATTGAAACCTTCTTAACCAACCTTCCATGGGAACCTTGTCAAAGGCCTTAACTGAAATCCATATAGACAACATCCACTGCTTTACCCTCATCAATTTCCCTAGTTTTACCGCTTCAAAAAAATTCAAGAAGGTTTGTCAAACATGACCTTCCAGGCACAAATCCATGTTGACTGTTTCCTGATCAGACCCTGTTTATCCAGATGCTTATATATATTATCTCTAAGTATCCTTTCCATTAATTTGCCCACCACTGACGTCAAACTAATAGGTCCTATAATTGCTAGGTTTATTCTTTGAACCCTTTTTAAACAATTGGAACAACATGCGCAGTAACGCCAATCCTCCGGCACTATTCCCGTTTCTAATGACATTTGAAATATTTCTGTCATAGCTCCTGCTATTTCTACACTAACTTCCCTCAATGTCCTAGGGAATATCCTGTCAGGACCTGGAGACTTATCCACTTTTATATTTTTTCAAAAGTGTCAGTACTTCCTCCTCTTTGAATCTCATAGTTTCCATAGCTACTCATACTCTTTCCCCTTAACTCACCGAGTTCAATATCCTTCTCCTTGGTGAATACCGAAGAAAATAAATTGTTCAATATCTCCCCCATCTCTTTTGGCTCTGCAGATAGCTGTCCATTCTGGTTCTCTAATGGTCCAATTTTATCCCTCGTTATCCTTTTGCTATTAATATAGCTGTAGAAACCCTTTGGGTTTACTTTCACCTTTCTTGCCAAAGCAACCCTCATATCTTCTTTTAGCCTTCCTAATTTCTTTCTTAAGATTCTTTTTACATTCTTTATACTCCTCTAGCACCTCATTTACTCCATGCCTCCTATAATTATTGTCCCTTTCATCATTTTAAAGACCTCAATCAAGTCCCCCCTTAACCTTCTGCGCTCCAAAGAATAAAGACCTAACTTGTTCAACCTTTCTCTGTAACATAGTTGCTGGAACCCTGGCAACATTCTAGTAAATCTCCTCTGTACTCTCTCTATTTTGTTGACATCCTTCCTATAACTAGGCGACCAAAATTGTACACCATACTCCAGAATTGGTCTTACTAATGCCTTGTACAATTTTAACATTACTTCCCTACTCCTATATTCAATGCTCTGATTTATAAAGGCCAGCACACCAAAGGCTTTCTTTACCACCCTATCTACATGCGATTCCACCTTCAGGGAACTATGCACAGTTATTCCTAGATCCCTCTGTTCCACAGCATTCCTCAATTCCTTACCATTTACCATGTACCTCATCTTGGGCTGAGATGCGGCATAGACGGAGACATTGGGAGTAGGCCCTGACATCAGTCTGAAGAAGTCTCGACCCGAAATGTCACCCATTCCTTCTTGCCAGAGATGCTGCCTGTCCTGCTGAGTTACTTCTGCATTTTGTGACTATCTTCGATTTAAACCAGCATCTGCAGTTCTTTCCTACACATGAATAAATGGATGCTAGTTTTCACATGAGAAAGTAACAAAAACAAGTGCACAGGTTGGAAATATTAAAACAAATCAAACAGCAAAAAAACTATTACAAATAAAATTATCCATGAATGTAAAACAATATGATTGAAACATTTTATAATTGGCAAAATAGTTTGAATAGTTTTGCTTCAATTTTTTCCAGGCAAAAAGTCAACATGTGTGACATTAATCAAGGAGACAAAAAATACATTAAAGCATTTAAGATTGCGATATTTGACATACGACCAACTTAGATTGGGTAAAACATAAACTTGGTGTCTCAAATAATGGTCGCCTGGAATCCTGGAGAAATGTCTACTTGGATGGCAAAGAGAGTGCAGAAAATGCTAATAGATGTGGGTACCCGAGGTAAATTAGATGGCTACATTTTAGGGAAATCAATATAATTACATGAGGATGCAAGGATTGGTAGGTATGTTAATCGGCTAGGCTGATACAGGGGGAGGCATGTGTGGAGCAGAAAAATTTGACCAAATTTGTAAACTTTTGTCTCCCATTTGGTTGGCATTGGTTCTTTACTTTTAAAGCTTGATAAGTTTAGGACATTTGCCAAGATAATCCAATTAATGTTTTATTTTCTCCAGCAAAATGCTATTGAAAATTATTTTTTTCCTTGAGAGAAATATGAAAATTACTATTTATGGATAATTTCATTGTACATTGTGAAATGTACATGGCACTCAACAGAATGAGTCATCCTTGTACGCTTATTACAGCTTCCCCATTGCTCGATATACTGTTCTTGTCTTGGAGCATCATGGGGAAAAAGTGAACTGATTTATCCCGTGCAACCATTACTGGCCATTCTTGAGAAAAACAACTCTTCCGACACCATGCCAAACGGGTCAGTTAATTCTTTCAATCTCTTTCTTAATGTTTAATTCTTCCAGCATCCCCACCAGCACATCCCATTCCGATCCCATCCTTTAGTGTTACCAGCGAAGCCCTGATCACCTTTCCCCAAATCCTGAATATCCTTAGTCCACCGAGCAGCAAATCCCTCAGTTATCCCTCAGTTTGTGATCATAGGCCCTATTCCCCTGCCCCAGAACATCAACACCCCCCTCCTCCTCTTCCACCTTTAGCCCCTGGACATAGCCTTGACCCTGACTCCAAGATGATGCACTTTCCTTCCTGAGAATGAGCAACAGCCATTTTCACGAATGGTGTCTGGACGTAGAAAGCCAATATTATCCAGCACTTCAAAATCCTAAATGAATAGTAACTCAGATAATTTGATGAGAGAATAGGAAATGAATAGTAACTTTTGTGTGCTGTGGTTGCATCATCCATTTCAAATGTGGGTTTCTTATAATTTCCTGCAGCAAATTGAGTTACTGATCTGTTTTTTAAATCATGAGGGGGTAGATAGGGTGAATAAACCAATGTTTTTATTTCCCAGAGCAGAGGAATCAAAAGCCCAAGGACACTGGTATAAGGTGAGAGAGGCAACTTTTTCCATGAACAGGCTGGTGGGTATATGGAATGAGCTGCCAGAGGAGGTAGTTGAGGGTGGGGTACTATGATAACATTTAATAGACATTTGGACAGTTACATGGATAGGAAAAGGTTTAGAGGGATAAGGGCCAAACGTGAGCAGGTGGCACAAGCGTAGGAGACGCATTTTGGTCAGCTTGGGCATGTTGAGCCGAAGGGCCTATTTCCACGTTGTATGACTATCAGAAAACATTGCAACAAATGGAACTGGAATCAAAATATGACCATTGTTTGCTCAAGCTGCACCTTTTTTTTTCAGGTTAATTTTACAGTCTGTCAGTTGTTTGCCCTGTTCGCTGCCTTCTGGTTCCGTCTTTACCTCAGTCCCAGTAGAGCGGGGACTGTTGTACGTCATGTGGTCGTTACAATGATTGGTATATATTTTGCTATCTTCTGCTTTGGATGGTAAGTGTAAAAATGGCACCATTTATTTTGATCATGGTATTTTCACCATTTCGCCTTCCACTATATATTTATGAATGAAATCCCAAATGCAGTTGATACAATACAAAATACAAAATATTGCTACTTTGAAATATTAATTCAAAATGTTTAAATATGAAAAGTGCCAATTAATTAATGGATATGTATTTTATTGATCAGTAACAGGAGGTTTGAGTCCATTGTAAAATTAATGGATGGAATACTTTGAAAATTGCGATGAACCATTTGCGACTTTTTTTGAAGAAGTGTATTGACATGTGGAAAAGACTTGGTATTAATCTATTCACTTCCAAGTTTCTTTTCACTATTGACAAGGCCAAGTATACTCAGGTGCTACTAAACAGGTTAAATCATAGACTCTTACAGCGTGGAAACAGGCATTTTGGCTCAACTTGCTCACACCAACTAACATGTCCCATCTACACTAGTCCCACCTGCCTACATATGGTCCATATCCCTCTAAACGTGACGTATCCATGTACCTGTCCAAATGTTTCTAAAAACGTTGCAACAGTACCTGGCTCAACTACCTCTTCCGGAAGCTCAATGTCAAACCTAGCTCAATAATAGCACTCTTTGTCTTATTGTCAGATAGTTGTGGGTTTAAGATCCATTCCAGAGACTTAAACACTGTTCCTAGACTGTCCTGCACAACTAAAGATGCATCTTTACGGTGGTCGCACATGTTCATGTCTTGTGTGACGGTCCAATATCATTGTTATTGGAGAGCTGTGTTGGTCTGGCTCTGAAGCTTTATCCATCTATCTTTCCTCACGCATCCAGCTGACAGCTGCACATTAATCTGACCTGGCTTTGAGCTCTGGAATTCCCTTCCTGAACTTCTGCATGTCACCAGTTCACTGTCATCCATTAGTGCAATGTTAATCTAGATGTTTGTCCCCTTTTCATATTCCTTTGGCATTGACTGCGCAACTTGTATCACCTCATATTTCGCTCAGGCAGCTTACAACCCAGCGGTATGCACGTTGATTTCTCTAATTCCAAGTAACCACTACATTCCCTCACTCCCTCACGCTAGTCGTCCTACTAGTTCTACTGTTCCCATCCATATATCCCTTCATTATCACCCTTTCCCCAGCCCACAATTGGGCCATTATGGGCTCCACCCTTCCCTGATCATCTGTTGCCGGCCCTGCTAAGTTCTGGCCTTTTCCCTCCTCCAGCTCCCTCCCCTCTACTTTCAGTGTGAAGAAGAGTCCTGAGCCGAGACGTAACCCATCCTTTTTCTCCAGAGATGCTGCCTGACCCACTGAGTTACTCCAGCACTATGTGTCTATCTTCCGTTTACACCAGCATCTGCAGTTCCTTTCTACACATTTTGTAACACCTTGAGCTACTTTCCTGTGTTAAAGGCATGTATGAAGTTCCAGACATTTATAGGACACATGGGGAGTATAAAGGATGTGCAAGACTCTGCAGTTGTTGGAATCTTGAGTAAAACACACAATATTGGAGTAACTCAGTGGATCACGCATCATCTGTGGAGGGACAGGAGAAGGTGGTGTTTCGGGTCGTTCCCCTTCTTCAGACTGATTGGTTTGTTTGGGGGTGGGTGGGGAAAACTAGAAAGGAGAGGTGGTGGCAGAACAAAGCCTGGCAAGTGATAGGTGGATACAAGTGGGGGGGGGTTGATTGGCAGATGGGTGGAGTAAATGACAAGGTCTCGCGATGAAAAGGAGATTAAATCGGGGTCATGCAAAGAGAGAAGAAGAGTAAAATGCGGACAAAGGGATGGATGTGGGTGGATGAGAACGGTGGGGCGGGAGAGTGGGAGAAATGGGTGCCCACCAAATTGGAGAATTCAGTGTTCGTATTGTTGGCTTGTATGTTACCCAAGTGGAAAGTATCATGCTATCTTGTTGAGAAACTGGGAAGTGAATTCTTAGTTTAGTTCAGTTCAGTTTATTATTGTCACATGTACCGAGGTGCAGCAAAAACCCTTTGGTTGCATGCTATTTAGTCAGCGACAAGACAATACATGATTACAATCAAGCCGCCCACAGTGTATCGACAATGGATAACGGGTATACCATTTAGTACAAGATACAGTCCAGTAAACTCTGATTAACAAGAGTTTGAAAGTCTCTAATGAGGTTGATTGGAGATCGGGACTGCTCTCTCGTTGGTGAGAGGGTTGTTCAGGTTCGGTGTGGAAGTTCCAGCATCTTGGACTTGCACTGATTATTTAGGAACAAGGAACCATAGATACTGGTTTACAAAAGGAAGAAAGAAATAAGACTTTATTGCCTTCCATCTCAGTGGGGAATGTGGTGGAGCTGCTGTGGTGGATGTTTATGTAAAATTTTGTGTAGTTGTGTGCCTGGTTGCTATTTTTGGTATGACTATGGCAAATCAAATTATTTGTATTTTGCTAAAAGTACTTGGCTAATAAAACTACGATTACGATTACAATAAAAAAAGTACTGGAGTAACTCAGCGGGTCAGGCCGAGAGAAGGAGAACTTCTTCAAAGTAAGCATACCTTGAGGAGATATTGAGTGGAATTCTCTACCACAGAAGTCAGTGGAGGCCAATTCACTGGATGCATTCAAGAGAGAGTTGGGGAAAGATCTTAGGGCTAACAGAATCAAGGGATATGGGGAGAAAGCAGGAACGGGGTACCGATTCTGGATGATCAGCCATGATCATATTGAATGGTGGTGCTGGCTCGAAGGGCTGAATGGCCTCCTGTACCTATTTTCTATGTTTCTATGAGATGCTGCCTGACCCGCTGAGTTACTCCAGCTCTTTGTGAGTGATTATTTAAGTTTAGGCTTATTATTGTCACATGTAGCGAGGTACAGTGCAAAGCTCTGTTTTGCATTCTGTCCAATCAGATCAGATATACCATTCATAACTATAATCATCAAACTCAAATATAACAAATAGGGATATCAATCAGAAATAAAGGTATAATTCAGATTAATGGTTAGTGCATACAGAGAGGTTAGACAAATGTAGACACAAATTGCTGGAGTAACTCAGCGGGCCAAGGCAGCATCTCTGGGAAGAAGTAATGGGTGGCGTTTTGGGTCGAGACCCTTCTTCAGACTGTGAACCCTTACTTTGAAGAGGTTAGACAAATGTTCATCCAGTAATTCATACCTGCCAACCATTCCGATTTGGGCGGAATTCTTCCGATTTTTCCATCCCAATTCCGAATTCCGATTTTTTGTCTCAATATTCCGAGAAAAAAAAATCGGAAAAAAAAACACACAGAAACTTTCTATGTGTTTTTTTTTTCCGATTTTTTTTCTCGGAATATTGAGACAAAAAAATCGGAATTGGGATGGAAAAATCCGAAAACGTCGCTTATCTCCTTCGCTCCTTAGATGTTGCTGCACCCGCTGAGTTTCTCCAGCATTTTGTGTAACCCCCCTGAGGTCACTTTCCCGCCCTCACTGACGTCACGTACCCCGCCCCTTACTGACGTCACTTGCCCCGCCCCTTACTGACGTCACCTGCCCCGCCCCTTACTGACGTCACGTGCCCCGCCCTCACTGACGTCAGACTAATAGGATTCCGATTTTTCAATCTCACAAGTTGGCAGGTATGGTAATTTAGCCTGGAATGTGGATTGGATTAAAACTGGTAAATCTGAATAAATGAATTAATTGCAAACAGAATGACTTAATTATAGCATTTTAAGGACAAATTAAAAAAACATTTAAAGATTGAAGAGGATTTATGGCTCCGACAGGGGGGAATCCAAACATTGTACTGTGTAGCGAGGCTAGACAGGTCAAGTAAAATGATTTTCATTTTCAATAAAAATGAAACAATACTCATGAAGTACACGTGTCTGACTGAACTAACAATAATAGCTCCTGTTGCTGGAAGAAGCACTGACTGACACACCCTAAAATCCCGGGAACGAACCCCCGCGGTCACATGACTGAACCGACCAATGATGAGGGTTCTGACCTCCCCTCCCCACTAGGTGCCGCTACAGGACCCCCCCCCCCCCCCCCCCCCCCCCCCCTGCAGAACCCAAGGATATGTAACGAGCGGGTGTCCGAATGGCAAGACCAGACCGAGTGGAGACAGGAGGGACTGGCACACCCGGTGCCACAAGCGGAACAGGGCGAACAGATGGGACCAGCCGAACTGGCGGGACAGGGCCAACAGGCGGAACAGGATGAACAGGTGGGGTCGTCACTCTAGGGGGAACAGGCACAAGATGTGCAACCGGAGAAAAGGGCGTGGCTGGCGGACGGCCCCTACACCGGGGTTGGGCCATCACCACAGGGATGTCGACATCCAGATGGGCGGGCTTGAGGCAGACCACGGACACGATCTCACGACCCCCGACATCCAATACAAAAGTCGTGACACCAGGCCGCAACACCTGGAAAGGCCCCTCATAAGGCCGCTGGAGCGGAGTCCGATGCGAGTCCCTGCGCACAAAGACAAAAGGGCAGTCTTTCAGCACCGGCGGAACATACGCAGGAACGACCACATGGCGGGAAGTGGGAACGGGAACCAGGACCCCCACTTTCTCACGCAGACGCACCAGCTCAGACGAGGCAGGCGCCAGCGACACCCGAGCTGCAGGAAGGAAATCCCCAGGCACCCACAGCGGCACACCATACACCAGCTCCGCGGAAGTCATGTCCAAATCCGCCTTGGGAGCCGTGTGGATCCCCAGCAACACCCAAGGCAATTGGTCCACCCAATCCGGGCCAAAGGGTGATCAGCGGTGGTATGAACTTGGCCGCCACCAATGCAGAAGTCGCCCGGATGGACGGATGAGCCAGTCTATGAATAGAGTCGAACACTCACCGATGCCAGCCAGCCGGAACAACAGGTCGCGGCTGGCCAGTGGAAGTATCGCAGAGGACTGTCACCCCTGCAGGGCTGAATGGCACAGGGATCAGACACCTTCGCGAAGGAAAACGGGAGAGGCTAGTGGTCGCCTAGTTATAGGAAGGATGTCAACAAAATAGAGAGAGTACAGAGGAGATTTACTAGAATGTTGCCAGGGTTCCAGCAACTATGTTACAGAGAAAGGTTGAACAAGTTAGGTCTTTATTCTTTGGAGCGCAGAAGGTTAAGGGGGGACTTGATTGAGATCTTTAAAATGATGAAAGGGATAGACAGAGTTGACGTGGATACGTTTTTCCCATTGAGGGTAGGGAAGATTCAAACAAGAGGGCATGACATGAGAATTAAGGGACAGAAGTTTCGGGGTAACGTGAGGGGGAACTTCTTTACTCAGAGGGTGGTGGCTGTGTGGAATGAGCTTCCAGCAGAAGTGGTGGAGGCAGGATCGATTTTAACATTTAAGAGTAAAGTGGATAGGTATATGGACGTGAAGGGAATGGAGGGGTATGGTCTGAGTGCAGGTAGATGGGACTAGGGGGAAAACAAATGGTCGGCACGGACTGGAAGGGCCGAGAGGGCCTGTTTCCGTGCTGTAATTGTTATATGGTTATATGGTTCGTAAACGTGGTAAATGTCCTGCCCTCCAGGAAATACCGGAAATGTCAAACCGCCAAATAAAGAGCCAGAAGCTCGAGGTCGAACGCACTATAATTTCGCTCAGGAGGGCGTAAGTGCCGGCTATAGAAAGCAAGCGGCTGCCTCCGACAACAGCATCAGAAGCATCCACAGTAAGGGCGGTTGGGGCAGAGGCCTGCGGGTGCACCAGCAACGTGGCCTCGGCTAGCGCCTCCTTGGCACCCTTGAAAGGGGCCTCTGTCTCGGTGTTCCACACGAGATCCCGCTGCTTACCGGCCAGGCACAGGAACAAAGGCTGCATGATCCGAGCTGCCGCCGGTACAAAACGATGGTAAAAGTTCACCATGCCCACGAACTCCTGCAGTCCTTTGACGGTGAGCGGCCGAGGAAACAGCCAAACCTTCTCGGGAAGAGGTGTAGTGCCCTGTGGGGTAATGTGATGCCCAAGGAAAGAGATGGAGCTGAGATCGAACTGGCACTTGACGGCGTTAATGACCAACCCGTGATCCCGGAGCCGCTGGTGTTCGCGATGAGAAAGGCTGGCGAGCAGAATGGCATAGAGATAATCGAAAACAAAGTTCAAACCGTGAGCAACCATGTCCATCAGGCGTTGAAAAGACTGCGCGGCGTTTTTAAGTCCGAAAGTTCCCATCCGCATCCACTCAAACAGGCCGAACGGAGTATGATAGCAGTCTTGGGCACATCATCGGGGTGGACGGGAATCTGATGGTAGCCGCACACCAGATCAATCTACAAGAATATGGTAGCACCATCCAAATGGGCCATGAAATACTGGATGTGCGGGACCGGGTAGCGATCGCCGTTCATTAAGTTATTCAGGCAGCGTTAATCCCCACACGGCCGCCACTCGCCGGATGACTTAGGAACTATGTGAAGTGGGGAAGCCCAAGGGTTGTCAGAACGCTGCATGATTCCCCATGTCCTCCATCTGTTGGAATTCCTCTCTCGCTAAACTTGTCGGGTGGGAGGCGGCGCGCCGGAGCATGCAGTGGAGGCCCAGTGGTGAAGATGTGATGCACCACCCCATGCTTTGGAGCAGCCGAGTGGAATCGCGGGGTCAGGATCTCCGGGAACTCCGCCAGGATTGTAGGCCCCGCCCACATCCGACACAGATCCGAGCTGCGGATTGGGAGAAACCACGGGCCGCAAGGCCGCAGGCTGGGGGGCCCCCGGAGAACGAGGTGCTGGCCCCAAATCTGCCCTGAGCAACGCTGGGTGAAGGGCCACGAATAACGGTGAGAATCGAGGACGAAGAAAGCAGTCCGAGTCCCTTAGGAGCGAATGGGGCTGCCATTAACAGCGGTCAGGTTGGGCCGCGCTTACCAGCACGTGTATCGAGGCCGGTTGAAGGTATGATGTTGATCTCAGCCCCAGTGTCCACGAGGAAATGAAGCCCGGAATGGCGATCCCTGACGTAAGTCGATGATTCTGGCCGACCACAATAGCCTCTACTGGCGATCGGCCAAGGCATTTCCCGAACAAGCAGGGGGCGTGGCGTTGGCGGGCCTCCGCACTCCAGCGTTGGTGGTAAATTAAGTAATCCCTGGGAGGAACAGCCCGGCGAGGCTGCTGTGACGACGGCACGGACAACCGGCTGATGGAACAACCATCCTGCTGTTTGGCAAACCACAGCTCGTCCGCCTGTTCATCGAGCTGCAGTGGGTCGGTTAAATCAGACCCAGCGAGAAGCAGGCGGATGTCGTCAGGCATCTGCTCCAGTAACGCCTGTTCGAGCAATAGGCAAGGCTGGTGTCCATCTATGAGCGCTAACATCTCACTCATGTGAACCGACGGCTTACGATCACCCAGACCGTCCATGTGTAGCAGCAGAGCCGCGCGATTGTGGCGACTGAGCCCGAAGGGCCTCGTACCTGCCAACGGCGGGCGCATTCTGCCGAAACGGCAGCAACTGAGAGGCCATCTCTTGGCGGAGAGCGCCCACCACGTAGAAGTAGCGGGTCGCATCCGCGACGATCTGGCGGAGTTCAAACTGGGCCTCAATGTGTGCGAACCACACATGAGGCTGTGCCGCCCAGAAAACGGGCAGTTTAAGTGCGACCGCATTCTGCTGGGTGGGCGAGTCGTTGAAGTTCTCGTCGGCGTACATGGCGTAAAGAAATCTGAACAAATTTCTGATTGTCGGGGTCACCAAACGTAGCGAGGCCAAACAGGTCGAGTAAAATGATTTTTATTTTCAATTTTCAGTCAGACACACATACTTTACGAGTTTTGTTTGATTTTTATTTTCAATAAATATTAAACTAAATATTGAATTGCGTGTGTCTGACTGAACTAACAATAATAGCTCCTGTTGCTGGAAGGAGCACTGACTAAAGGGCCTGTCCCACCAGCATACGACTCCATGCGGTGAGCGCGACCAAACTGGAAGCGGGGGCCGTGCGGAGGTCGGGTGATCCCCGTACAGGGCCGGTCCCACCAGCATGCGCCTGCATGCAGCGAGCACGACCAAACCGGCAGTGGGGGCCGCGCGGAGGTCGGGTGAGTGGCGCGAAGCAGCGCGAAGGTAAGTTCGCAAGGACAGAGAGGGACATACAGAGTGGGCCACGGAGGCACACAGAGAGGGCCACGGAGGCACACACAGAGAGGGTCACGGAGGCACATATAGAGAGGGTCACGGAGGCACAACGTCGAGGCGGTGCGTAATGCATTGAGGCGGCTGCGGGCCGACAGGCCGTTGCCACGTGGAATTTTTGAACACAGTCAGTTTTTCGGAGCCCCGTGCGATGTCGGTTCCAGCTCCGCACGGCTCCGGCGATCGAAGTGGGATCGGCCCCGCGAGGCCGGACGGTTCAAGCGACCACGTTAGGTCGCGCTCACCGCATGGAGTCGCATGCTGGTAGGATAGGCCCTTAACTGACACGTCCTAAAAGCCTGCGAATGAACCCCGTGGTCACGTGACCGAACTGACCAATGATGAGGGTTCTGACCTCCCCACCCCACACTTGGTGCCACTACAACTGTTTATTTGTAGCATTATCGTGGATACAAAGTAAACAATAGTTTACCTACAGACATCTCACTGATACGGTTATTTAGCTTTCAGTTCTTGTTATTTAATGTCCAAGTTTAGAAGAGAAGAACATTGTGGTATTGCAGAGCAATAAAAGTTTACCATTGATAGCTGAGGAAAAGGATATGATCTGTGGGAGCAAATGTCATTTACAGGTAGGTTCTTGTTTACAGGAAAGTAATAGTTATTCACGCAGTGATTGTCTGCAAGCCTGTTGAACACTAGTTTTTTTGTGAAGTGTTACTCTTGGCAACACTGCTAAATAGGGTGTGAGTCTGCACCAAGATTTCTCACAGAAATGTTTCTGGTTTTAATTATGTTATTGTCAGTTGTTGCCAAGTCAAGGGCTATGCCCTTCCAGCAAAACCGTGGAGGATTTGTAGTTCATTTTTAGTACACTCTTGACGTTTGTTTGAAATGAAGTTCTTTACTGAATTTTGCAAGAGGAAAATATACAGGCTTGAATGCTATTTTAGTCAAGTGTAAGTGAGCTGGAAATAATTGAAAGCCCAGAGTATGTGAAATGATATCTGTAAGGGATAGAAAGGCTTCAAATGGTTCTAATGTGAATGTAGCTCCAGCATCTTTCCAATAAAGTAGAGAGATTTCCTTCAGCCATGAGATGAAGCTCTTTACTGATTTTTGCAGGAAAATAGATTCATATTCTGTTATCCATCAAATATTAAAAAAATTGCAATGCATTTAACTTTAACTGGTGTAATTTTAAGGAATGTCGACAAATATAACATCGATACAGGATTCTAAAAGTTGTTTCAGCTTATTGCTGTTTTGTTTATTTAGTTCCAGTGTACCTTGTGTGCAAAGTACTTATGATACAGAGTCATTATATATCGTAACAAGTACTTTAATTTGTATGCATACAGAGACCAACGAGATGAGTACTGTACGCTCATAAGTTATAACTGAAAAACAGCATGGCTACCCGCATGCCACGAGGTGGTGGTGGTGTGGAAAACCTGACATGGATTATGGATCAGGTCATCAGCTGCAAAACCAAACACGGATCAAATCAGCATTACTGTTTGATCTACACCCCCCTTCTTGGACTTTTGTGCAAAGGGCAATTATAAAGCATGCAGGAGTAATATGTAGATAAAGCTATAACAATTAACTATCATCTACAGCAATGGAGGATATACTGCAACATTTCCAGGAATGGTTTCGCCTTTTACACCCACGGCAAACTTGACCAAAGGCAGGGCACTTCTCTCTCTTAGCTGAGTCGCCGGATGACCCGGAGTGTCTCAAGAGAACGTTTTGACAGTTGTGTAACCCTCAAGCTAATCCAGTCATCGTACGTGTGAAATTTTTCTCAAGATACCAGAATGCGACGAAAACTATTGAATCTTTTGTTTGTGCTATCAAGAAGGCTGCATGAACTTGCAGATTTGGTGATCTCAAAGACAAATTTATTAGAGAATGGTTGGTATGTGGTCTTTTTAATGACTAACTGAGATGGAAGCTTGTCTGAGATCCTGCAATAACTCTGGATGGAGCTATCGCAGTCTGTGAGACTTATGAGCTGTTGATTTGTAATCCACAAAAATGTCAGTTCCGTGTTAACCAGCTGAGCTACGTGGGGCATATTTTCACAGCTGATGGTCCCAAGGCAGATCCTTCTAAGACTGTGGCTGAAATGCCCACACCCGCTGATGTTGCAGGCCTGCAGAGATTTCTGGGCATGGTTAATTACCTCAGAAAATTCGTTCCCAACTTCACAGAGATCTCGGCTCCCTTGAGGCAACTTACTCACAAGACATTGCCTGGACATGGCACAAAGAGCAGCAACATGATTTTGACACTTTAAAACGTCAGATGTCATGCCACCTACCCTGGCTTATTACGATGCCAATAAACCTGTTAATTTGACCTGTGATGCATCCCAGTACAGCCTCGGTGCAGCATGCCTGCAGGATGAGCAGCTTGTTGCTTGTGCCTCCAGGATGATGACGGACACGGAGATGAGGTATGCTCAGATCGAGAAGGAATTACTGGCAGTGGTCTTTGCACGTGTGAAATTCAACGATTACATTTTTTGCAAGGCTGTTACCGTAGAGACCGACCACCAACCTTTGGTTACCATTTTAAACAAGCCTATACATGCTGCGCTGGTACGGCTGCAAAGAATGATGCTGCAGCTCCAGAAGTATGATATCTCTCTCACTCTCAGAGTAAGCACATGTATCTGGCTGACACATTATCCTGTGCTCCCAGGAGGTCGAGCGCCCAGCACACATCAGAAATAGACACATTTGACTTCATGGCAGTTGATTTCACTCATCCTTCACACCTGGATACCTTGGTCGTTCGTACGGCTGAAGATGCCACCCTGCAGATGCTCACCACGGTCATCAATCACGGCTGGCCTGGCAATCAGCATTCGCTTCCGCTTGCTGTTCAGCCTTATTTTTCTGTCCGAGATGAACTGGCCATTAAAGGCTGGGTTATCAAAAAGGGCCAAAAGGCAGTGATCCCAGCTTCACTCCCACAGAAGTACTTTGACGCCATACACGGAGGTTCTGAAGCTATGGTGTAACGAGCAAAGAGCATGTTTTTCTGGCCTGCCATGTCAGATTATATACGCCAGAGGGTACAGTCCTGTGTTGTGTGCAACAGCATGGCTCCACATCAACAGGAAGAGCCCCTTTTGCAGCACCTAGTTCCTGACTTGCCGTGGTCTATGGTGGCTGCTGACATTTTCGACTCTTCTGAAAAAGGGTGTTGTCCCGAAACGTTGCCTATTTCCTTCGCTGCATAGATGCTGCCTCACCCGCTGAGTTTCTCCAGCATTTTTGTCAACCAGTGAAAAGCTTTTGTTGCGTGTTAACTAGTCAGTGGAAAGACAATACATGATTATACTCGAGCCACCCACGGTGTACAGATACATGGTAAAGGGAATAACATGAATAAGGTCTAATGCAAGATAAAATCCAGTAAAGTTCGATCAGAGATCAAAGAGAGTCTCCATTGAGGTGGAGAGTAGCTCAGGACTGCTCTCCAGTTGTTGGTAGGATGGTTCAGTTGCCTGGTAACAGCTGGGGAAAAAACTCCCTGAATCTGGAGGTGTGCGCTTTCACATTTCTGTACTTTTTGCCCAATGGGAGAGGGGAGAAGTGGCCAGGGTGCGACTTATCCTTCATTATGTTGGTGACCTTGCTGAGTCAGCATGAGGTGTAAATGGAAAGGAGGTTGGTTTGTGCGTCCATCATTCACTGCAATTTCTTGCAGTCTTAGAGCTTTTCCCAAACCATGCTGTGATACATCCCGAGAAAATGCTTCAAACCATATTTCTAAGATGGGTGGACCAAAAGACTATGAGACAGTTTGATTCTCATCATAGCATGACCTCTTGCCATCTTGCTGCATTTTGCTTTGCTGATGTGCATGGTGCAAGTTTTGGTTTTCCATGCCATCTTTGACCCTGCAAGTACTTGCTCAGTTATTCTGAAGCTCACGATGATCCCACATTTTGTAAAGACCAATTATTAGTGTGTTTACAGTGGAGGGGACAGAAGCATCCATACGTTAAAGATCATTGTGCAAGATGTTAAAAAAGAAGCTTTAGTCCCTAATAAACAGCTTGGACTTCTGTATTGCTAAGTTCCTACAACTTAGCAGTATGAGTTATGGTCAAGCAACATTGGACACTGAGACTCAGTGGAAAATGTTGTGACGCAATCAAAGTTGTACTCAAAAGGATAGATTTACAGAATACTTTTCAAGAGAAAGGGGATCTATAGTGGTTAGGAGAAGGGATTCAAGAACTTTCAAGTCTTTTCCATCTTTCTCGTGTGAAGTGAACAAATCATTTTATAATACCGATCAAACATTTACAATTTTTATCTCAGCTGCTGTTGTGTTTGATTCAGTTTTCCATCATAGGGTGTTATACTTATTCTCTTAAGTAAATGAAATCCATTAGCAGGAGTGCAAGAAAATATAAGGAGACAAGGAACAAGCAATTTGTTTACTTATACAATTTTTTAATGGAACTATTCAAATTTCACTTTAATTATGTAAATATGATCTTGTAACGTTTCGGGAAACCCATGTGAAAATATACAGAGTTGCCAAAGCAAGTTATTGTTGCTTTGAACAGTAACATCATGAATGCAAATGCACCAATGATAAAATTATGTACGATTGTGTGCACTCCTGCAACCTCCAATGTAGCCATTTTACTATCAAATAGTATTTCACATAAATTTCCCACAAGCTCATGAGAGGAATGCTACATTAAATGCCTTGGCAGTCGTACTGGATCTCCCAGTTGTTCACCTTTGCAGCTCCTCTTCCCATTCCTATACTGACTTTTCTGTCCTGGGCGCCTTTGTTCCCAGAGTGAAAACTGGAGGAGCAGTTTCCACTTGTCATTTTCCACTTGGGTAACTGACAAACTAACAATATGAATATTGACCCCTCCAATTTTAGGTAACTAACCAACAAATCCTTTGTGTCTTTTTTTGCAACATCTGAAAAAGTTGGGCTTTTTACAGATCCACCACCGATTTTCCGTCAAATGTAGACTTAAGGAATTGCAGATGTTGGTTTACAAAAAATACAAAGTGTTGGATTAAATCAGCGGCTCAGGCAGCATCTCTGGAGGTTATGGATAGGCGACGCTTTGGGTCGGGACCCTTCTTCAGACTTCTTCAGAGCTTGAAGAAGGGTCCTCACCCAAAATGTTGCCTATCTATGTCCTCTAGAGATGGTGCCAGAACCGCTGAGTTACTCCAACACTTTGGGCCAGAGGTAGGGTTGAGTTGGAAAGGACTGAGGGATTGTAGTTTAGAGGTCTGATGTGGGGGTTGGAAAGTAACAGCCAACGATTTACTTGAGGGACCAAGAGGGAGAAGCAGACATGTGATGGATGGGGTGTTTGGTTCTCCAGTTCTTTCTCCTCCTTGACTCTTGCTGATTATTTCTCACACCTTAAGGTTTAAAATGTCATGCCCAGCAGCACAATGTTGTGCGGTCTACTGCCATTTAAACACCACTAGTTATTTGAACAATAACTTCCATCGCAGTCTAACTCAGCTGCTCCTTTTTAACTTTCTTTATGGGAATCACTTCCATCCTTATATCTGAGATTAACAAACATTGTTTGCAGATAAGAAGCTAACAAAGGCTATTATGAGAGCAAAAGGCAAACCTATCATCCTAGATCATTTTTCCAGCAGACAAACCTTGGTAACTGATAAGAAACATATTTGATACATAACGATCATGCCTTTGAGCTCAATTGTTTAAGTTGTCAGTATGCAGATGTTTTGTATTTTAGTCCAATGATGTTTTGGATCATTAAAAGTTCCAAGTGCTCTTGATATATGTCTTTGGTTGCCTTACAGGCAAAATAGAATGAGGCAAAGTTAAGGGGCCTCAACAGTTTACAAATAAATGTTGGTGGGATTCGCAGGCAATTGTAGATTAGATTAGATTATCCTTTATTGTCATTCAGACCTTTCACTCTGAACGAAATTTCGTTACCTTGCAGTCATAACATATAATAAAAAAACAAAACACACAATAAACACACATTTAACGTCCACCACAGTGAGTTCACCAGGCACCTCCTCACTGTGGTGGAAGGCAAAAGTTTTAGAGTCTCTGTCTTCTTACCTCCTTGTTCTCCCTCTGCGCTGAGGAGATCCAGGCCTCCGAGGTTGCCGTCTACCAGGCCCGCGGCCGAGCCTTTGAAGCCGGGCTGCTGCCACTGCCGTCGACGAAATGCCGGAACACCGCCACAGGGCCTGCCGCTGGAACGCTGGAGCACCGCAGCCCCGAAAGCCAGGTCGCCGCTGGAGCACCGCAGCTCCGATGCCAGGTCGCCGCTGGAACGTCGCTGGAGCACCGCAGCTCCGAAGCCAGGTCGCCGCTGGAGCACCACAGTCCCGAAAGCCAGGTTGCCGCTGGAGCACCGCAGCCCCAAAAGCCCAGAAAATATGACTACATTTGGAAAAGTGTTGTGTGATGGATTTAGAAAGAGGAAATGAGGAATAGGAGTGATGAATCAATGGATTGTTGAACGATTAGAGAGGAAAGTTAAGGGGGGGAAGAAGATGCAAATGACTTGAGTGCAAGTTTTGAGAGGTAACATCGCAGTGATAAAAGAAACCCTTTGGGGTAGTGAATGGAGCAGGCAAACAAAGTACTAATGATAAATGTATAAGGCAAAGGGAAGGTTGAATTGGTAGTTTTGGGCATCTAATTACATCGAACCTGAAAGCCATGGTTGCCAATGATTCTTGTCATTGACAAACAGCTTTAATTGCTGCCTGTCCCCGGAACTTGCTGTAAACTTGAGTTGTGACTGAAATGCACACTTCTGATGATGACGGTGTGCTGTCTGGGACCAGGTTCAGGGACCTTGGATGGGCACCAAACATAGACCAAATTGTGACAGAGGCTGCTGGGGGTGGTTTGGGTTGGGGGGTAGTGAGACGCATGAAAGGGACAGCAGAATAAGGGTATGCTATGTGGGGAGTTGGATGGTGGAGAAAGATGATAGAGCGGGGATCCAAGGATTGGGGGGGATGATGTGTTATGTGATCAGTGTGGTGGTGTAGGACATTGAGGCCACCATAAGGGAGTAAGAACAAGGAGGTCATGGGCACCCTACCTGGCCACTGAGGAGGTAGCTGGTGTGTGGTTGGTGCAGCTGGGGGTGGTAAGTCTCTGAACAATGAAAGGTAAAGTCAGCAAAATGTCTGAGTCCCTGCCCAGCTAGGGCAGGGTGGACCTATTTGTCCTAGCAGTACCCAGTGATAGCTGTTCCTGGGACATCATACGTAGGAAGGAACTGGAGATGCTGGTTTACACCAAAGAGAGGCACAAAATAATGGAACAACACAGTGAGGAATGTGGGGAATCTGCTGTGGTGGATGTTTATGTTAACTTTTATGTAGTTGTTTGTCTTGTTGCTTTTTTATTTATTTTTTTAGTATGGCTGTATGGTAAATTGAATTTCACTGTACCTTAATTGGTACATGTGCAATAAACTGACCTTGGAACCTTGAAGTGATAGGAGTAGAATTTGGCCATTTGTCCCATCAAGTCTACTTTATCATTCAATCATGGTTGATCTACCTCTCCCTGCTAACTTCAATCTCCTGCTTTCTTCCCATAACCCTTGACACCTGTACTAACCAAGAATCTATTTCTGCCTTAAAAATATCCACTGCCCTGGCCTCCACAGCCTTCTGCGGCAAAGAATTCCACAGATTCACCACCCTCTGATTAAATAAATTTCTCCTCATCTCCTTCCCTAAAGAACGTCCTTTAATGCTGAGGCTCTGGCCTCTAGTCCTCGACTCTCCCACTGGCGGAAACAGACTCTCCACATCCAAGCCGTTCGCTATTCTGTATGTTTCAATGAGGTCCCCCCTCATTCTTCTGAACTCTAGCGAGTACAGGTCCAGTGCTGACAAAAGCTCATCACAGGGTAACCTACTTATTTCTGGGATCATTTTTGTAAACCTCCTCCGGAGTGTCTCCAGATTCAGCACATCCTTCCTCAGATACAGTATGGTGCCCAAATGATGGCCTTACCACTGCCTTATAAAGCATCAGCATTACATCCCTGTTTTTGTATACAGGTCCTCTTGAAATAAATGCTACATTATGTTTGCTTTCTTTATCCACCAATTCGATTTACAGATTAACTTTTGGGGAATCCTGCACCAGCACTCCCAAATCCCTTTGAATTTGTTTTCTTTCGAAACCCTTCTTCAGATTCGACCACCACTGGACCCTTCCCAGCAACAGCACACCCTTCCTTGGATTTGGAGCACAAAACTGTTCTGCAAATTCCAAATATGGTCTTATAAATCTTCAGGACAACATTCTTGTTTTTATAATCTCATTCTCTCGAAATCTGTACATAACTAAAATTCTGATCTTGTTATGTTCCAGTTTGCGCGGTCTTTCTATTTGCGCAAAAGCGGTTCGCGATAGCGCTACGATTTTTGCCAGTTCACTCACCGTTCTCCTGTGCTGCGAGTGCACCAAGTTTCATTCCGATCGGTTGAATATCGTGAAAGTTAGTGAGGTTTAAAAATGTTTAAAACCACGCGTGCGCAGATCGAACTCTTCTCCTGCCAGTCAACGGCGTGTGGATTAGTCTCTTCCCCTGTCACTCCCCGGGACGGTCCTCCCCTTCCTGCGCCATCGCGTCTTTACTGGAGCTGAGGATGGCCGGCGGAGGTTTCCAACCAGACACGATTTTCGGAGGGACCCCAAGCTGCCCAGCCCCAAGCAGCCCAGCGTTGGAGATTCTGCCCAGCCCAACCCAGAGTCGGAGACCCAGCCCAACCAAGAGTCGGAGATGTCGCCAAATGGAAAGCGGAGACTCTGCTCCCGGCGGAGGAGAATTGATTGTTAATGGCTTGGACACGCTGGAGGCAGGATGCATGATCCCGATGTTGGGGGAGTCCAGAACCAGGGCCCACAGTTTAAGAATAAGGGGTAAGCCATTTAGAACGGAGACGAGGAAACATTTTTTCGCAGAGTTGTGAGTGTGTAGAATTCGCTGCCTAAGAGAGTGGTGGAGGCAGGTTCTCTGGATGCTTTCAAGAGAGAGCTGGATAGGGCTCTTAAAGAAAGCGGAGTCAGGGGATATGGGGAGATGGCAGGAAACGGGGTACTGATTGAGGATGATCACAGTGAATGGTGGTGCTGGCTCAAAGGGCCGAATGGCCTAGTCCTGCACCTATTGTCTATTGACTGAGGACTCGGTTTGGAATGGACAGGAACTGACAGTCCCACCATCAATATCCACACCCCATGAATGAAAACATTCTTAAAAATTGCAAAATGTGCTGTAACGAGTGTTGGGTGATTGAATTTCCAGGCAATGCAGAATAAACACAATGACAAAATAGGGCGATAACAGCGATGAAAAACTAACTATGAAGATTGACAGGAGCTATTAAGGCAATTTCCAGTGGAGCAGGGAAAGCTTTGAGAAGCGTTTTTCTCTCTGGTTGGGGAATCTGTGCGTTTTGAGCCATAAATATGGAACTGGTGTTAGAAAATGGAATGCAGTTGAGCCAGACACCTGAGATTATAAAGAACGGATAAATGAACAGTAGATTATGCCCACAGAGGCATAATAGGATCAAACATATTTTATGCTGTAACTGGATGAATATTTAAAGCAAAAAAATTGCCAAGTTCTGGGTGAGATATGGGAATGCAATTTTTATTATTGGTTCATTCTAGCTGAAAATTAACAAAGATTTATTGAGCTAGTTAGCTTCTTGGTGCTGTAAACTCCAATGGTGCTGAATATCAAATATTCCTTTAAATTGGAAAAAGAAAACAGGGAAGGTAGACAAAAGTCTGAAGAAGTCTGAAGAAGGGTTTCAGCCCGAAACGTTGCCTATTTCCTTCACTGCATAGATGCTGCCGCACCCGCTGAGTTTCTCCAGCATTTTTGTCTACCTTCGATTTTCCAGCATCTGCAGTTCCTTCTTGAACAAAAGAAAACAGGGTGTGGATTCACTCAAGGTTTCAAGGTCAGTTTATTGTCACGTGTACCAATTAAGGTACTTTGAAATTTGAGATACCATACAGCCATACTATACAGATGATACAGATTACATAAAGTACAGTTGGTTATTTGTCCTAACAATCCTTCCAGGAGCACCACTGAAAATGTGTTTCATTTTATACACACAATTTGTAATGTTCAACATGCTGTGTTTGTAATGGAGAAATAATCTTGCTGAACTCAAAGCCCCAGAAAAGCTTCAATTATAATTTCAAAGATGGCTGTTCTGTAATTTGTAGTAACATTTTTTTTTTTACTAAATAAACACAGGGTAAGTTGTCAAAGTGCAACCGCCTTTAAAAATTGAGTAGATGTATGAACGTTATGTTACAGTTGTTCAAGTTCGAGTACCGTGTTCAGATTTGGTCATCCTGTAGCATGGAGGATGCAGAGAGAATTTACGAGGATTTTAGCCAGGAATCAAGGACCTCAGCTATTGGAAGGGGTTGTGTAGGCTTGTAATTTATTCCTTGGAGCGCATGAGGCTGAGGAGTGATTTTCGAGGTGTATAAAACCATGAGGGGAATTGATAGGATGAATGCACCGTCTTTTCCTGAGGACGGTGTTACAAGGGAACAGGTTCAAGGATCTGACTAGAAAAAGGCTCACACGTCTGTTTAGATGCAAATCGGTAATACAAACGGCGCTGCCGGTTGGGCGCGCTAAGGATTAAACAGAGCACTGCCGGCTTTTGTCGGCATGGGAATTTAAACAAAGAACTGTTGGCTGCAGCGCTATTGGTTCTAAATATAGCGCAACCGGCTGCAGCGCTATGGGCTTTGAACATAGCACTCTGGCTACAGCGCTATGGGTAACAGACTGTTGGGAAAATTCTCTTATAACAGACGGTGGTGGGCGTGGAAGAATAAAAAACCAGAGGATGTAGATTTGATGTGGGAACACCTAGATTTAATGGGAACCTGAGGCGTAACTTTTTCAGTGTGGGTATATGAAATGAACTGCCCGAGGACATGGCTGTGGCCAGTACTATCAAAGCATTTAAAATACACTAGACATAGACATGGATAGGAAAGGTTACTAAGAGATATCAACATGTAAATGGGAGAAGCTGAGATGGGACATATTGGTCGGCATTGACGAGGTGGGCCGAAGGGCCTGTTTCTGTACTGTATGACTCTGATTCTGACTTTTTAAAAAAATACTTTGATGTCAACAGGCACCTCGTTTCGCTTTCAGGAGATTCCAATTTCGAGGTCCAGAGGACATAGGTTCAAGGTGAAGGGGAAAAGATTTAACAGGAATTTGAAGGGTAACTTTTTCAACAAAGGGCAGTGGGTGTGTGAACAAGATGCCAGAGGAGGTAGTTGAGGCAGGGACTATCCCAACGTTTAAAAAACAGTTAGATGGGTACATGGATAGGACAGGTTTAGAGGGATATGGACCAAACGCAGGGAGGTGGGACCAGTGTAGCTGGGACGTGTTGGCTGGCGTGGGCAAGTTGGCCCAAAGGGCCTGTTTCCACACTGTATCACTCTATGACTCCATGTCTTCAGGACATTTCCAATGGGAGAACGCACAACAAACTGTCATAGCATTCTGATAATGACCAAATAATCTTTTAGCAGACATATTGGGAGGAATAAATGTTGGCCGGTTCTGTACCTGCTTTAAAATAATACTGTAAGATCTTTTCCACTCACTTTAAGCATCGACAAGGCCTTGGTTTAATGTGTCATTTTACAAGTCATATAATTTTCATGTCTGGTGGTAAATTGTTCACAGAAATCTAGGTACCCAATTGCATTTTAAGACGGGCTCAATTTAAAAACTTAAAAATTGATACAGGTCCACCACCGAATTTTCCAGCAAATGGTATACCGGCCTCAAAAGGGGCGGCGTGGTGGCGCAGTGGTTGAGTTGCTGCCTTACAGCACCAGAGACCCGGGTTCGAACCTGACCATAAATGCTGTCTGTATGAAGTTTGTATATTCTCCCGGTGACCGTGTGGGTTTTGCCAAGTTACATAGAAACATAGAAACATAGAAATTAGTTGCAGGAGTAGGCCATTCAGCCCTTCGAGCCTGCACCGCCATTCAATATGATCATGGCTGATCATCCAACTCAGTATCCCGTACCTGCCTTCTCTCCATACCCTCTGATCCCCCTAGCCACAAGGGCCACATCCAACTCACTCTTAAATATAGCCAATGAACTGGCCTCAACTACCCTCTGTGGCAGAGAGTTCCAGAGACTCACCACTCTCTGTGTGAAAAAAGTATTTCTCATCTCGGTCTTAAAGGATTTCCCCCTTATCCTTAAGCTGTGACCCCTTGTCCTGGACTTCCCCAACATCGGGAACAATCTTCCTGCATCTAGCCTGTCCAACCCCTTAAGAATTTTGTAAGTTTCTATAAGATCCCTCTCAATCTCCTAAATTCCAGAGAGTATAAACCGAGTCTATCCAGTCTTTCTTCATAAGACAGTCCTGACATCCCAGCAATCAGTCTGGTGAACCTTCTCTGCACTCCCTCTATGGCAATAATGTTCTTCCACAGATTTGGAGACCAAAACTGTACGCAATACTCCAGGTGTGGTCTCACCAAGACCCTGTACAACTGAAGTAGAACCTCCCTGCTCCTGTACTCAAATCCTTTTGCTATGAAAGCTAACATACCATTCGCTTTTTTCACTGCCTGCTGCACCTGCATGCCTACTTTCAATGACTGGTGTACCATGACACCCAGGTCTCGCTGCATCTCCCCTTTTCCTAATCGGCCACCATTTAAATAATAGTCTGCTTTCCTGTTTTTGCCACCAAAGTGGATAACCTCACATTTATCCACATTATACTGCATCTGCCAAACATTTGCCCACTCACCCAGCCTATCCAAGTCACCTTGCAGTCTCCTAGCATCCTCCTCACAGCGAACACTGCCCCCCAGCTTAGTGTCATCCGCAAACTTGGAGATATTGCCTTCAATTCCCTCATCCAGATCATTAATATATATTGTAAATAGCTGGGGTCCAGCACTGAGCCCTGCGGTACCCCACTAGTTACTGCCTGCCATTGTGAAAAGGACCCGTTTACTCCTACTCTTTGCTTCCTGTTTGCCAGCCAGTTCTCTATCCACATCAATACTGAACCCCTAATACCGTATGCTTTAAGTTTGTATACTAATCTCTTATGTGGGACCTTGTCGAAAGCCTTCTGGAAGTCCAGATATACCACATCCACTGGTTCTCCCTTATCCACGCTACTAGTTACATCCTCGAAAAATTCCACAAGATTCGTCAGACATGATTTACCTTTTGTAAATCCATGCTGACTTTGTCCAATGATTTCACCACTTTCCAAATGTGCTGCTATCCCATCTTTAATAACTGACTCTAGCAGTTTCCCCACTACCGATGTTAGACTAACTGGTCTGTAATTCCCCGTTTTCTCTCCCTCCCTTCTTAAAAAGAGGGGTTACATTTGCTACCCGCCAATCCTCAGGAACTACTCCAGAATCTAAAGAGTTTTGAAAGATTATCACTAATGCATCCACTATTTCCTGAGCTACTTCCTTAAGTACTCTGGGATGCAGCCTATCTGGCCCTGGGGATTTATCGGCCTTTAATCTATTCAATTTACCCAACACCACTTCCCGACTGACCTAGATTTCACTCAATTCCTCCTTTGACCCACAGTCCCCTGCTATTTCAGGCAGATTATTTATGTCTTCCTTAGTGAAGACGGAACCAAAGTAGTTATTCAATTGGTCCGCCATATCCTTGTTCCCCATGATCAACTCACCTGTTTCTGACTGCAAGGGACCTACATTTGTTTTAACTAACCTCTTTCTCTTCACATATCTATAAAAACTTTTGCAGTCAGTTTTTATGTTCCCTGCCAGTTTTCTTTCATAATCTATTTTTCCTTTCCTAATTAAGCCCTTTGTCCTCCTCTGCTGGTCTCTGAATTTCTCCCAGTCCTCTGGTATGCTGCTTTTTCTGGCTACTTTGTACGCATCATCCTTTGCTTTGATACTATCCCTGATTTCCCTTGTTATCCACGGATGCACTACCTTCCCCGATTTATTCTTTTGCCAAACTGGGATGAACAATTTTTGTAGTTCATCCATGCAGTCTTTAAATGTCTTCCATTGTATATCCACCGTCAACCCTTTTAGAATTAATTGCCAGTCAATCTTGGCCAATTCACGTCTCATACCCTCAAAGTTACCTTTCTTTTAAGTTCAGAACCATTGTTTCTGAATTAACAATGTCACTCTCCATCCTAATGAAGAACTCAACCATATTATGGTCACTCTTGCCCAAGGGGGCACGTACAACAAGACGGCTAATTACCCCTTCCTCATTACTCAAAACCCAGTCTAAAATAGCCTGCTCTCTCGTTGGTTTCCTCTACATGTTGATTTAGATAACTATCCCGCATACATTCCAAAAAATCCTCTTCCTCAGCACCCCTGCCAATTTGATTAACCCAATCTATATGTAGATTGAAGTCACCCATTATAACTGTTTTGCCTTTGTCGCACGCATTTCTAATTTCCTGTTTGATACCATCCCCAACTTCTCTGCTACTGTTAGGTGGCCTGTACACAACACCCACCAGCGTTTTCTGCCCCTTAGTGTTTTGTAGCTCTACCCATACCGATTCCACATCCTCCAAGCTAATGTCCTTCCTTTCCATTGCGTTAATCTCCTCTCTAACCAGCAACGCTACCCCACCTCCTTTTCCTTTCTCTCTATCCCTCCTGAATATTGAATATCCCTGGATATTCAGCTCCCAGCCTACGTCACCCTGGAGCCATGTCTCCGTGATCCCAACTATATCATAATCATTAATATCTATCTGCACGTTCAACTCGTCCACCTTATTACGAATACTCCTTGCATTGAGACACAAAGCCTTCAGGCTTGTCTTTACAACGCACTTACCCCTTATACAATTTTGCTGAAAAGTGGCCCTTTTTGATTTTTGCCCTGGTTTTGTCTGCCTGCCACTTTTACTTTTCACCTTGCTACCTAATGCTTCTACCCTCATTTTACACCCTCCTGCCTCTCTGCTCTTGTACCCATCCCCCTGCCACATTAGTTTAAATCCTCCCGACAGCACTAGCAAACACTCCCCCAAGAACATTGGTTCCATTCCATTCCAGGTGCAAACCGTCCTGTTTGTACCGGTCCCACCTCCCCCAGAACGTCCCAGTGCCCTAAAAATTTGAATCCCTCCCCCTTGCACCACTTTTCAAGCCACGTATTCATTTGCATTATCCTCCTATTTCTACTCTGACTGGCCCGTGGTACTGGTAGTAATCCGGAGATTACTACCTTTGAGGTCCTACTTTTAAGTTTCTCTCCTAGCTCCCTAAATTCACCTTGTAGGACCTCATCCCTTTTTTTACCTATATCGTTGGTGCCAACATGCACCACGACAACTGGCTGTTCACCCTCCCCCTCCAGAATGTTCTGCAGCCGTTCAGTGACATCCCTGACCTTTGCACCAGGGAGGCAACATACCATCCTGGAGTCTCGTTTGCGGCCGCAGAAACGCCTATCTATTCCCCTGACAATTGAATCCCCTATTACTATTGCCCTTCCCCTCTTTTTTCCTCCCTCATGTGCTGCAGAGCCACCCATGGTGCCATGAACCTGGCTGCTGCTGCATTCCCCTGATGAGCCATCTCCCTCAACAGTATCCAAAATGGTATACCTGTTTAGGAGGGAGATGACCGCAGGGGACTCCTGCCCTACCTGCCTGCTGCTTTGCTGGCTATTGGCCACCCGTTCCCTTCTTGTCCTCTTACCTTTTGCCTGCGGTGTGACCAACTCACTGTACGTGCTATCCACGACTTTCTCCGCATCGTGGATGCTCCAGTATGAATCCAGCCGCAGTTCCAATCGTTCAATGCGGTCTGCCAGGAGCTGCAGCTGGACACACTTCCTGCAAACGTAGTCACCAGGGACACCGACCATCTCCCTGATCTCCCACATGTTGCAGGCTGAACAAACCACGGGGCCAATCTCTACTGCCATACCTTACTCCCAAATTACCCTGTATTAAATATTAAAAAAACACAAAAACTTATCCTTTAAACTTTACTACTAAATACTGAATCCTTAACTCCCAGAATCCCTAACTCCCAGAAGGCAGAAATGTAAAATTGTAAACCCGGGGTTGCACCCAATCAGCTGCTTCCTCGGGTCCTCTTCCACCAATCAGCGGCTTCCTCAAAAAAAACCCACTTCTCCAAATGGAATGTTATGGATTTTGGTAAGCCTCTGAAAAAAACAAGCCCCGCGCTAGATTTTATAGCTTATCGGTCGTGTGTCGCTCCTCCCCCTCCTCCTCTTCCAACGGCTCCTGTGGGCCTCTGAAAAAAACAAGCCCCGCGCTAGATTTTATAGCTTACCGGTCGGGTGTCGCTCCTCCCCCTCCTCCTCTTCCAACGGCTCCTGTGGGCCTCTGAAAAAACAAGCCCCGCGCTTGATTTTTATCCTTACCGGTCGGGTGTCGCTCCTCCCCCTCCTCCTCTTCTTCCAACGGCTCCTGTGGGCCTCTGAAAAAACAAGCCCCGCGCTTCATTTTTATCCTTACCGGTCGGGTGTCGCTCCTCCCCCTCCTCCTCTTCTTCCAACGGCTCCTGTGGGCCTCTCCAATGCCAAGTTGCTCCGGTTTCCTCCCACTTTCCAAAGATGTACAGATTTGTAGGTTAATTAGCTTCTGTAAAAATTGTAAATTGTTCCTAGTGTGCAGGATAGTGTTAGTGTAAGGGGATCACTGGTTGAAGCGGACTCGAAGGGCCTTTTTCCGCAGGGCTATGACCTCTGCTGGTCCGGCAAAACGGATAATCCAGAAAGGCTCTGGAACCAAGGGAGCTGGAAAATCGGTGGTGGACCCTTATTAGAAATCTTTTCCTGAGCACAAGTGTTCAATAGTATGGAGTTGAGATACAAATTGGCTGTGACTGAGTGACCGAGAACTAAATGTCATGTTTTCCATATTTGTGATTTCAAGCCAGATGTCTGACCTTTTTTTACCGTTTCTTCTCCAGGTATTCTTTACATATTTTTATAGAAGTTTGTTTATGCTACTTCATTATGACAAAAGCAAGCATCTCAAATATACACAGGTATGCTTTGAATAAAATCAGTTTGAAATTATTTCCTAGGTTTTAAGTCAACCGGGTTACTATTTTACATGTCAATATATGACAATACATATTTTGAATTTTGATTAATTCTCTACATTCATGGGACCTGATTTTTGATCTTTGTTCATGTCATAGAAACAGAATTAGACCATTTGGCTCATCGAGTCTACTCTGCCATTCAACCATTCTACTCTGCCATTCAACCTGATCTATCTTTCCCTCTCAACCCCATTCTACTCCATTTACCTGTAAAGTTTGATACACTCACGAATCTGGAACCTATCAATCTCCATTTAAAAATTCCCAAAGACTTGGCCTCCACAGCAGTCTGTGGCTAAAAAAATTCCTCTTCATCTCCTTACACCCTCTTATTCCGAGGCTATGCCTTCTGGTCCCTGACTCGCCTACTAATGAAAACATCCTCCCCACATCCACTATCTCCAGGCCCTTCACTTTTCAGGCTAATGTTTAGCAAGTGTACAAATTATACAAAAGTGGGTGGTTTTGCAGATAGTGAAGATGGTTGTGAAAAATTGCAGCAGGATCTTGATTGATTGGCCAGGTGGGCTGAGGAATGGTTGAATGAATTTATTACAAAGAAATGTGAGATGTGGCATTTTGGGAAGTCGAACATGGGCAGGACCTACACAGTGAATGGTAGGGATCTGGGGACTGTTGTAGAGCAGAGATATCTAGGAGTACAGGTGCATGGTTCCTTGGAGGTGGCGTTGCAGGTAGATAGTGGTCAAAAAGGCATTTGGCACATTGGCGTTCATCAGTCAGAGTATTGAGTATAGAAGACACGTTGCAGTTGTATAAGACGTTGGTGAGGCTGCATTTAGAGTATTGTGTTCAGTTCTGGGCACCATGTTATAGGAAAGATGTCAAGCTGGAAAAGGTACAGAGAAGATTTACAAGGATGTTGCCAGGGTTAGAGGGTCTGAGTTATAGAGAGAGGTTGAGTTGGCTGGGACTCTATTCCTTGGAGTGCAGGAGGATGAGGTGTGATCTTCACGAGGTGTACAAAATCAAATCACGAGAGAAATAGATCGGGTAGATGCACAGAGTCTCTTGCCCAGAGTAGGTGAATCGAGGACCAGAGGACATAGGTTTAAGATGAAGGGGAAATTATTTAATAGGAATCTAAGGGGTAACTTTGTATCACAAAGGGTGGTGGGTGCATGGAACAAGCAGCCAGAGGAGGTAGTTGAGGCAAGGACTATCCCAACATTTAAGAAACAGATAGACAGGTACATGGATAGGACACGTTTGGCGGGATATGGACCAAACGCGGGCAGATTCGACTAGTGTAGCTGGGACATGTTGGCCGGTGTTGGGCCCAAGAGCTTGTTTTCATAGAAACATAGAAACATAGAAATTAGGTGCAGGAGTAGGCCATTCAGCCCTTCGAGCATGCACCGCCATTCAATATGATCATGGCTGATCATCCAACTCAGTATCCCGTACCTGCCTTCTCTCCATACCCTCTGATCCCTTAGCCACAAGGGCCACATCCAACTCGCTCTTAAATATAGCCAATGAACTGGCCTCAACTACCCTCTGTGGCAGAGAGTTCCAGAGACTCACCACTCTCTGTGTGAAAAAAGTCTTTCTCATCTCGGTCTTAAAGGATTTCCCCCTTATCCTTAAGCTGTGACCCCTTGTCCTGGACTTCCCCAACATCGGGAACAATCTTCCTGCATCTAGCCTGTCCAACCCCTTAAGAATTTTGTAAGTTTCTATAAGATCCCCTCTCAATCTCCTAAATTCCAGAGAGTATAAACCGAGTCTATCCAGTCTTTCTTCATAAGACAGTCCTGACATCCCAGCAATCAGTCTGGTGAACCTTCTCTGCACTCCCTCTATGGCAATAATGTTCTTCCACAGATTTGGAGACCAAAACTGTACGCAATACTCCAGGTGTGGTCTCACCAAGACCCTGTACAACTGAAGTAGAACCTCCCTGCTCCTGTACTCAAATCCTTTTGCTATGAAAGCTAACATACCATTCGCTTTTTTCACTGCCTGCTGCACCTGCATGCCTACTTTCAATGACTGGTGTACCATGACACCCAGGTCTCGCTGCATCTCCCCCTTTTCCTAATCGGCCACCATTTAAATAATAGTCTGCTTTCCTGTTTTTGCCACAAAGTGGATAACCTCACATTTATCCACATTATACTGCATCTGCCAAACATTTGCCCACTCACCCAGCCTATCCAAGTCACCTTGCAGTCTCCTAGCATCCTCCTCACAGCGAACACTGCCCCCCAGCTTAGTGTCATCCGCAAACTTGGAGATATTGCCTTCAATTCCCTCATCCAGATCATTAATATATATTGTAAATAGCTGGGGTCCCAGCACTGAGCCCTGCGGTACCCCACTAGTTACTGCCTGCCATTGTGAAAAGGACCCGTTTACTCCTACTCTTTGCTTCCTGTTTGCCAGCCAGTTCTCTATCCACATCCATACTGTATTCACACTGTATCACTACGATACTATTTGGTAAGTTTCGATATACCCCCTCATCCTTCTGAACTCCAGCGAGTACAAGCTCCGAGCAGTTAAACAATCATCAAATGCTAACCCAAACATCCCTGGGATCATTCTAGTAAACCACCTCTGGACCATGTTAGTCCATCCCTCCTCTGATGTGGGGCCCAAAACTGCTCACCATACTCCAAATGCGATCTGCCAGTGTCTTATAAAGCCTCCCTGCTTTTATATTGTAGTCTTCTCAAAATGAATGCTAACATTCCATTTACCTTCCTTGCTAACAATTCAACTTGCAAATTATCCTTGTGGGACTCCTCCACTATCGCTCCCAAGTCCCTTTGCACCTCTGATTTCTGAATCAGGCTCGAAGGGCTGAATGGCCTCTTCCTGCACCTATTTTCTATGTTTCCATGCTGCACTTCCTTAATGGCAAACTGTCCTTCCTCAAATTAGGAGACCAAAACTGCACACAATTCTCCAGGTGTGGTCTCACCAGGGCCCTGTACAACTGCAGAAGGACTTATTTGCTCCTATACTCAGCGCCTCTCGTTATGAAGGCCAAAATGCCATTAGCTTTCTTCGCTGCCTGCTGTACCTGCATGCTTACTTTCAGTGACTGATGTATAAGGACACCCAGGTCTCGTTGTACTTCCCCTTTTCCTAACCTGACACCATTCAGATAATCTGTCTTCCTATTCTTGCCACCAAAGTGGATAACCTCACATTTCTTCACATTATACTGCATCTGCCATGCATCTGCTCACTCACCCAACCTGTCCAAGTCACCTCATGAGGATGCATTCTCATAGCATCCTCTTCACAGTTCACACTGCCACCCAAGCCTTGCGGCACCCCACTAGTCACTGCCTGCCATTCTGAAAGGGACCCATTAATCCCTACTCTTTGTTTCCTGTCTGCCAACCGATTTTCTATCCATATCAATACCCTACACCCGATACCATGTGCTCTTTGCCCACTAATCTGTGTGGGACCTCATCAAAGGCTTTCTGAAAGTCCAGGTACACTACATCCACTGGCTCTCCATTGTCCATTTTACTTGTTACATCCTCAAAAAATTCCAGAAAATTAGTCAAGCATGATTTCCCCTTTGTAAATCCATGCTGACTTGGACCGATCCTGTCACTGCTATCCGAATGTGCCGCTGTTACTTCTTTAATAATCGACTCCAGCATCTTCCCCACCACCGTTGTCAGGCTAACTGGCCTTGTTCATCAGGCTAATTGGTTGAGATCCAGTATTGGAGCTCAAAGAAATTTTCCATTGAGTGACGTAATTTGCTGTACTAGTGTACCTAGTCACAGTGATAGTGCCGTGGTCAAATTATGGAGTTAGAGTTTGAGTCTCGGACTTGCATTCTGAACATTTGTAGCTTGTAGATGTTGATTATGCTGACCTTGGGGCATTGGAATGACGGTAAGTTATTTAGCCCCAGAAGCTTTTTACAACTTCATTTAACTCTATTTAATTGCCCTCTCCACCATAGCCACTTAATTAGGTTATCAAAGTTGTATTGAACTGACATTTTAATAAAAAATTGACGTGTATCGGTTTCAATTTGCAAAAGATGAATTGCAAATTTTCTCCCTCTTTCCCAACCACTTTTGCAAGGCCTGTCTCATAAGGTCCCACATAGGGGATTAGAGGGCAAAATTAGGGTACATGGTATTGGGGGTAGAGTGCTGACATGGATAGAGAAGTGGTTGGCAGACAGGAAACAAAGAGTAGGGATTAACGGGTCCCTTTCAGAATGGCAGGCAGTGACTAGTGGGGTACCGCAAGGCTTGGTGCTGGGACTGCAGCTATTTATAATATACACCAATGATTTGGATGAAGGGATTCAAAATAGCTTTAGCAAATTTGCAGACAACACAAAGCTAGGTGGCAGTGTGAACTGTGAAGAGGATGCTATGAGAGTGCAGGGTGACCTGGGCAGGTTGGGGGAGTGGGCAGATGCATGGCAGATGAAGTTTAATGCTGTTAAATGTGAGGTTATCCACTTTGGTAGCAAAAACAGGAAGGCAGATTACTATCCAAATGGCATCAAGTTGGGAAAAGGGAAGTACAACGGGATCTGGAGTCCTTGTACATCAGTCTATGAAAGTAAGCATGCAGGTACAGCAGGCAGTGACGAAAACAAATGGCATTTTGGCCTTTATAACAAGAGGAATCGAATATAGGAGCAAAGAGGTCCTGCAGTTGTACAGAGCCCTAGTGAGACCACACCAAGAGTATTGTGTACAGTTTTGGTCCCCTAATTTGAGGAAGGACATTCTTGCTATTGAGGGAGTGCAGCATAGGTTTACAAGGTTAATTCCCGGGATGGCTGGACTGTCATATGCTGAGAGAATGGAGCAGCTGGGCTTGTACACTCTGGAGTTTAGAAGGATGAGAGGGAATCTCATTGAAACATATAAGATTGTTAAGGGTTTGGACACGGTAGAGGCAAGAAACATGTTCCCGATGTTGGGGAAGTGCAGAACCAGGGGCCACAGTTTAAGAATAAGGAGTAACCCATTTAGAACGGAGACGAGTAAACACTTTTTCTCACAGAGAGTGGTGAGTTTGTGGAATTCTGTGGAATTGAGATTTGCAGGAGAGATGAGGAAATTGAGAACATACCTTTCCAGAAAATAGAGGTGGCTATTATCCTTAACATGTATATAAACAACACAGCGATAATTGTTTTGTTTCTTGTTCCTTCAGGTATTCATTTGTAGCAGCAATGGGCTATCTCACAGTGTGCCAAATTAGTAGAGTGTATATCTTCAATTATGGGCTGCTCTGCACAGATTTCTCCGGGTGAGTTCCTTTTCAGATATTTCTTGGTTGTGATTTAGTTTTTAAAACATTATGCCCTTAATATATTCAAGATGCAAGATGATCACTGCCTTCTTATAAGAGAGTTCATCATTTAGCCAGTCCATTAGTACAAGAGCTGAGATGCTAAGAAATGTGCTTGAGTAAAGTTGAGAGGAATACCTTGACTTCTGCCCTTTTGTTCAGTGTAACCCAGCTCTGCTTTCTCTTTGGAGGCTTCCAGTGTGTTTTCCCACTGCCTATAGTAGGATTTGAAATCTGTTCTGTAATTCCTGGTGTAATATCTTATCCATGAAGCTTCCAGGCAGTTGTTACCATTCACTTACGTTTGTAATTGTTCCTCCAGGGCCCATAAAATATTGAAACCTCTTGTGATGAGAAGGCGTGGCATTGTGATAACCTGCTAAATTCATTTATTGCCATTTTAAAGACATCTCCATGGTTATTTTTACCCTTCATTGCAATAATTGAGCTTCCCGTTCTGTGCCTTGTCATGTTGATCTGTTTCTTCTTTTCCTTTATGCTCAGTGGACCCTTTTGGTGAGTTGTGCCTTTTCATGGTTGCTGGATCAGTTGCAAAAAAACATCTTGGTGTGCTGTATATTGTGGCATGTTGGCTGTGAGATAACGGAGCATTTACTGATAGTTGTAATAAACCAATATTACTCTCGAATATATACTTGTTGTGGATATGGTAAATAACACATTTAACAGCATTTTGTGTATAAATGTGATGGTTCATTTATTTTTTGTTGTCAAATGGCATTATTCAATATTTGAATAAAATAAAACATTAACAACATGCTTCAACATACGGTTGAAGGTGAGATGAGAAAGATTTAATAGGAATCTGAGGGTTAACATTTTCACAGATGCCAGAACAAGCTGCCAGAGGTATTGAGGTAGGTACTGTAACAACATTTAAAAGACATTTGGACACATACGTGGATAGGAAAGGTTTAGAGGAATGTGGGCAGGTGAGGCTAGTGTCAATGAAGCATCTTTGTCAGCATGGGCAAGTTGGGTTGAAGGGGCTAGTTCTGTGCTGCAGAGTTTTTTCTCTATTGGGATCTAGATAATACTATGTAATGTATATAGTCTGCCCCTGATTTCTATGAGGGTCAATTGGAGAAGCTCCCTGAGAGTTCTCAGACCCAGAGTGAGAATATGCAGATGAGCTTGAAGTGTTGATAGAGGGCTTTTGTCTAATGATTGCCTCTCCGTGGATCTCTCTAGGCTTAGATAGTCCAAGAAGGAGAGCTTGCTTTGTCCATTAGTATTTTGGAGACCTCCAGTTTTTGTAAGAATATGCTTCATCCCTCTAGAATTTAAAGAATAACTGTAGATGTTGTCCAAAAATTGTACAGGGCTCTTTATACACTAATGAAAAATTGCAGACCTCTGAAGATCTTTGTCTAACTCACTGATGGATTGCCTCCAATTTATATTTCATAGAAATTGCATGTGATTGGTGTGATGTAGAAAAATGCGGTGCTACATGATCTAATTTCTAAGCAAGGATGTTTAGCTAGCATAATTAATACTGTTTTCTTTTAATTATTTTCATGTTGAATTATCAGAGAATCGAGTCTTCTCTAGGATGTTTGTCGATTTTTATTTTCTTCCTTGAAGACACTGGGCAACCCTTATTGAGAGAAATATGGAGCTGGGATCGTGTGCAGTTTCAGCAAGAATTTTTAACATAAGTGAATCAGTTTGGGTTTTTAATAACCTTCTGCTTTCCTTTTACAGTCATTGTTTCTGATCTAAAGTCACAAAAGACCTGGTTTTGCTAAATTAAATTTCTATGGTGAGATTTGAACTTGTATCCTCAGAATAATGATAGCTATTTGGCCACCGTGTCCTTCTGAGGAATATCAGTAAAATCTAGAAATGCACTACCAAAACTATTTCAGAAGCACTAAACATAAGATGATTGTTGATTTCCAAAATTGCTGACTTGTTTTTTTTTATTCTGTGATATTAGAACGTACGACAATACAGCACCAGAACAGGCCCTTTGGCCGACAATATCTGCCGAACTTGATGCAAGGACTTATCTACCTGCACATAACCCATATCCCTCCGTTCCCAGCATATTCAAATGCCTTTCCGAAATCTGACAAATACCACTAATATATCTGCTTCAACCACCACCCTGGTAGCATGCCCCAGGCACTCGTCGTCCCTCTCTTTAAAAAAAACTTGCCCCGCCCATATCCTTTAAATGTCGCCCCTCATACCTTAAAGTATTTGAATTGTCGTATTTGAATTTTTTCTACCCTGGGGAAAAAAGATTCTAACTGCACTATGCCACTCATAATTTTATAGGAATTCTCTTATCAGGTTTCCCTGCAGTCTCTGGCGTAACAGAGAAAACAATCCAAGTCTGTTCATTCTCTTCCAAATGGAAGTAAATCCTATCCCGAAGAATTCTCGCCACTAGTTGCCCTACCTCTGACATGAGATATAATTATGAGTGAAAGTGCAATTTAGAACTGAAAGTGCAATTTATAATCTGTAATGTTGCTACACTTTAACAACTATTGTTTATTTTGGAAACGGTTCTCCTTTTTTGAAGAGCGACTGAAAGTAAAATGTAAAACTGTTCTGCATTTGTTTTGTGGGTGAGATAATATTTTTAAAGCTAGTTTAATATTTCAGTTTAATATGAGATTTCGTATCTCCCAGCTAGGAGCATTTAATAATAAGATTAAACAAGAATTTACCAGTTTGAAGTTTGATCGATTTTATGAGGAGTTACGATGAGCAATTACGCGAAGAAGGCTGTCAGTCATCATGCGCGTCAATCTTCAAAGCAGCGGTATGGAATCACATATAAAAGAAGTTGACCTAAAGATAGTAAGATTTGGAGAACTAGAACTACCAGATGAGCTGATAATATGAGGGTTGGGAGCGGTGGGCACGTAATCACTCATCGTAACTCCTCATAAAATCAAGATCAAACTTAAAACTGGTAAGTTCTCGCTTAATCTTACTATTTTACTTCGTAGTCACGTGAAGATTTCAAAGCTCTGTGATTTCACGCCGGTTCGAATCCAGGCGTCACACACTGAATGGATTGACCATGGGTGAGTGAGAAAGTATTAATGCATTCAGACATAACATAGTTAGGTAACAAAACTGATGCTTTTATGCAAAACAAAAGGATAGTGACCCCACTCAACCTGGGGGGGAAACTATAAACAGAATTTAAAATGGTACGTGCAAACACCCCCGGTCTGGCAATGGGTTTATTATAAAACCGGCGGAACATCCTTTCATTGGCCCATCCTGCCGCTGCTAGGATGCTGTCGAGGGGCACGTCCATAGCCCTTGCTGCTGACGTTGATGCAGCCCTGGTGGAGTGAGATTTGTAAATGCCAGTATCTACTCCTGCAACTGCCAGTACCTCTTTTAGTCATCTGGAAATGGTTTGTGTTGACACCCAATGGTGTGGCTTTTTGTGGCTGATTAGGACAGCTAACTCTGAGCCTCTGGGACTCCTGATGACTGTAATATACTGGTGCAAGTGAGCGACCACACATAGTCGTGGATCTTCGGGGTATGCCAGGAGCTCAAGCCTGGGCCCTGGCACCCCGGCCCTGCTCTGTTTAACTAAATCATAAATGACAAAAGTTATGGTGTTGGCAGTGGTTTGCATGCAGAGATGCCAAGTGTCCCGGATTCGCCGTATTTTGTCCCGGCGAAATAACCTTTTTACGGTGTTCCGGCAGCCAAACATGCTGTTACGGAACACCGTCGCGCCGGTGTTCCTCCCGTGGTGAAAGCCGGCGCCATGTCCCCCCTGTTTGCCAGCCCGGCAGCTCGCAGCCACGCCCGGCCCAGAGCCCGGGCGGCGCCGGCCGCACGATCAGCGGCACTTTCTTGCCGCCAGCCGGCCGCTCGCGGCAGCCCCATCACCGGGCCTCCCCCCGACCCCCACCCCCCCCCCCACCCAGTGCGCAGGCGCAGACCCGCCGGCAACCTTGCCAAGTGCGCATGTGCCGCACCCGCCGCCGGCAGCCGCTGATCTGCACCAGTGCGCAGGCGCATAGCCGCCGGCAACAACCCCAAGTGAGTATGTTACGGAGAGAAATGCATTTAACCCCATTTGGTACGGACAAATGGGTTGAATGTTACTGTGAACTAAATTTAGGGTTGGCATCTCTGTTTGCATGTTGTCGAGTCGCAGTTTGTGCAGAGACTGGACTTGTTGTGCCGTAATGAACGCCATTAGCATGACCACCTTGAGGGTGAGCTTGTGCAAGGATAGTGTGGTGGCTGGGGCCCACTGACGGAGTAGTGTTAGCTCCACGCTAACATACCATGTTTCGGTATACCGTGGCCTGGGGGGTGTAGTGTTGTATACCCTTCATGAATCTGGTAATAAGGGGATGCTTTCCCACCGGGAGGGCCCCTGTTCCCAGTACTAAATATGAGGACAGTGCACTCCTGGCACTGTTGGTGGCACTGTAGCCTAATTTCTGGTTATGATATAAGGTAGACAGAAATTCCAGTATATCCGTGATGCACACAGTGTCATATGTAATGTTGGATGCCCGGCAATACATCTCCCACTTCTTGATGTGGCAGACGTACTGCTTTTGTGTGCTGTCCCTCCAGGCCGCTGTAATTACATCGACCGTTCGATCAGCCAGTCCGAGTCCCAGGAAAGGTCTCCTCAGAATCTGCAAACCAACAAATTGATTCGGTAATGTAGCGGATGATGGCTCCCCGTAACCGGGTGTACCAGCAGCTCCCTGCTGTTGGGGACAGCCATCAAAGGCTGTGTCATGATTCCCAGGACAAGTAGGAACCAAGATTGCGTAGGCCAATCTGGCACTACTAAAATGCCTGTGGCATTGTCTTGCTTTATTTTGACCAAGCATCTTTGATGAGGCAAAAAGGAGGGAAAACATACAAGAACATTCCTCCCAAATGCATTCCCCCCCAATGCATCGACTGCTACTGCCCCTGGGTCTGGCTCCCATGAGACATATTTGGGTAACTGGTGATTCAACCTGGAGGCAAACAAGTCAATATCCGGCATGCCATATCGGGCAACAATGTCGGTGAACACGACATGAGTCAACATCCATTCCGTGTTATCATTGAATTTCTGTGATCTAGTGTCCGCCATCATATATCTACCTGGCAGGTAGATAGCCGTGACCCAAATGTTCCTTGCAATACGCCAATGCCAAAGGAGGTTTTTCAATTTGTCACATGATACAGATTTTATACCACCCATGTGATTGACATACGCCACTGCCGTGGTGTTGTCAATCTATAGTTGAACATGCACATGATGCATACTGCTGCAATAAGCCTTTAAGCCATAGAGTGCTCCCAACAACTCTAAGTAGTTTATACCATATTACTGTAGGATTAAGGATTCCTGCACATTCCATCTGTCCCTGCAGCTGGAGCTGGTGTCTGTTGCCCCCCAGCCCAGGCCACTCGCATCGGTTTGTATTATTATCGATGTATTACCGGTGTGTCAACTTGAATTTTCTTAGAACAGTGATGTATATTGGTAGCCCACCAGTGTAATTCCGCAATGGCGTCTGGTGGTAAGTGCATATGTTTCCCGAATTGGCCTGCCTGAGATTTGAGGGCCCGTTCCTTTGTTGTAAATTTTGGTAGTGCAAAGGTCCAAAGCGTACACCTGGAAAGGTTGCCACAAGCTTGCCAATTATGCTTGCTACTTGTCTGATTGTTGGCTGCTGGTTATCAATTAGCTTATTGCAGGCTTCCATCAAGTCTGATTGCTTGAGACCTGTGGGAGAGGTGTCACCGATATTTGAATTGAGTTGATTGTAAACCCTAGGTAATCAATTACCCTAATTTGAGTCAATTTGGACTTAACTGGATGGATTGAGAATCCCAGCCTCTCAAACATGAGTTTGGTACTGAAACAGATGCTATTGCTGATTCCTTTGTGTCCCCAATTATTAGAATGTCATCCAAATGAGCCATCACAATATGGTTCTGTGCTCGTAGCAGTCCCAGAACTGGTTTTAGTAATTTTGTAAAAAGTCTGGGAGCTGAAGTCAGCCCATTTGGCAACGCCTTGAATTGCCACATCTGCCCCATCCAGTTAAATTTATAATATCTCCTGTGCTCTCTGTGTATTGGTACGGAGTAGTATGCATCTTTTAGCTCTATGTAAACCATATGACATCCTTTGGCAACCAGCTGGATAGCTGTACAAATGTTGTCCATTTTAAAATGTTTATACTGCACATGGGTATTGAGTTCCGTCAAGTAATAATAATAATATAATATTGACTGGCCTTGAGGGAGACACCAGGAATATTGCCCAAACTGAAATCATATTGCTCGAGTCGAAGACGAGGGCAATATGATTTCAGTGCGGGCAATATTCCTGGTGTCTCCCGAAAGAAGCCAGTCAATATTATAATTATTACCTATCCGCACGTAAATTAAAATAATTCCGTCGTCGTCAAGAGACGCGAATCTCGCACTGCTGGAGGCTGCCATGTTTGTTTAGATGCCGTGAGCTGATTCTTCGCGGTGAACTTTGGCCGGGTTCGTGTCCCGGATGTACGCCGGATGTAATATTTCATCTTTGTGATTGACCGCAGTTTTTCAACGTAAAGTCAATGGCGAAACCCGGAAGAAGAAAAATACCAAGTAATATTGCCCGCCGGAAACTGCGCGTTTTTGGACCTGTCAAAATACCAACTAATATTGCCCGGTAAAACTCCCTTGTATAGGTAATAATAATAGAATATTGACTGGCCTTGAGGGGGATACGACATATATTGCCTGAAGTAGAGTCGAAGATGAGGGCAATATGGATCTAGTGAGGGCAATATATGTCGTATCCCCCGAAAGAGGACAGTCAATATTGTTATTATTACCCATATCAGACATCTAGAGGAAAATCTCAACATCTCAGCTCGGCGGACTTCCACGTAAAATTTAGCCAAAATGGACGCCAAAGTCTTCCTGTCTGCCGTTTGAATATCGACATCTAGACCCTTCTCCATCAAATATTCCTTGAATATTGTTACTGCTTGTTTCGTTGCCTTCTTCGTGTTCTGCGCGTCTTTGTTTTTGTAAAATCTCGTCAAATTGCTGTTCGTCAAAAGTCGCAAACCTCTTCTCGCAGGAGGCTGCCATTTTGCTTGTTTTGTCGAGAACAAATTCTAAATTTCCCACGCAGCGCCACATTGCCAAGTTCCCGGATGTGAGACCAGGGGAATATAAGACTATATTTACCGCTGTTTTAACACGTAAAGTCCATAGGCGTTCGCAAGAAAGGGGAATACAAGAAAATATTCCCCTGTTAACCCTGCTGGCACTCAAAACGAAGGGAATACAATTTTGTAAAAGCATAGCTCAGATGTGTGATATGGGTAATAATATATTTTATTGTCATTACACATAAGTGCAACGAGATTTGGTTTGCAACTTCCATCCGATGTCATAACTTAATCGACAGATAAAATTTAGATTTAAATACCCTGAGAACAAGGTTTGTAAAAACGAACATTAGACCAGTAAAATCAACACAGACTAAAGTGCGAAGCCAGGGGAGACAGTCCATGGGGGTGGGGTACCCAGTCGAGGATAATACAACTTCCTCCATCCTTCTTTTGCTTGGGAAAAATGTTCGATACAAATTGGTGTGATTCCTGGTGAGACTCTGAATCACCCCTTTTGTATGTAAAGCCTGAATTTCAGCTTGTATCTCAAATCTTTCCTGTTGTGGAAATACATATGTGCGATTTGGTAAATTCTGAGTGGGTGGTGACGAGTCAAGAAGGAACTCAATTTTAAACTCTTGTACACTGTGCAGTATGAATGGGTCCGCTGTAATCCAATTTCTTTCATTCAAAAAATGTTGTAGCCTCCCCCAACTTGTAGGTTAGAGGTGCGTAAATTATTCCACAAGGGACTAGAATCTCGTACCATGGGCGTTACTGCCTGTGTGGTCCTTGCCTCCGGCCTCCTGCCTTGGGACAGCTGGAGTCTGCCTCCTGTCCCTGATCCCTGAGGCTGGTTGCGCCTGGTGTGGAAGGCGGCATAGGGGTGGCCTCGTAGCGATGAGCCCCTGGGTGGAGTTGGGGCTCAGCTCATGAGGCGGAGAATCTTGGCCTTGTCATCCAGCTCTTGGACCTGCTTCGGCAGGTCTGCCCCAAAGAGGTAGTTGGCCGGCTGTACATTGCTGGCCTTGCACAGCACCGCAAATTTCGGGTTGAGTGCCGGCCGTATTGCGCTTTTGCACAGACAGTTTATCTCGAACAGGGCATTACAGAGGAGCCCCACAGCATCCTGCTGTGTCTCCATCAGTGGCCCGCCATCGATGGCCCTGGCAAAAGCCGTTAACCCTGAGGCCAGTAATTTTAGTATTTTCCGGAGTTTTACCTCCTGGGCTCTTACCCCTGCTCCAATATGGCCCCAGATGGCGTGATTGACGGCCGGCACACTGAGGGAGGCACAGTTGTCAGGTGTACTGTAGCGGCCGGTGGTCTCCTCCATAATCTGGTCCTTGAGCTGGTGCGAGGCCAGGTAGTTTATGGTGATGGCCAGCTCTTCATCCAAAGGTTCTCCGGTTGGGGTAGGTATGGCGAACTTAGACGCCAATAGAGGCACTGTGGCCCCTCGCTCCCTAGGGTGTTCCCCTGATGTGCCTCCCTGCACTGAGTCAGGATACTGCTGACTCTGTGTACTCCCCACTACAGAGAGGGAGACACATCACAGCCCTGTGTAAGGTGCTGCTAGCGCGGCCTCCCGTGGAGACCCGGGCTGATACTGCTCCCTCCTCTGGAGCAGATCATTCTGGAGGCACCTCTCCCACAGGTGCTCCATCTGGGAAAGGAGCCCGCAGAAGCTTCCCAGTGTGGGAGGTGATTCCTCCGGCCCGGACTCATCTGAGTCTACGGGTCTGGCAGATTTGTGTGTGGCTTTGCGCCCCGGCGGGACTGCCACAGTGCTCTCCTGTAGCACCAAGTCTGCTGCCGCTGGTTCCAACACCGGCGGCCTGAAGGTGACTCGGACAGCTGTCCACTACCCGTAGCCGGCTTCGCAGACCGTCTCTGCACCTTCGACATGGTAGGCTAGTTCTGTTGGTAGAAAGCTAACAACCGAACCTGCCAAACAAAGACCGTAAGTAATGTTTTAAAAAACACTTACCTCGGTTTTTAAAAACTTACCGCTGGAGAGACGCAACGCGCCTGCCAGTCAGTCGTTGGCGCATGCTTCAGACGTAATGACGCGCATGACGACTGACGGCCTTCTTCACGTAGTCACTCACGTGACTCCGAAGTAAAATCTAAAATTGAAGTTATAGAAAAAATATTTTGAGTTTCCTCAATGAGAAGTAATGTTTAATTTTGTGGTCCTGTGAGGTGGAAAAGGGTGTACTTTTGAATCACAGGCACCTTGTTAACACAACAGGTAAAGTACAGGACGACAATAGCTTTTGAAAAATGTTTAGGGTGTGGATCAAAAATCAGTTAAGCTAGAGTTGTCTACTATCGACCAATTCTCCAAGTTCCCTTCCAATTCATACACCACCCTACTGGGCAAATGTGTTGCCAGTCCATGTGTGGCTTGGTCTAAATTCTGTAACTCCGGACTCAGTAGCATTGTGTGAGTATCTTCACCTAAAGAACTGCAGCGGTTCAGAAGATGACTCAAGGGCTGTTAGGGATGAATAGTAAATGCTCATGTCTCATAAATCGATATTAAAGAATGTCCTTAATTAACCTGTCATCATGTTATTCTACTTGCCAATATTTCAGAAAGTCTGTGCTATGGTTACATTGTTGTCTTTTCCCAGCACCCTGGTATTAAACTATTTTACTCGGATGTGGTCCCTTGTTTTCTTTCCTACTACTCTGCACTTATGGGTGTAGTTCAAAATGTCAATGATTACTTCAGTGTCATAATATGATGTGAAAAAAAATTGGATCATTCCAACTGAATTGGCTGTCTCTTTTCAATTTCAGAGAAATGTACCCCAGAATAGCTGTCTTTGTTAAAGGAAGTGATTTCCAAAGTGTTGCGAAGTATTGTCATCAGTCTCAACACACAAATAGGGACAGATGAATGCGCTTGAGCAGGGAAATTAAAAGAACAGCAGTGAATTTTAAGATATATCTATATCTAGTTTCCTATCATTTCTAATTCCATTGCCAATTTATATTTGGTTAAATATCTCAAACCCAAATGCCCAATACCTCATATCATACTGTCAAAAATATTATTAACCATCCATGTGTAAATTGTTGTTTTAAGCACTGATTAATTGATGAATCACAGATTTTGGTAATTTGTATTATCACGAGCAAGAAGACAAAATTATTAAAACCTGAACTATAAATTTTCAGAAGCAAAATATCCAACATGAAACATTGAATAACTACCCACAAAATAATTAATAACTAGAGCCAGGATGTTTAGGCACAGAAAAATACTGAAACAGGCAGGCAAAAAGGCATAATAAAATTACAAAAAAGGCACGACAAAGTCATTTATTGACCAAAAAAGGCATGTATTTCCACCACTAAATTATGGTTTAAAATGATAATATAAAGGTATAATACATTAAATCAAAGTTGCCTGGTTGCACCTAATTACTAGCATTTTTTTCAAATTATCTGGTGTTAAACCATGCCATCTGTCAGACAGAATATGCTTCAGTTGTGAAAAACTTTTTTCTACCTCAGCTGAGGTCAGTGATGCATACCCAAAACAAGCTACCAACACTATATTCATGTCGATATCTTGTGCATTACAACTACCTTTGAGAACTTGAGCTATGTTTTGTATTTCTTCAAGATCTTTGTTAACTAAAATCACTCACATTTTTCTTGTATGTCTTTACCCACATTGCCAGGAACTTTACGAATATCGTCAGTTACTTTGTTGAAAACCTGCAAGTTATTCACTAATGTTTCACCACGTTTCTCAAGGGAAGTGATAGCTTGTGGGAAGTTTGAAAAATTGGAAGCAATAAACACAAGATCACGGTGATGGGACTTTTTCTGCATGATTTCACTGATGATCCTGACTGCAGCAGATTCTTCTTCGACAAAACAGTTGACGATTTATTTTATCTTTTCAAAATTTGCAGCATAGAGTACAGCAGAGAGCCATGTACCCCACCTAGTCAAAACAGGCTGAGGAGGTAGCGGAATCTCAGGTGCCATTTCCTTGAACAACTGCATACATGACGGTGCTTTGAGGAAGATTTTCTTGACATTGGAAACTAGGCGATCGACATTTGGAAACAAGCTACAAATGTGCTTGGCAATTCTATGAAGTCCTTGAGCTAAGCATGTCAAATGCAACATTTTAACTTTAAGAGCATGAGCAGCTTGTTTCATGTACGGAGCTGCATCAGTCACAAACAGAAGAACATTCTCATGTTTTATCCTTCTGGCCAAAGTACAGCAAGTGAAGATGTAAACAACTGAGCAATAGTTGAGCTGTTTGACTTCTCCAATACTTCTGATGTCAACGAATACTCCTTTGATGGTTGACCTGCCTCCAGTGTACAGATGACCACATTGGCTACATATCTTCCCGCAGTATCAATTGTCTCGTCGATTGAGATCCATATTTTGTTGCATGCGACTTCATCTCTAATTTTCTGCACAACAATGTTGAAGTTGCTATCAACATAATTTTTCCGTAATGATAACTCACTTGGCATATGTTCCTCTGTGTATTTATCTAAAAAAACCTCTGAGAGATTTATTTTCCAATTTTCACAGTGGAATTCCAACGTCAATGAATGCCTTGCACAGATCATTCGAAAACTCAGATTTGCGACTGGAGCCAGCAGTAAATGGAGTGAGGAGACAAGCTTGGGTATTTTGCTTGGGTCGTCTACACCCCAGCAGTATTTATATTGACTTCTCTGATTGTAGTGGCCATCAACTCATACACCTCAACCGTTCTGGACTACATAAAATTCTGCACGGACAACGTCACTACCCACAAAGTAATAAGGACCTTCCCTAACCAGAAGCCGTGGATGAGCTGGGAGGTCAGACTCCTGCTGAAGGCTCGCGACGCCGCTTTTAAATCTGGCGATGCTGAGGGTTACAGCTCATCCAGGGGCCAATCTGAAAAGGGAATTAGGAATGCTAAATTAATCACAAAACGGCGGATTGAGGAGCATTTCCGAAATAACTCTGACCCCAGGCGCATGTGGCAAGGAATCGAATCCATTGCCGATTACCATAAAGTTAACACTCCCCCCCCCCCAGACAATGCCTCCCTATCTTCCTGACGAGCTAAACTATTTCTACGCCCGCTTCGACCGGGACAACAAAACTCCTGCCATCAAAGTTGCTCCACCCCCGCATGAACAACCCTCAGTCTCTCCACCTCTGCTGTACAAGATGCACTGAGCAAGGTGAATGAGCACAAAGCTGCCGGCCCGATGGCATCCCCGGGCGGGTGCTCAGGGCATGTGCTGGACAACTATCCCTGGTCCTCACTGACATCTTCAATCTGTCACTGGCCCAGGGTGTTGTCCCCACTTGCCTCAAGACATCTACCATTGTGCCAGTGCCCAAACAATCAGCGACAGGGAGTCTCAATGATTTCCGGCCAGTGGCACTCACCCCTGTCATCGCCAAGTGCTTCGAGCGGCTGATCTTGGCTCACCTCAAAGCCAGCCTCCCCCCCACACTGGACCCCCATCAGTTTGCCTACCGGACCAATAGGTCAACAGAAGAACGCCATATCTGCGGCCCTACACTCTGCCCTGACCCACCTGGACAGCAATAACACCTACATCAGGCTGCTGTTCATCGACTTCAGTTCCGCCTTTAACACTGTCATACCCGCTAGCTTGATCACCAAACTCAGCGGTCTTGGCATCTCCACTTCCCTCTGCAATTGGACACTGGATTTCCTCACTAACAGACCCCAGTCTGTTAGGATCAACAACCTCACCTCCTCCACTATAACACTGAACACTGGCGTGCACAGGGCTGTGTGCTCAGTCCCTCTCCTCTACTCTCTCTTCACCCATGACTGCATCCCTAAGTTTAGCTCCAACGTCATCATAAAATTTGCCGACCGACACCCACGGTGGTAGGACTGATCAGCGATTAACGACGAGTCAGCCTACAGGGAGGAGGTCCAGCACCTGACAAACTGGTGTGCCAATAACAACCTCGTCCTCAAACTCCCAAAAGACGAAGGAGATCATTGTTGACTTCAGGAAGAACAGAGGGGGCAGACACACCCCCATCCATATAAACGGGACTGAGGTGGAGCGGGTCTCAACTACAAATTCCTCGGGGTACACAATCTCGGAGGATCTGTCCTGGTCCCTCAACACCTCCAAGCTGGTCAAAAAAGGCGCAGCAGCGCCTTTACTTCCTGAGGAGGCTCAAAAAAGCCCACCTGTCCCCCCAGATCCTGACCAACTTCTACCGCTGTACCATCGAAAGCATCCTGACCACCTGCTTTACGGTATGGTTACAGCAGTTGCACCGTAGCTGACAGGAAGGCACTACAACGGGTGGTGAACAAACCGCCCAGCACATCATCGGTGCCCTGCTCCCTGCTTTGGATGCCCTCCACCGAAAAACGGTGTCTGAGACGGGCTGGGAAGATCATCAAGGACCCCTCCCACCCTAACCATGGACTGTTTGCCCTCCTACCATCGGGGAGGCGGTACAGGAGCCTCAGGTCCCGCACCAGCAGGATGAGGAGTAGCTTCTACAATAACACCATCGCACTGCTGAACTCGGAGTCCCGCCGATAGATTCCCACATCTGTATTTATTTATCTGTATTTATCTAAACATTGCTATCACTACGTACTGACACTAAACTGCATTTCGTTGTACCATACTTGTATCTGTGCAATGACATTAAATTTGAATTGAATTGAATTGTAGAAAGCCCTCGTCTTCTCCTTCCTCCCCCTTCCCAGCTCTCCTTCTAGTCCTACTGTCTCCACCGCTTCCTTTCTTTTTCCCGCCCCCCCCTCACATCAGTCTGAAGAAGGGTCTCGACACGAAACGTCACCTATTCCTTCTCTCCATAGATGCTGCCTCACCCGCTGAGTTTCTCCAGCATTTTTTGTCTACCTTCGATTTTTCCAGCAACGGCAATTCTTTCTCAAATAGATCTTTGAAGACTGAACCAGCGGCACGAACAAATGATCGACCGACGGTGGCGCCCCGGGTTTCGCCCCAGTGGTGGAAATTTTCTTGTAACTTATACTATGTTAACACGTTAATAATAAATTATTAATATTAACGTGTTAACATAGAAAACATCATTGTAATCACGGTAGAACTAGAGAGAAAATAGCAAAACGGCAAAAAGGCTGATTGAGGCACACGGTGGTGAAAAGGGCATTATCTTGGTGAAATAGAAACATAGAAACATAGAAATTAGGTGCAGGAGTAGGCCATTCAGCCCTTCGAGCCTGCACCGCCATTCAATATGATCATGGCTGATCATCCAACTCAGTATCCCGTACCTGCCTTCTCTCCATACCCTCTGATCCCCTTAGCCACAAGGGCCACATCCAACTCACTCTTAAATATAGCCAATGAACTGGCCTCAACTACCCTCTGTGGCAGAGAGTTCCAGAGACTCACCACTCTCTGTGTGAAGAAAGTCTTTCTCATCTCGGTCTTAAAGGATTTCCCCCTTATCCTTAAGCTGTGACCCCTTGTCCTGGACTTCCCCAACATCGGGAACAATCTTCCTGCATCTAGCCTGTCCAACCCCTTAAGAATTTTGTAAGTTTCTATAAGATCCCCTCTTAATCTCCTAAATTCCAGAAATCATCAAAAAAGGCATGAAAAGGCACTTTTATGGCGTTTATGGCAAATTCCTGGCTCTTAATAACCAAGTGTTTTGGAATGGTGGTGCCTGTAATTCAGAAAGAATAAACCCTGCCAATTACACATTTAAGGATAGTTAATGCAGAAAAAGTTTAAAATTGGTGGGTGTTGTATGTAAAGAGTTCCAGTTCATTAATTTAATGTTATAGTTGAACATTGTGATTGGGTTCTTGGGGATCCAAAATAAATGACTATGGCCATAAGATTATAAGACATAGGAGCAAAATTAGGCCATTCAGCTGGTCAAGCCTGTTCCGCAATTTGATCATGGCTGGTCTCTTTCTTGCTCTCAACCCCATTCTCCTCGTAATCTTTGATTTGCGTACGTGTCCTTCGCACGCAAATTACGCAACCTCGTGGTCGTGTTGAGCTGCGAAGGTCGCATGCGATTTCATGCGTACGCACAGCCGTCTGGAGCGCGTGACGTCATTTGGAGATGGACGCAAAATGCCGGAGTAACTCAGCAGAACCGGCAGCCTCTCTGGAGAGAAGCAATGGGTGATGTTTCGGGTCGAGACCCTTCTTCAGTCTGAAAGAAGGGTCTTGACCCAAAACGTCATCCATTCCTTCTCTCCAGAGATGCTGCCGGTCCCGCTGAGTTACTCCAGCATTTTGTGCCTATCTTCTATTTCTTGGCCCCACTCTGGCAGTAGAAGTGCGGGCTCGGCCGTGAGTCCCAGGCCGAGCTCGGCGATCGTTTGCCTGCTTCTGCTGCTGTTAGAGGCGAGTCGCGCCAGGGTCTTGGGCCTGTCCCACTTTGGCCATCAGTTCCCCGACAGGCTGTTGGCGCGCGAAGATTTAGTTCGCTATAAAAACTTCGGAGCCCCGCGCGATGTCGCGCACAACTACATACCCCTCCGCGCTTCTCAGGTCGCGTAATTTGCATGCCAAGGACACGTAAGTGGGACAGGCCCTTTGCTAATCAAGAACCTATCAATCTCCACTTTAAAATTAACCCATGAATCGGTCTCCATAGTCTTTGGCTAAAGAATTCCATACATTCACCACCCTTTGGCTAAAGAAATTCCTCCTTGACTCCATTCTAAAGGTGCGTCCTTTTATTCTGAGGCTGTGCCCTGTGGTCTTAGACTCAACCTCCACATCTACTGTATCTGGGCCTTTCATTATTTGGTAGGTTTCAATGAGATCCCCCCCCCCCCCCCCCCTTTGTGACAATGTTAAGTTACATTTTGGATATTTGCATGTCATCTTCTGTGAATTTTCACTCATTATCTGTTTTACATGTCAAAAAAAAAGCTAAAGCTATTTTCGTTTCCTTTCTAGTCCTTTGATGATAGTCACTCAGAAGGTCACCAGCCTTGCCTTTCAAATACATGATGGTAAGATCCTGATGATCTATGATTAGTGTAAAACTTATTTACATTTCTTTCTCCCAGTAAGTTATTGTAATGCTATGTTTTGTGTGCCTGGGAATAACTGTCATGGCTAATCTGTGCAATACAACTTTCGGGATGTATTTTGTTTGTAAACTATAGCAACATGTGTTCAAACATCAATGCCTTGGATGCATTTGCAGTGTGACTGAGGATGTGGAAGAGTCTTGTTTAGTATTGGATGAGTCACCATGAAACATTGTAATCCTTGGCCTCTTTCCTCACCAATTTTTTGGATATGAGGCAGACGGTCAACATTTTAAAGAGGTGACACAAGTCTGCAGAATGGTGCTGGAATCTTCAACCATTAAAATGAATTTAAACAAAAAGCATCTGAATTTTGTGTTTTTAAAAATGTTTTTCTTATTAATAGTTTAGTTTTAGAGATAGGGGACCAACCCTGTGTCTGACAAGCAAATAAAGAAAATAAAAAAGAAAAAATAGAAAAAATAAAAAAAAATGCAATGTAAGATTTGGCATTGGTATATTTTACGGGTTATCCATTGATGTGTTTGGAAGTTGCAGTTGCACATTTACAATCCTTTTTTATAAGAATTGCTTTTGCAGAACAGAAAGTGATGATTCACGGATAAATTTTATTTAATCAAGCTGTAGACGCGAGTGTGCATGTGCATACAACAGAAGTGCTGGCAGTCCTCAACACCAGGTTATGATGAGATGACATTTTACAGATATTTCAAATGTTATGTCACTAAATTATCATACCTTTAGCCAATGAAGTTTAATGAACTGAATACCATTTTTAATCCAGATTTTGATTACAGTCTGAGGAGTGGTATTACCTGAAATACCAAATAGGGAAAATTTAAAAAAACCTGTAGTTAATGCACAAAGTGAAATAAAGAAAAGGTTTTAAATACTCAGTGGCCCAGGTAGCTTTGTCGAGAGAAACAAAGTTAACATGTTTTGTTTTAAACTAATTTCGTGGAACGTCCTTCGCATTGAATGTTAATTGTTTTGTTTTCTATGAATGCTGCATAACCTGCTGAGAGTTTGTATGTTCTGTTTTCATTTGAACCTGAAATACCAGTCACTTTCACATCATCTTGAGCTTTAAAACAAAGGAAGAGCAGGACTTAAATTTTAAATTTGGTACATTTCTAATTAGCAACCAAGGTATTGGTCAACTGAAAAATGGCCTACACGTTCTATATTGTTTTCCTCAAAACTAGTGTGTAGGATGGTGTTAAATGTGCAGGGATCGTGGTTAGTGGCTGGTCCGTTCGGACTCGGTGGGCCAAAGGGGGGGCCTGTTTCAACACTATAATCTCTAAACGAAACACAATTTCTAATTTTTTTTTTTTTTTTTCTAACTTGCACTTTCTTGGTGCATGCATTGATGATGCAACTTCATATTACAGAAAAATCAGTGTTGTGCACATTTTCCTCTGAATGCAAACTTGCCCCCATATCATGGGGGTTGCCTGGAGTTTGTATTTTATTACTTCAACAAACCTTGAATATGAATAGGTTAATCCCACTGGGGCGCAAAACTAGGGGTCATAAATAGAAACTTGTCAATATCGTACAAGAAATTCAGAAGAAATCTTGTCACTCAGAGAGTGCTCATATTCTGGAAAAATTAATCTCATGGTTGAGGTGGATAACGTTGATGTTGAGGTGGATTACATTGGAGAATCTAGATAATTATTTGAGGATGAAAGGAACAAAAGTTGATGAAGGCATTTGGGAGCTGTCAAAAGTTGATGAAGGCATTTGGGAGGTGTGCCATTTGCATGCCGGTTCCTGTGTTTTATATTTTTATTTTCATAGAACAACCAAATGATATTTTGAAATGGAGAGGCTGCCAAGATTCTGGAAGACATCATACTGAAGTAAATCAGGAAATAATGAACAGATATCAGTTTTCCGTTTCAGAAATATGCTTGTGAGTGATGCAATTTAGATGCTGCACAGTATTTATGGCCTGTACAGATTAAGTTGGAGAGTAGCACTTTGTGAAAATTCTTTCAGCACGCTCAAAGCAGAACATAAAGCAGATTGCCGAGTGGGACTAAAAGAAGCAGGAAGGCAAATTGAGGGTGAATGCTGTTTTGTGGTATATCATCTGTATTACTAAAAGTAAGATCTTGACCGCTTTTGACGCACTGCAATTTGATTTCCGAGAGAACGCCGCCACTTCCGGCTGTCATTTTTGACCACCTCGCTCAGAGTCCCCCTCCGCCAGACTGGACCAGAGATTTTTCCCATCGATGAAAAATCAGAGAGATATTCATGTTTTTAAAAAAATTGCCATTCTCTCTGCTGCCCCTACTGGTGGGAGGGGGAGGGACTATAAAACCCAGAAGCGGTGTGCCTCACCCAGTCTCTGCAAGATGGAGGAAGCCAGAGGGTCACGTCACTCTGAGCTCTGAATAGCACTGAACATATGTCTACTCAACCGTGAGGTGCCCTTTAATGTGTTTGTTTGAAAATGAAAATATGGGGCGGGTTTCCCGGGCTCTGGATTGAAGCCGCTGAACACGTGCTCAGGGTGTGCCTTGCGCTCCGCTAGGCGCCTTGAAGTTCTACAACAAGGCGGCGGCGGTCGTTATCGCAGCGCGGGCGCGGGGAAGCGTGGTGAAAAACGTGGCCATGGCGGCCGGTCACAGGGGTACGACCCCTCCTCTCTCCGTCTCCCCCGTTCCGAGTCCGTCTGTCACGCCTGGTGGGTGGGCTTCCCCTCACGGAAGCCATGATCGGCCGACCCTCCGCTGCTTTTGACAGTCCTCAGATCGCTCTCGTCCTCGCTCGGGCCCGGCGCCTGGTGGGGACGCTGCCGCCCCCCCCATTGGCTGCCACCCCGTTCCCCTCCCTCCCCTCTCTCACCCCCCCTCTCTCATTCTCCCCCCCCTCCTCTCTCACTCTACCCCCCTCCTCTCTCACCTCTACTCCCCTCCTCTCACTCTGGCCCTCCTCTCTCTCCTCTCCTCCCCATCCTCTCTCCCCCCCTCTCTCTCTCTCTCCCCCCCTCTCCTCTCTCTCTCCCCCTTGTGTGGTGTTTTTCTGGTGATTCACATCTCCTCATGATTTACCTCATGATCTCAAAAATCGCCACATCTGAAAATTTGATTAATTATTTCTTTAGTTATTTCTCCAAATTGTTCATAAATCTGAGATCTTTTTAAAATCTAACGAGCTGGATGACGTCACAATGCTTCTGCTCCTCGCGGCCAGCTATGCAGAGTTTTTGCTGGGCACTGTTTTTGCACGCGCTGCGAGTTGCGTTAGCCCCCCCCCCCCCCCACCCACCCAGGTTCTTCTAAGACGCAGAAAGAATGAGCAAGTGGGCTCTGTTCTACGAGCTGGATGATGTGGGCTTCCGAAGGTTATTCCGAGGTTGACGCCTCGACTCGGCTTTCCCGAGAGCTGCCAAGAGCTTTGGTCGACGCACGCTAGCACATCGGCTGGGGTTGCCCAAGAGCATCCGAATGCTTCTGAGGTTGACACGCGACGCACGCTAGCGCCTTGGCTCGGCTTTCCCGAGAACCTCCCGAGAGCTGCCGGGAGCTTTGTATTAGAGTCGGGCCTGTGCAGGCCCGCGACTAGATAAGACTCTCCTTCTCCCTCTCCCATCTCATCCCTCTGCCCTCTCCCTCTCCCTCTCCCTCTCCACTCTCCACAGAGCCCACTCTCCCCTCCACCCTCACTCTTCTCGCCCTCACTCCCCTCTCCCGCTCCCTCTCCCTCCCTCTCCCAGATCTCTTGGGCCCCCTCCCCCTCCCCCTCCAAAAACCTCCCCTCCCCCTCACCCACCCCCTCCCCCTCCCCCTCCTCCCTCTCCCTCTCCCTCTCCCTCTCTCACTCTCTGTTTTATCGCAGCCCACTCACTCGCCCGGCTCCCCTCCTCCTCTCCCCCCTACTACTCTCCCCCATCCCCCCCCTTTCCTCCCTCTATCTCTTACCCCCCCCTTTTCCACCCCACCCTTGTGCGTGGGGGGTGGTTAGTGTGTGTGTACGGCCGCAGGCCACCACCCCCACCCTCCCCCCCGCGCAACGGGTGCTACTTGGTCTAGTTATCAAATAAAAGTTGGAGAGGCTAGTGGTGAAAAGCCATTGTCTATAGAGGATTTTGTTCTACCATTGAACTGAACAGCTCCTGTTGGTACATGTCTAAGTTAAGCTTCAGAGAGTGTGGAGAAATATTGAGAATACGGTATTAGCTGAGGGACCAATCACAAAGCATTGCATGGATGTAAGAATCGGCACCCCCCCCCCCCCCACTGCAACTGGATGCTTGATTTCTTGACCCATAGGCCACAACCAGAGGATAGGCGACAAAACATCCTTTGTGATTATCTCAACAATGGAGGAATCATTCCCTGTCCACTTACTGTACTCTAACGCTCACAATTTCACATATTATATCACTGCAGTGGACCAGATTTTAAACAATGATGAAACACAGTACCAAAATTACATATAGAGCTTAGTAACATAGTGTCAAGAAAGCAACCACACGCTCTGTATCGGCAAGATGAAGGAGCTGTTATGTGCTTCAGGAAGCACACTCCCCAGTCATACTTTGTGAGGGTCGAGGTGGAGAGGGTCAAGAACTTCTAATTCGAAGGCCCAATTATGACCAACAACTTGTCCCGGACCAACCACGTTGAAGCAATGGCAATGAATTCACACCAATGCCTCTACTTCCTCAGAAGACTCGGGAAGATTGACATGTCTCCAATGACTTTTGCCAACTTCTATAGATGCACCATCGAAAAAATCTTATACCAATACTGGTGATTTGTGGTTGTGAGAGTCTTTTGTGGCTTTAACCATATAACCATATAACCATATAACAATTACAGCACGGAAACAGGCCCTCTTGGCCCTTCCAGTCCGTGCCGACCATTTGTTTTCCCCTAGTCCCATCTACCTGCACTCAGACCATACCCCTCCATTCCCTTCACGTCCATATACCTATCCACTTTACTCTTAAATGTTAAAATCGATCCTGCCTCCACCACTTCTGCTGGAAGCTGATTCCACACAGCCACCACCCTCTGGGGGGGAGTAAAGAAGTTCCCCTCACGTTACCCCGAAACCTCTGTCCCTTAATTCTCATGTCATGCCCTCTTGTTTGAATCTTCCCTACCCTCAATGAGAAAAACGTAATCCACGTCAACTCTGTCTATCCCTTTCATCATTTTAAATACCTCAATCAAGTCCCCCCTTAACCTTCTGCGCTCCAAAGAATAAAGACCTAACTTGTTCAACCTTTCTCTGTAACATATGGCTGGAAACCCTGGCAAACATTCTAGTAAAATCTCCTCTGTACTCTCTCTATTTGTTGACATCCTTCCTATAACTAGGCGACCAAAATTGTACAACATTTACTCCAGAATTGGTCTTACCAATGCTTTGTACAATTTTAACATTACTTCCCTACTCCTATATTTCAATGCTCTGATTTATAAAGGCCAGCACACCAAAGGCTTTCTTTACCACCCTATCTACATGCGATTCCACCTTCAAGGGAACTATGCACAGTTAATTCCTAGATCCCTCTGTTCCACAGCATTCCTCAATTCCCTTACCATCTACCATGTACGTCCTATTTTGATTTGTCCTGCCAAGATGTAGCACTTCACACTTTATCAGCATTAAAACTCAATCTGCCATCTTTCAGCCCACTTTTCCAAATGTCCCAAATCTCTCTGTAGACTTTGAAAATCTACTTCATTATCCACAACACCACCTATCTTAGTATCATCTGCATACTTACTTATCCAATTTCCACCCCATCATCCAGATCATTGATGTACATGACAAACAACAGTGGACCCAACACACTGAATCCCTGAGGCACCCCACTGGTCACCGGCTTCCAACCTGACAAACAGCCCATCCACCATTACTCTGACATCTCCCATTCAGCCACTGTTGAATCCATCTTGCTACTCCGCCATTAACACCCAAAGATTGAACCTTCTTAACCAACCTTCCATGGGGAACCTTGTCAAGGCCTTACTGAAATCCATATAGACAACATCCACTGCTTTACCCTCATCAATTTCCCTAGTTACCGCTTCAAAAAATTCAAGAAGGTTTGTCAAACATGACCTTCCAGGCACAAATCCATGTTGACTGTTCCTGATCAGACCCTGTTATATCCAGATGCTTATATTATTAATTATCTCTAAGTAATCCTTTCCATTAATTTGCCCACCACTGACGTCAAAAACTAATAGGCTAGGTTTATTCTTTGAAACCCTTTTTAAACAATGGAACAACATGCGCAGTACGCCAATCCTCCCGGCACTGTTCCCGTTTCTAATGACATTTGAAATATTTCTGTCATAGCTCCTGCTATTTCTACACTAATTCCCTCAATTCCTAGGGATATCCTGTCAGGACCTGGAGACTTATGCACTTTTATATTTTTCAAAAGTGTCAGTACTTCCTCTCTCTTTTTGAATCTCATAGTTTTCCATAGCTACTCTACTCTTTCCCCTTAACTCACCGAGTTCAATATCCTTCTCCTTGGTGAATACCGAAGAAAAGAAATTGTTCCATATCTTCCCCCATCTCTTTTGGCTCTGCAGATAGCTGTCCATTCTGGTTCTCTAATGGTCCAATTTTATCCCTCGTTATCCTTTTGCTATTAATATAGCTGTAGAAACCCTTTGGGTTTACTTTCACCTTTCTTGCCAAAGCAACCTCATATCTTCTTTTTAGCCTTCCTAATTTCTTTCTTAAGATTCTTTTTACATTTTTTATACTCCTCTAGCACCTCATTTACTCCATGCCTCCTATAATTATTGTAGATATCTCTCTTTTTTCGAAACAAGTGTCCAAATTTCCCTTGAAAAACATGGCTCTTTCCAATTTTTACTATTTCCTTTCAACCTAACAGGGACATAAAGATTCTGTACTCTTACAATTTCCCCTTTAAATGTCCTCCATTTCTCTTCTACATCCTTCCCATGAAACAAAGTGTCCCAATTCACTCCTTTAAAATCCTTACGCATTCCCTCAAAGTTAGCCTTTCTCCAATCAAAAATCTCTACCCTATGTCCAGTTCTGACTCTCTCCATAATTATATTGAAACTAATGATATTGTGATCACTGGTCCCAAAGTGCTCACCAACGCATACCTCCGTCACCTGGACCTGCCTCATTTCCTAACAGGAGGTCCAGCACTGCCCCTTCTCTGGTCGATACCTCTATGTACTGCTGCAAAAAACTATCCTGCACACATTTTTACAAACTCCAAACCATCCAGCCCATTTACAGAATGTGTTTCCCAGTCTATTTTTGGAAAATTGAAATCTCCCACAATCACTACCTTGTGCTTACTACTAATATCTGCTATCTCCTTACATATTTGCTCTTCCAATTCACGCTCCCATTTGGCGGTCTATAATACACCCCTAAAAGTGATGCGACACCGTTCCCACTTCTCAGTTCCACCCAAATAGCCTCCCTAGACGAGCCCTCTAATCTATCCTGCCAAAGCACTGCTGTAATATCTTCTCTGACAAGCAATGCAACACCTCCCCCTCTGGTCCCTCCAATTCTATCACACCTGAAGCAACGAAATCCTGGAATATTTAGTTTCCAATCACAGCCCTCCTGCAACCAAGTTTCACTGATAGCCACAACATCATATTTCCAGGTGTCAATCCAGGCTCTAAGTTCGTCCACCTTACTTACAATGCTCCTAGCATTAAAATATACACATTTTAGAAAACCCACTATCCCTTATTCTCGGTCTATTATCTTTTTCATCTTTCTCGCCTACATTTTGGATCCGAGTGCTTCCCTTCTCTGCCTCTTGCCCCACACCCTGACCCCTAGCCCCCTCTACCCGAGTCCCTCCCCTCAGCCTTTCTAGTTTAAAGTCTCCCCAGTAGCCTTTGCAAATCTCCCTGCCAGGATATTGGTCCCCCTCGGGCTCAAGTGCAACCCGTCCTTTGTGTACAGATCATGCCTTCCCCAAAAGAGATCCCAGTGATCAAGAAACTTGAATCCCTGCCCACTGCACCAGTCCCTCAGCCACGCATTTATCCTCCACCTCATTTCATTCCTACTCCCACTGTCACGCGGCACAGGCAGTAATCCTGAAATCGTTACCATTTTGGTCCTTCTCCTTAACTTTCCCCCCAACTCCTAAATTCTCCCTTCAGTACCTCATCACTTTTTTCTGCCTATGTCATTGGTACCTATGTGTACCACAACATCAGGCTCCTCTCCCTCCCTTATCAGAATCTTTTGTACACGTTCTGACACATGCGAGACCCTGGCACCAGGGAGGCAAACTACCATCCGGGTCTCCCGACTGCGTCTACAGAATCGCCTATCCGACCCCCTAACTATAGAGTCCCCTATTACAATTGCCCTCCTCTTTTTGCTACCCTTCTGAGCATCAGGGCCGGTCTCTGTGCCGGAGGCTCGGCCGCTGTTGGTTCCCCCAGCTAGGCTGTCCCCTCCAATCGTACTCAAACCCGAGTACCTATTTTCCAGGTGTACGGTCACAGGGGTACTCTCTAGCCCCTGCCTCTGCTCCTTGCCCTTCCTAACCGTGACCCACTTGTCTGCCTCCTGAATCACTTTCATAACTTTTAAAGTCTGCATTGCGATTAAAGGGGCACAGACCATATGTTGGTGTTTTCCACTCATTTCTTCCTTCTGATTTTCAATAGGGATGGGTCGTAAAGATGAAGAACTGACAACTGAACAGCGCAGTCTTGCTGTCAGGTAGGATACGCAGGTCCACACTAAACTTCACTTTTGTGTTTTTAATCCAAATTGAACCCAAAGTTGCTTCCAGCTCAATTCATTACAATTTAATTTAGTTCAGAGATACGGCATGAATATAACATCAGGGATAAATTCCTATTTCTATATTTACAGTGCAAGGCCCACTTTACTGGAATTTTGCAGCTATCACCTGAATTTTCTAGGTATCTTGGCTGGACCAACCTGCAATTTCAGGGACTATATTGCTTTTATTGAAGGAAATCATATAAACATGAAACTAATAGAAGAATATTGGAAGCGAAGCGGCTGCACTAAGTTCCCTGATCCTTCACCGCTGGCGAGTATTCACTGTTATTGATTCTGTGATTTGTTTTATTGGGATTGTGCTTTTTTTACAGGCATTGTAACTTAATTAACTGTTAAAACTGGGTAATGCAAAAGGGTAGGAAGGAACTGCAGATGCTGGTTTATACTGAAGATAGACGCAAAGTAACTCAGCGGGTCAGGCGGCATGCATGAAGCAAAAGAATAGGTGACATTTTGGGCAGAACCCTTCTCAGTGTGAAGAAGGGTTCTGACCCGAAATGTCACCTATTATTTTTCTTCAGAGATGCTGCCTGGCCCACTGAGTTACTCCAGCACTTTGTGTTAAACTTCCCAGGACTTAGGCATGGATTCAACCTAACCTGTGGGCTGCAAGTCTGTTCTTTCTGCAAACTGCATAGTTCAATTGTTAAAATATGTCCGGGGAATCTGAATCAATCTCTCACTGCACAGGGAACTATATTTGAAGGCCAGTGCACTGGTCAATGTTAGCAGTGGATGCTGAAATAACAAATATTGTATTCTCTAATTCTTTGGTGAATATACACGTGCTAATGCATGCATGATACATTTGTCACTGATTCGCTTCAGTCTTGGTGATACAGCAAAAACAGATCCTTCAGTGTGCTGAGTCCACACTGATCCATCAAGCATCCATTTACACTTCCATTTTATTTCTTGTCGCATTGCCATCAACCGCCTCAAATTCTACCATTCACCTGAACACTGGGGATAACTTAGTGCCCAATTAACCTGCTGATCTGCACATCTTTAGGATGTGGGAGGAAACTGTATACCTGGGAGAAACCAACACGGTTGCAGGAAGAATGTGCAAACTTGGCACAAACATCACTGGAGATCAGGATTGAACATAGGTAGTTAGGGCTGTGGAGTGGCAGCTCTTTATAAATTGCACCACTGTGTTTCTCCATGTTATGCTGGAATTCTGTCAAACGGTGGCCACTAGCAAGTAAGCTGTATATTGAATCTGATATTCATTATAAAAAGCAATTAAAAAAATTCCACTGATTAACTTCCACGAATTACTCTTTGGTCCCTGTGGAGTGTGTTCCATAATATTACAACTTGGCCTTTTAGAGTCATAGAATCTTAGAGCGGGGAAACAGAACCTTTGGCCCAACTTGTGTACACCTGCTCATCAACAGAAGATAGACACGAAATGCTTGAGTAACTCAGCCGGACAGGCAGCATCTCTGGAGAGAAGGAATGGGTGACGTTTTAGGTCGAGACCCTTCTTCACACTATTCTACACTAGTCCCACCCACCTGCGATTGGCCCATTTCCCTCTAAACTTGTTATTTCCATGTACCTGTATAAATGTTTCTTAAACGTTGCGATAGAATGTGCCTCAACTACAGTGCCCTCCATAATGTTTGGGTCAAAGACCCATCATTTATTTGTTTGTACTCCACAATTTGTGATTTGTAAAGCCAGGATTTTGCCATAAATGCCATGTGCCTTTTCATGCCTTTTTTGATGATTTCACCAGGATAATGCTTCTTTCACGATCGAGTGCCTATATCAGCCTTTTTTTGCCATTTTGCTAAAAGGTCGTGCTATTTTCCCTAGTTGTACCGTGATTACAATGACGTTTTCTGTGTTAGCACGTTAATATTAATGTTATTATTAACGTGTTAACATAGTATAACTTACAAGAAAACTTCCACCACCGGGGCGAAAACGGCGGCGCCACCGTTGGTCATTCATTAGTTCGTGCCGCTGGCCGCTGGTTCAGATTTCTCCAAGATCTATTTAAGAAAGAACTGCAGATGCTGGAAAAATCGAAGGTAGGCAAAAAATGCTGGAGAAACTCAGCAGGTGAGGCAGCATCCATGGAGAGAAGGAATAGGTGACGTTTTGGGTCGAGACCCTTCTTCAGACTGATGTGGGGGGTGCGGGGAAAAAGAAAGGATGAGGCAGAGACAGTAGAAGGAGAGCTGGGAGGGGAAAGAGGGAGAAGATGAGGATTATTTAAAATTAGAGAATGTTGGCACTGCTGGGGTGTAGACTACCCAATCTTGTCTCCTCACTACATTTACTGCTGGCTCCAGTCGCAAGTTTTCAAGTGATCTGTGCAAAGAATTCATTGAATTCCACTGCGCAAATTGGAAAACAAATCTCTCAGAGGTTTTTTAGAGAAATGCACAGAGGAACATAAACCAAGCGAGTCATCATTACGGAAAAACTATATTGACAGCAACTTCAACATTGTTGTGCAGAAAATTAGTGATGAAGTTGCATGCAACAAAATATGGATCTCAATAGACGAGACAACCGATGCTGTGGGGAGATATGTGGTCATCGGTACACTGGAGGCAGGTCAACCATCAAATGTCAACCATCAATTTGTTGACATCGGAAGTATTGGAGAATATTGTTTACATCTTCACTTGCTGTACTTTGGCCAGAAGGTATAAAACACGAGAATGTTCTTCTGTTTGTGACTTAAAGTTTTATTCGCCAAAATGTTGCATTTGACTTGCTTAGCTCAAGGACTTCATAGAATTGCCAAGCATATACGTAGCTTGTTTCCAAATATCTATCGCCTAGTTTCCAATGTCAAGAAAATCTTACTCAAAGCACCGGCACGTGTGTGCATTTGTTCAAGGAAATGGCATCCGAGATTCTGCTAGCTCCTCAGCCAGTTTTGACTAGTTGGGGTACATGGCTCGCTGCTGTACTAGACATAGACATAGAACATAACACTCTACTATGCTGTAAATTTTGAACAGATAAAATAAATCGTCAACTGTTTTAAAGAAGAAGAATCTGCTGCAGTCAGGATTTTCAGTGAAATCATGCAGAAAAAGTCCCTCCACTGCGATCTTGTGTTTATTGCTTCCAATTTTGCTAACTTCCCGCATGTTACCACTTCCCTTGAGAAACGTGGCAAAATATTAGTGAATAACTCAGGTTTTCAACAAAGTAAATGGCGATATTCGTAAAGTTCCTGGCGATATAACCATATAACAAATAACCATATAACAATTACAGCACGGAAACAGGCCCTCTCGGCCCTTCCAGTCCGTGCCGACCATTTGTTTTCCCCTAGTCCCATCTACCTGAACTCAGACCATACCCCTCCATTCCCTTCCCGTCCATATACCTATCCACTTTACTTTTAAATGTTAAAATCGATCCTGCCTCCACCACTTCTGCTGGAAGCTCATTCCACACAGCCACCACCCTCTGAGTAAAGAAGTTCCCCCTCACATTACCCCTAAACTTCTGTCCCTTAATTCTCATGTCATGCCCTCTTGTTTGAATCTTCCCTACCCTCAATGGGAAAAGCTTATCCACGTCAACTCTGTCTATCCCTTTCATCATTTTAAAGACCTCAATCAAGTCCCCCCTTAACCTTCTGCGCTCCAAAGAATAAAGACCTAACTTGTTCAACCTTTCTCTGTAACATAGTTGCTGGAACCCAGGCAACATTCTAGTAAATCTCCTCTGTACTCTCTCTATTTTGTTGACATCCTTCCTATAATTAGGCGACCAAAATTGTACACCATACTCCAGAATTAGTCTTACCAATGCCTTGTACAATTTTAACATTACTTCCCTACTCCTATATTCAATGCTCTGATTTATAAAGGCCAGCACACCAAAGGCTTTCTTTACCACCCTATCTACATGCGATTCCACCTTCAGTGAACTATGCACAGTTTTTTCTAGATCTCTCTGTTCCACAGCATTCCTCAATTCCCTACCATTTACCAGGATAAGTGGGAAATCCGTTAAGACCGAGATGAGAAAGACTTTTTTCACACAGAGAGTGGTGAGTCTCAGGAACTCTCTGCCACAGAGGGTAGTTGAGGCCAGTTCATTGGCTATATTTAAGAGTGAGTTAGATGTGGCCCTTGTGGCTAAGGGGATCAGAGGGTATGGAGAGAAGGCAGGTACGGGATACTGAGTTGGATGATCAGCCATGATCATATTGAATGGCGGTGCAGGCTCGAAGGGCCAAATGGCCTACTCCTGCACCTAATTTCTATGTTTCTATGTTACCATGTACGTCCTATTTTGATTTGTCCTGCCAAGATGTAGCACTTCACACTTATCAGCATTAAACTCCATCTGCCATCTTTCAGCCCACTTTTCCAAATGTCCCAAATCTCTCTGTAGACTTTGAAAATCTACTTCATTATCCTCAACACCACCTATCTTAGTATCATCTGCATACTTACTTATCCAATTTTCCACCCCATCATCCAGATCATTGATGTACATGACAAACAACAGTGGACCCAACACAGATCCCTGAGGCACCCCACTGGTCACCAGCTTCCAACCTGACAAACAGCCATCCACCATTCCTCCCTGACCTCTCCGATTCAGCCACTGTTGAATCCATCTTGCTACTCCCCCATTAATACCCAAAGATTGAACCTTCCTAACCAACCTTCCATGGGGAACCTTGTCAGAGGCCTTACTGAAATCCATATAGACAACATCCACTGCTTTACCCTCATCAATTTCCCTAGTAACCGCTTCAAAAAATCAACAAGGTTTGTTAAACATGACCTTCCAGGCACAAATACATGTTGACTGTTCCTGATCAGACCCTGTTTATCCAGATGCTTATATATTATCTCTAAGTATCCTTTCCATTAATTTGCCCACCACTGACGTCAAACTAACAGGTCTATATTTGCTAGGTTTATTCTTTGAACCCTTTTTAAACAATGGGACAACATGCGCAGTACGCCAATCCTCCGGCACTATTCCCGTTTCTAATGACATTTGAAATATTTCTGTCATAGCTCCTGCTATTTCTACACTAACTTCCCTCAATGTCCTAGGGAATATCCTGTCAGGACCTGGAGACTTATTCACTTTTATATTTTCAAAAGTGTCAGTACTTCCTCCTCTTTGAATCTCATAGTTTCCATAGCTACTCTACTTTTTTCCCTTACCTCACAGAGTTCAATATCCTTCTCCTTGGTGAATACCGAAGAAAAGAAATTGTTCAATATCTCCCCCATCTCTTTTGGCTCTGCAGATAACTGTCCAATTTTATCCCTCGTTATCCTTTTGCTATTAAAATAGCTGTAGAAACCCTTTGGATTTACTTTCACCTTTCTTGCCAAAGCAACCTCATATCTTCTTTTAGCCTTCCTAATTTCTTTCTTAAGATTCTTTTTACATTCTTTATACTCCTCTAGCACATCATTTACTCCATACCTCCTATAATTATTGTAGATATCTCTCTTTTTTCGAAACAAGTGTCCAATCTCCCTTGAAAACCATGGCTCTTTCCAATTTTTGCTATTTCCTTTCAACCTAACAGGGACATAAAGATTTTGTACTCTTACAATTTCCCATTTAAATGTCCTCCATTTCCCTTCTACATCCTTCCCATAAAACAAAGTGTTCCAATTCACTCCTTTTAAATCCTTACACATTCCCTCAAAGTTAGCCTTTCTCCAATCAAAAATCTCCACCCTAGGTCCAGTTCTGACTCTCTCCATAATTATATTGAAACTAATGGTATTGTGATCACTGGTCCCAAAGTGCTCACCAACGCATACCTCCGTCACCTGACCTACTTCATTTCCTAACAAAATGGTAACGATTTCAGGATTACTGCCTGTGCCGCGTGACAGTGAGAGTAGGAATGGAATGAGGTGGAGGATAAATGCGTGTCTGAGAGACTGGTGCAGTGGGACCTCTTTTGGGGAAGGCATGATCTGTACAAAAAGGACGGGTTGCACTTGAACCCGAGGGGGACCAATATCCTGGCAGGGAGATTTGCAAAGGCTACTGGGGAGACTTTAAACTAGAAAGGCTGGGGGGAGGGACTCGGGTAGAGGGGGCTAGGGGACAGGGTGTGGGGCAGGAGGCAGAGAAGGGAAGCACTCGGACCCAAAATGTAGGCGAGAAAGAGGAAAAAGATAATAGACAGAGAATAAGGGATGGTGGGTTTCTAAAATGTGTATATTTTAATGCTAGGAGCATTGTAAGAAAGGTGGATGAACTTAGAGCCTGGATTGACCCCTGGAAATATGATGTTGTGGCAATCAGTGAAACATGGTTGCAGAAGGGCTGTGATTGGAAACTAAATATTCCAGAATTTCGTTGCTTCAGGTGTGATAGAATTGGAGGGACCAGAGGTGGAGGTGTTGCATTGCTTGTCAGAGAGGATATTACAGCAGTGCTTTGGCAGGATAGATTAGAGGGCTCGTCTAGGGAGGCTATTTGGGTGGAACTGAGAAGTGGGAACGGTGTAGCAACACTTTTAGGGGTGTATTATAGACCGCCAAATGGGGAGCGAGAATTGGAAGAGCAAATATGCAAGGAGATAGCTGATATTAGTAGTAAGCACAAGGTAGTGATTGTGGGAGATTTCGATTTTCCAAAAATAGACTGGGAAACACATTCAGTAAATGGGCTGGATGGCTTGGAGTTTGTAAAATGTGTGCAGGATAGTTTTTTGCAGCAGTACATAGAGGTATCGACCAGAGAAGGGGCAGTGCTGGACCTCCTGTTAGGAAATGTGTTCTTGAGTTTTTCACAAACTGTTCTTGAGTTTTTCACAACTGAAACATATTCTGTCTGACAGACGGTATAGTTTAACACCAGATAATTTGAAAAAGATGTTAGTAATTATGTACAACCATTTAACTTTGGTCATTTAATGTTGTATACTTTATATTGTCATTTAAACCATATTTTAGTGGTGGAAATAAATGCCTTTTTATGCCTTTTATTTGTCAATAAATGCCTTTTTCGTGCCTTTTTTGTAATTATTTTATGCCTTTTGCCTGCCTGTTTCAGTGTTTTTTAGTGCCTAAACATCCTGACTATAGTGATTTGTATTTTAAAAAATCAAATGTGGTTAAAGTGCACATTATCAGATTTTATTAAAGGTTTTTATTTTACATTTTGGTTTCACCATGTAGAAATTACAGCTGTGTTTATACATAGTCGTCGTCCGTCCCCCCCCCCCCCCCCCCCCCCCCCCCCCCCCCCCCCCCATTTCAGGGCACCATAATGTTTGGGACACATGGCTTCACATGTGTTCGTAATTGCTCAGGTGTGTTTAAATGCCTCCTCAATGCAGGTAAAATAGAGCTCTCAGCACCTAGTCTTTCCTCCAGTCTTTCCATCACCTTTGGAAATGTTTATTGCTGTTCATCAACATGAGGACCAGAGTTGTGCCGATGAAAGTCAAAGAAACCATTATGACACTGAGAAACAAGAATACAAAGGGACAAAGGACATTTATTATCACATACACCAATTGGTGTAGTGAAATTTGACTTGCAATGCAGCACACAGATAAAGATAAGACACAACATTAAAGAATTTAACATTAAACATTAAAACATCCCCCCACAATGGTTCCCACTGTGAGGGAAGGCACAATGTCCAGTCCCCATCCCCTTGTCCACCCATAGTCGGGCCTATTGAGGCCTCCGCAGTCGCTGCTACGGGGCCCGATATTCCAGGCTGTTCTCGCCGGGTGATGGTACTCCGGCGTCGGGAGAACCCTCTCAGCGGCTTGGGATGCCTGGAACGGCCACTTCCTTACTGGAGTCCGCGGCTTCGGAAGCCGACAGCCCGCGCTGGATGGAGCTCCACCACTGGGATGGAGGCTCCCGATGTAAAGTTCAGCACCGCCGCCTGCAGCTGGCCGCTCCACAGACCTGCGGCTCCGCGATGTTTTTTGTCGCCGGTCTTCAGCTCACCGGAGTTCCAGTGCGGCGACCCTGGCAAGGCATCACCTGCTCCGCTCCGCGATAGCGCTCCAGCACTGCGCCGCCACCGAAGCCGAGGTTCTGGCTGGTCCCATCAGGAAACGCCACTCCAGACCCGCTGGTAGGCCATGAGGACGGGTCGAAGATGCAGCCCGGAGAAAAGCTGCCTCTCCGACCAGGTAGGGACCAGGAAAAGCAGTTTCCCCCTCCCCCCCACCCCTCACATAAAAAAGAATAGACTCCAAACAAAACACTTTTTACACACTAAAAATAACAGAAATAAGTTAAAAGACAGACAGCTGCAGGCTGGGCAGCCATACCCAACTGGACGGCGCCCCCTATAAAACTTAGAGACATCCGAATAAAACTGTTAGAGACATCAGCCAAACCTTAGGCTTACCAAAATCAACTGTTTGGAACATCATTAAGAAGAAAGAGAGCACTGGTGAGCTTACTAATCACAAAGGGACTGGCAGGCCAAGGAAGACCTCCACAGCTGATGACTGAAGAATTCTCTCAATAATAAAGGAAAAAACCCAAACACCTGTTTGACAGATCAGAAACACTCTTCAGGAGTCAGGTGTTGATTTGTCAATGATCACTGTCCGCAGAAGACTTCATGAATAGAAATACAGAGGCTACACTGCGAGATGCAAACCACTGGTTAGCCGCAAAAATAGGATGGCCGGGTTACAGTTTGCCAAGAAGTACTTACCAAAAGAGCAACCACAGTTCTGAAAAAAGGTCTTGTGGACAGATGAGACGAAGAATAACTTATATCAGAGTGATGGCAAGAGCAAAGTATGGAGGAGAGAAGGAACTGCCCAAGATCCAAAGCATACCACCTCATCTGTGAAACACGGTGGTGGGGGTGTTATGGCCTGGGCATGTATGGCTGCTGAAGATACTAGCTCACTTATCTTCATTGATGATACAATTGCTGATGCTAGTAGCATGATGAATTCTGAAGAGTATAGGCACATCCTATATGCTCAAGTTCAAACAAATGCCTCAAAACTCATTGGCCGGCGATTCATTTTACAGCAAGACAATGATCCCAAACATACTGCTAAAGCAACAAAGGAGTTTTTCAAAGCTACAAAATGGTAAATTCTTGAGTGGCCAAGTCAATCACCTGATTGAGCATGTCTTTTATATGCTGAAGAGAAAACCCAATTAGGCATGTCTTTTATATGCTGTGGAGAAAACTGAAGGGGACTAATCTCCAAAACAAGCATAAGCTAAAGATGGCTGCAATGCAGGCCTGGCAGAGCATCACCAGAGAAGACACCCAGGAACTGGTGATGTCCATGAATCGCAGACTTCAAGCAGTCATTGCATGCAAAAGATATGCAACAAAATACTAAACATGACTACTTTCATTTACATGACATTGCTGTGTCCCAAACATTATGGTGCCCTGAAATGGGGGGACTATATATAAACACTGCTGTAATTTCTACATTGTGAAACCAAAATATATAAAAATGACCTTTTATTAAAATCTGACAATGTGCACTTTAACCACACATGATTTTTTTTCTATTACAAATCTCAAATTGTGGAGTACCAAGGCAAATAAATAAATGATGGGTCTTTGTCCCAAACATTATGGAGGAAACTGTACCTCCTCCTGCAGCTCATTCCATACACCCTTACTGTGAAAAAGTTACCCGTCAGGATCCTATTTAAATTTTTCCCTCTCACCTTAAATCTTTGTCTTCTGGTTCTCGAATTCCCTACTGTGGGCCAGAGACTCTGTGCGTCTACCCGATCTACTTCTTTCATGTGGCCTCTATAAGATCATCCCTCATCCTCCTGCGCTCCAAGAAATAGATTCCTGGCCTGATCAACCTCTTCCTGTAGCTCGGGCACTCGAATCCTGGCAATATCCTCTTTTTTCTTCCACATCCTTCCAGGGGCTTGAGCTCCAGGTTGCTGACCTCTTCCAGCCCTCATATTCTCCTCACTTCACCAGTTTTAACCTTTTGTGTATTCTCAAATGGTGGCCGTAACTATCACAATCCCAGATTACTGTTGAAGAAGTTCCTCAGGGCTGCATAAAATGCCAAACCAACTTTAGCTGCTTCATCCATGACCCACAAGCATAAATTAGTCACTTCGGTTTGGAAATCTAATTATTAGAGAGACAAAACCAAAGCTGGGAGGATTTCTTTGGAAGTATTGTCCTTATCCTCCAAGCTGTACAGACCGCAGGCTTGGCTGCTGCAGTTAAAGAAACCTGGGTGCATATTGTGGGTATTGACAGAAATGATGCACCAGCAGTGAAAGTACTATTGACTCTCCAGAAACTTGGCATCATCTGCAACCTCGTTAATTGTGTAGGAAGGAATTGCAGATGCTGGTTTACACCGAAGATAGCCACAAAATGCTAGAGTATCTCAGCGGGACAGGCAGCATCTCTGGATAGAAGGAATGGGTGATGTTTCGGGTTGAGACCCTTCTTCATACTGAGAGTCAGGGTAGAGGGAAACTGGGGGTATGAAAGATATAGAACAAATCAGAGCCAGCACTGGCTTATCTTAAAATTATCTGCTCTCTCCCTTGTCAGAAGAACACAGATAGAAGCAAGAGCAGTCTACTGTGATCTTCAGATGTGGTATGCCATTCGATTAGATCATGAGTGATTTGATTCTTGGTCTCAACTACACTTTCCTGCCTGATCACAAGAACCATGGGCTTGCCTCAGTCCAAAAATCCATCTGCCTTGGCCTTGAACACACTGAGTAACGTCACACTCTTGGGTAGAGAAATCCCAAGGTTAATTTTCCTTGTACCTGTATTTGTACAATTAATCAAATTGATTAGAGGAGTTTGTCTCTGAGTTGTCAAAACTCCTCTAGTCAAATTTATTTTCACCTGCGCAAATACAGTAAGGCAGAGGTACAATGAAAATCTTGCTTGCAGCTGCATCACAGGCGCATAAATTCAGATAACACGAGCAAAAACATAAAATATGCATAAATTATACATAAGTTATACATGGGTAAACACATTTTACAAGACAATAAAAAAGACTGCAGCATAACACGACAGTAGTGCAAAATGTAATTAGAAAGAAAAACAAGACGATGGCATTGCAAGACGTAGTCCGTAGTGTTCTGCTTTCAATGGAGGATTAGGGGTGTATGGTTTGGTCCGAGACCTGATAGTTGTAGGAAATGAGCTGTTCCTCGATTCTGGTGGTGTGCAACTTGAGGCTTCTGTGCCTCTTGCTTGACGGTAGCAGTGAGAAGAGAGTCTAGTTCGGATGGCGTTGAGTGAGAGCCTGTTGTTGCAGCTCCACTCAACCTATTTTACCCCTCTCCGGTGTGCAGGCTCATCATCGCCCACAATTCGGCTAAGTGGTGTTGTTGGTGCATTTATAGATGGCATTGGAATGACCCACACAGTCACGGGTGCAAAATAGAGTAGAACATGGGGCTAAGCACGCAGCCTTGAGGTGCACCCGTGTTGATGGTCATTGAGAGGGAGATATTATTATCGAGCCGCGCTGATTGAGTTCTGCAATTAGGACGTCCAGGAATCAGTTGCAGGATTCAAGGCCTAGGTTTTGGAGTTTGGAGGGATTGATTGTGTTGAATGTCAAGCTGTAGTCGATGGACAGCAGCCTGACGTATGTGCTGCAGTAACTCAGCGGGTCATCGAGTCATACAGTGTGGAAACAGTCATTTCGGCTCAACTTGCCCACACCTGCCAGCATTTGGTCCATACCCCTCCCAACCTGTCCTATCCATGTATGTAAAGGGTCAGGCAGCAGGTCTGGAGAATGTGGATAGGTGACGTTATGGGTCAGGACTCTTCAGATTTTAGAGAGAAGTTTACACTGATAATTATCAGCATTTTCTCTTGCAGGCTGCACTTCTCATTGATCGTGGGCTTGTCTCCTGCTAACCTGCTGAACAATCATGCATCAGAATCCCAGGGTGCACATTGTAGGGCATTCCACTTTATATCCCATTGTTGTTATTGCTAGTCAGTATTTTATTTTTGGTTTCTTAAGTATCTGTAACCTCTTGACTCAAAATCGCTTTGTTTTAATATTAATTTATTGCATTGTTATTCGCTTTTGACTTATTATCCCCCACCTAGGAATGTTATTGCTGATGATACAATGCTATCTAAACATTATATTTTTTGTTGGATTTGGTTTGTTTTTCTAGAGAGCTGTTGCAAACAAAATGATTATCACCTTCATCTGTACGGTTTGGTTCATGGGAATCACAAAGAATTTGCCTATTTCCTATATCGTGGATGATAAGTTTATAAGTGAATCCTCATTCTTCTGGAGACTCTGTTACCTCTTCATCTCAGTACATGCATCTAGACCCAAGTATTATTTTGCGTGGACTTTAGGTAGAGTATTTTGGTCTGTCTGCTTAACTGTACGTTAATGCCATATTTACATTTTTATGATGGATTAAAGCTTCTTCAATCTTCATTTGAGCGTCATGGAGAAATAAAAAAAGTATTTGATTTCTAGGCCATTCTTTTTAAGCTCAGACTGTGGTTTTGTATGGTTGTCAAGACCCATGGCAGCAAAATAATACATTGTCCATGATATGTTTATAATGTTCCTATCTTTTTATTCCCTAATTTATTGTGAGTGCACTATGGAAAGTTTGCAATTGCCAAGGTTTAGAATCCTTCATACTCATCATAAAACACTAATCAAATGCATCTAATAAAAGAAAGAAGTCTGGCATATTGAAATTTAGTTAACTGGCTGGCTGCAGTTACATTTTGGATCAAAAAAGATGAGAAAGTAAAAGATGGCACTTTATAAAGAAAAATGCTTGTGTCTATGTAAAACTAGGTTCTCTCACCATGAGCAATACCACAACCGATATGCCTCTGATAAAATAATTTATTTGAAAGTTGTAATAGAAGTTAAAACGTAATCCTTTTTTTGACATTTAACGATATAAACTTGACAAATATTAACACAAGAAAATAGAAGGAATAAGCCACCAGGCTGCTCAATCGTGCTGCACCATTTAATGTGATCATGGCTGATCTATGCTGACCTCTGCCCCATAGCTCTTAATTCCTTGATCTTTCCAATATGTATTTATCTCCACCTTAAATATATCTAACGACCTGGTCTTCACCACTAATGGAGAAACCCAGCGATTTAGTACCCTCAGAGAAAAAAAAATCTACACATCTCAGTTTGAAATGACTGGCCCTTTATTTTGTAGCTATGTATCCTCCATCATGGTTCTCCCACTAGTCACTTTTCAATATTTACCCTGTCAAGTCCTCTTAGGATCTTGTATGTTTGAATAGGGTCATCCCTCATTCTTCTGAACTCCAAATAAATCAGACCCAAACCCCAAAAGTTTAGAATCTCTTAATAAGGATAGCCCTTTCATCCAAGTAATTAACCTGGTCTATTCCGCTTGGTGGGACTCCATTTTCCATGCGCTATTCAAACTGACCAGGCTCCATTTCCCGCATTCTCTTTAAGGTTACCAGGTTAATTGGTAAATTCCTATAATAGCATGTAATATCTAAAAAAGGTATTGAAAATATGCTAAATTATGAATGCTAGTTAAAATAAGCCAAAATGCTAGAGTAACTCAGCGGGTCAGGCAGCATCTCCGTAGAAAATGCATAGGTGATGTTTGAGGTCGAGACCCTTCTATATTAATACAAATGCATTCCATGTCCAGAAAATCTGCTGATCTGGCGCCATCAAGTCTCAAACTTGCTGGATTATTGGAATTTTACTGTTTTCATATTTTCTCACCCAATGGAGTTACTTAGAAACAATCTCAACAAATTTGGGCGGCACGATGGCACAGCGATAGTGTTGCTGCCTTACAGCGTCAGAGACCCGGGTTAGATCCTGACTGCGGGTACTGTCTGTATGGAGTTTGTATATTATTCTCACCTTAACCGCGTGAGTTTTCCTCGGGTGGTCCGGTTTCCTCCCACACTCCAAAGGCGTACAGGTTTGTAGGTTAATTGGCTTTGCAAAAGATTGTAACTTGTTCCTAGTGTTTGGGATAGTGCTAATATATGGCGATCGCTGGTCAGCGTGGACTGGGTGAGCCAAAGGTCCTGTTTCCGCACTGTATGTTTTAACTAAGCTCAACTAAAAATGTCAGTGTTCTAAAATGTGTAAAATTCAAATTTGTGGTCTATAGTGGCTTGCAAAAGTATTCATGCCCCTTGAACTTTTCCACATTTTGTCACGTTACAACCACAAACGTAAATGTATTTTATTGGGATTTTATGTGGTAGACCAACACAAAGTGGTGCATAATTGTGAAGTGGAAGAAAAATGACACATGGTTTCCAATTTTTATTACAAATAAAAAACTGAAAAGTGTGGCATGCAAAAGTATTCAGCCCCCCTGAGTCAATACTTTGTAGAACTACCTTTCGCTGCAATTACAGCTGCAAGTCTTTTGGGGTATGTCTCTACCAGCTTTGCACATCTAGAGACTGAAATTTCTGCCCATTCTTCTTTGCAAAATAGCTCAAGTTCAGTCAGATTGGATGGAGAGGGCCTGTGAACAGCAATTTTCAAGTCTTGCCAGAGATTCTCAATTGGATTTAGGTCTGGGCTTTGACTGGGCCATTCTAACACATGAATATGCTTTGATCTAAACCATTCCATTGTAGCTCTGGCTGTATGTTTAGGGTCGTTGTCCTGCTGGAAGGTGAACTTCCACACCAGTCTCAAGTCTTTTGCAGACTCTTAACAGGTTTTCTTCCAAGATTGCCCTGTATTTGGCTCCATCCATCTTCTCATCAACTCTGACCAGCTTCCCTGTCCCTGCTGAAGAAAAGCATCCCCACAGCATGTTGCTGCCACCAACATGTTTCACAGTGGGGATGGTGTGTTCAGGGTGATGTGCAGTGTTAGTTTTCCGCCACACATAGCATTTTGCATTTAGGCCAAAAACTTCCATTTTGGTCTCATCAGACCAGAGCACCTTCCTCCACATGTTTGCTGTGTCCCCCACATGGCTTGTGGCAAAATGCAAACGGGAGTTCTTATGGCTTTGTTTCAACAATGGCTTTCTTCTTGCCACTCTTCCATAATGGCCCGATTTGTGGAGTGCACGACTAATAGTTGTCCTGTGGACAGATTCTCCCACCTGAGCTGTGGATCTCTGCAGCTCCTCCAGAGTTACCATGGGCCTCTTGGCTGCTTCTCTGATCAGTGCTCTCCTTGCCCGGCCTGTCAGTTTAGGTGGACGGCCATGTCTTGGTAGGTTTGCAGTTGTGCCATACTCTTTCCATTTTCGGATGATGGATTGAACAGTGCTCCGTGAGATGTTCAAAGCTTGGGATATTTTTTTATAACCTGACCCTGCTTTAAACTTCTCCGCAACTTTATCCCTGACCTGTCTGGTGTGTTCCTTGGGCTTCATGATGCTGTTTGTTCACTAATGTTCTCTAACAAACCTCTGAGGCCTTCACAGAACAGCTGTATTTATACTGAAATTAGATTACACACAAGTGGACTCTATTTACTAATTAGGTGACTTCTGAAGGCAATTGGTTGCACTGGATTTTATTTAGGGGTATCAGATTAAAGGCGGCTGAATACTTTTGCACGCCACACTTTTCAGTTTTTTATTTGTAAAAGATTTTTTAAACCATGTATAATTTTCCTGCCACTTCACAATTTGGCGCCACTTTGTGTTGGTCTATCACATAAAATCCCAATAAAATACATTTACGTTTGTGGTTGTAACGTGACAAAATGTGGAAAAGTTCAAGAGGTATGAAAACTTTTGCAAGCCACTGTATATGGGTCGTGTATGCTCCAGGAGGGGAGGGTCTGGAGGATTCAGAGCTAATAGTGACGGAGGGAGTTTATAACTGTCCATATTCATTTCAAGTAGAATCTATCCTTTGGACTTACATTTTTTTTCATTTATAGAATGAAATAAGGATTGTGGTTTATCTGTTCCAGTAAATTGATGTTCTTTCGCAATTTAACTTATGCAATAACTATATGGTTTTCTGCTTCCCTTTAGCTGATGCAGTCAATAATGCAGGTGGCCTTGGGTTCAATGGCCTTGATAAAAATGGCAATTTGCGATGGGACTTAATCTCAAACCTAAACATCTGGAATATTGAGGTGAGATTCTTGAATGTAAATTAGATTATATAAACCATTGCGTAGAAATTAAGTAAAGTCCAATTTCTTCATTTGAGGTGGCAGTCATGTAAGATTTGATTTTAGCTGGGTTAGATTGCGCTAATTATCTTTTTTGGAATGAAATTGTGGCAATTGTAAAATAGATCTGGGCACTTCCATGCACCCCTGTCCTTTTTCAACCTAACTTGGAGCTAGGAATTCCATTCTGACCATGGTGGAATAGTTTCCGAGGAAGAGCACATTACATGGTAGGGTGGGGTGATCAAGGGCCTTCCTGTAGGAGGCAGTGAGGTGACAAACAACAATGCCCAGAGAATCTTAAGAGAGTTAACATCTTGCCAAATCCACCCTGTTAAACAATGTATCGGTAGATTGAGACACTCCAAGGCTTTTTTGCACATCTATCATTGTTTTATATCACCGTCTTTATCCCTTGTTTCCCTTTTCCCTGACTCTCAGTCTGAAGAAGGGTCTCAACCCGAAACGTCAACTATGCCTTCTCTATATATATGTTACTCCATCTTTTTGTGTCAAACTTCGTTTAACCCAGCATCTGCAGTTTCTTCCTACACACTTTAGGCTATCATCACTGAGATACATAACGCTCTTCAGAAAGACTTTCAATTCCACTCTCTTGCCCAGACAGTTCAGCTCATTCTAGTGAAGATCACATTCATTCTCGGCTTCGACTCCACTGAATTTTCCAGGCAATCACAGCAGATCTCTGCCATATCTTCCAATTCAGTCTATGGAACTGATGCGCTTCAATGCTGAAAACGGGTTCAATCTGAAGAAGGGTTTCGGCCCGAAACGTTGCCCATTTCCTTCGCTCCATAGATGCTGCCGCACCCGCTGAGTTTCTCCAACACTTTTGTCTACCTAAGTAGTTAAGTATTCTGAAATTTATGGACCGGGTCTCACTGAAAACCTTGCAAGTCTTGTTTTATTGTTTGTATATGTGAATAACCATCATTTTGCTGTTTCACTCTGGATTTTTAAAAGTTCTGTAATATCTTGCAGGAGATCTGATTTAAAGTTAGTGGTAAATACAGCAAGATTTTAGCACAATAACATGGGTAAAATACACTTCGTAGGCATAAATTTACCACACTTTGTCGCCATGTCTGAAGTTTTACCTAGATTAAAACTATTCAGAGTGGTTTAGTTTATTATTGTCATGTATAAGGTTTAGTGCAAAATAAAGTCAGTATAGTTAGTGTAAGAAGTGTTGCTGTTGATATAAAGATTTAAAAGAGTGCAGTGATTGTAATGAATGAGGGCAGATCCACATCTGGGGCCCACATGTAAAGAGACGTGTGGTTTCGGCCCAGTGTTCTCTACAGTCACCAGTTTGCCCTGTGGTCAGGAAGTGAAAGCCCGAGCATGGTTACAAAAGGGTGCATTTATGTTTGTTTCTGTCATGGTTATGTTTTTTGAGCAGTATTCACTCACCTCTGATTTGATGAACATTTGTTTTAATTACATTGTGAATAGATAAAGATGAAGTGTTTTGGCATTGCAGCAATGACTCATCTTGACCCTACAGTATTTTTGCATAAGTGCAAAATTTTATCACCATGTAATTTCATTCTCTTTTTGAAACATAATAATAATAATAATAATAATAATAACTTTATTACGGACTCAAGGTCCAGACAAGGGGCAACATTACATTAAAAATGCATTGCATCTCAAATATCATAAATATATATAAAATCAAGGTAAATCACATAAAAAATCATAATTTATATATTTAAAAAAAACCCCACAATACAAGTAAAAAATCCAGAGTAAAAAAAATGATCAATGTCGTACAACGAGACAACGATATACCAGTGTCTCCACAACTGGGATTCGTAGCGTGTAGTGCTAACCCTTATGTTTGTCAAGGCCATAATAAGCACATTTTTAGAGTCATTTATCCTGCAAATTAATTTATACATGTGGTGTCTTAGGATAGCTGCTAGAGTACTGACTCCTGCAGCCACAAACATATTACTGGCACTACACCATCTTGGTTGCCTTAGCAGTGTTCTCATGGCATCGTTATATGCAACCTTTAGTCTCTGCATACTTGTCTTTAAATAGTTCGACCACAGGTGCGCAGTGTAGAGGGGTGTGCAGTATGCTCTAAATAGCGACATCTTCACCACATCTGCACACGCACCAAATTTGCGCAAGAGGATATTCGCCTGTATATACAGCATGCGTCGTTGCCTATAAATATCCTCATCATCTGTCATTTGTTCTGTAATAATATGCCCTAGATATTTTATCTTATTACAGACACTAAGATTGTTATCAGACAATTTAAAGTCAGGATATTTTAGGCTTTTATCCTCTTTGGTTCTACAGACCATAACAGCACAAAAAGAATTTTCTTGGCCACTAAGTCGACATAAAATCGATATTCCAAACTAAACATCCAAATCAAAATGCGCTAAATTGATTAGAACCATTAATCGTTCACCCTTTTCATGTTCTGCCAGTGCATTTCCTTTGTGTTCTGCACTCAGTTCCAGTGTTTGCTTTGAGCTTGATTCATAGTGGAGTGTTCCTGACATCCGGTGACCTGAACTGTAGATTTCCAATGGTCTGCTAGTAATGCATCACACCTCTTTGTGCACGGCAGAAAGCTGGGCGAGTTGATCAATGGGTACAGGCCGAATGTCTATGGTTAGATCAATATGGCTTTCCCACTGACACAGGACTGTCGGTGTAAGATGGTTCCTCTGCAGTCTAAGAGATCTGTTGGGGATCAGGTTGTTGGTCTATTGTGATATCCATCCAAGATTGACATGGCTGTTGTTGCGTTCACGTCTTCCAAGATGGAGTATGTCGGCGACTCCAGGGGAGAGCCGCTTCGGTTCACGAGGTTAATTCCCGGGATGGCGGGACTGTCATATGTTGATAGAATGGAGCAACTGGGCTTATAAACACTGGAATTTAGAAGGATGAGAGGGGATCTTATTGAAACATAAAATTATTAAGGGATTGGGCACGCTAGAGGCCGGGGCTGTTAGCAGCCAGGGAGATGGTGCGAGTCAGGGGTGGCGTCGGCAGGTCCATCTGCTATAACCAAAATCCATTCTAAAAGGGTCTGTTAAAACGAGGGTATACTGTAAGAATTTCGTGTTTTGTTCCCAGTGCAGATCACAAGTAAATACTCTTGACTATTATCTGAATGGTGGCCGATTAGGAAAAGGGGAGATGCAACGAGACCTGGGTGTCATGGTACACCAGTCATTGAAAGTAGGCATGCAGGTGCAGCAGGCTGTGAAGAAAGCGAATGGTATGTTGGCATTAATAGCAAAAGGATTTGAGTACAAGAGCAGGGAGGTTCTACTGCAGTTGTACAGGGTCTTGGTGAGGCCACACCTGGAGTATTGCGTACAGTTTTGGTCTCCTAATCTGAGGAAAGACATTCTTGCCATAGAGGGAGTACAGAGAAGGTTCACCAGACTGATTCCTGGGATGGCAGGACTTCCATATGAAGAAAGACTGGATAGACTCGGCTTGTACTCTCTGGAATTTAGGAGATTGAGGGGGGATCTTATAGAGACTTACAAAATTCTTAAGGGGTTGGATAGGCTAGATGCAGGAAGATTGTTCCCGATGTTGGGGAAGTCCAATACAAGGGGTCACAGTTTAAGGATAAGGGGGAAGTCTTTTAGGACCAAGATGAGAAGATCTTTTTTCACACAGAGAGTGGTGAGTCTCTGGAACTCTCTGCCACGGAAGGTAGTTGAGGCCAGATCATTGGCCATATTTAAGAGGGAGTTAGATGTGGCCCTTATGGCTAAAGGGATCAGGGGGTATGGAGAGAAGGCAGGTACGGGATACTGAGTTGGATGATCAGCCATGATCATATTGAATGGCGGTGCAGGCTCGAAGGGCCGAATGGCCTGCTCCTGCACCTATTGTCTATGATTCTATGATTCTATAGCTGTATTTATATGGTCCGAGCTAGCTTTAATTGTTTAAATCCCCCACATCAGATGTAACATGCTGCCTGTTGTGCTTAGTCTTTTACATTTGAAGACCGTACAATTGTAATTAATGCTAAGCCGTTCTGTTCTCTTCCAAATGTTTTTGTTTTCTTTTTTATTACTTGAAATGGATATAATGATTCCATGTTCCGATGATACATCTGGTAGTATTGCTTAAAGGCAAAGAATATTGTTACATTTGATTGGCCATTTTACTTCGGAGCCACGTGAGTGACTACGTGAAGACCCCGCCAGCACGCATGCGCGACATATCGTCGAATGCATTGCGGAACAGCGGCGGCAGCACCCCTACACAACCACCAGGCACAGTCACAACGAGAGACCATCTGGTGGTGAAAGCCTGAAGGCCGGCCCACCTGCACAACGGTCTTTTTTAGACCATGGCCCAGCCCGGCCTTCTTGGAAAATGCGCTATCCCCACACCACTGCAACACAACAGAACAAGAAGCAACAGAAACAACCAACACAGCACCGCCGGTAACCATCCATTCGGCAAGTAGCCAGAGTGATTGGGAAACTAGTGGCTGCATTTCCAGCAGCACAATTTGGACCACTCCATTAGCAACATCTACAAAGAGCAAAAATATTAGCTCTTAAAACTCATGCAAGCCATTTTGATAGGCCTATGGAACTACCAGGGGAAGCTAAATTAGAGTTAAATTGGTGGATAGACAATAATCAGCTTTGTTCTAACCCCATCACTATTATGAATCCCACGGTTACTTTACAGACTGATGCCAGTGCAAAAGGTTGGGGAGCAACTAATACCACCTCTAGTTGTGGTGGCAGATGGAGTGCACAAGAATTAACCCTGTTTGGAGCACTAGGGATTAATTATCTAGAAATGCTGGGAGCATTTTATGGACTCCGGGCCTACTGCTCAGACATGCACCATTTGCATGTACGAATACAGATTGATAATACCACTGTGGTGGCATACATTAATCATATGGGTGGAATAAAGTCGATATCATGTGATAAATTGGTTAATAATATCTGGCACTGGTGTCTGGAAATGAATATATGGATCTCAGCCACTTACCTTCCAGGTAAACTAAATACAGTAGTGGACACCAGGTCACGCAAATTCAACGACAACACCGAATGAATGTTGGATCGGAAAGTGTTTGCCGATATTATAGAACGGTATGGGACACCAGATATCGACCTTTTTGCATCCAGATTAAATCACCAACTACCAACATATGTTGCTTGGGAACCAGACCAGACCCTGGGGCAGTAGCGATGGACGCTTTCTCGCTATATTGGGGGGATTTGTTTTTCTATGCTTTTCCCCCTTCTGCCTCATCAGTCAGGTCTTACAAAAAATCAATCAAGACACCGCTTCGGGTACCCTGGTTGTTAGCGACTGGCCTACCCAACCATGGTTCCCAGTAGTACAAAATATGGCCGCAGAACCCTGCATTCGGATCAATAAACGTCCAAGCCTTTTGGTACACCCTGTGACAAGGGAAAGTTATCCGTGTCATGACCGAATTAACCTGTGTTTGCAGATTCTGAACAGGCCATTTCTGGACTACGGACTCTCCGACAGGACGATAAATGTCATCACAGCGTCCTGCAGGGAATCCACCAGAAGACAATATCTCACATATGTGAAGAAATGGGAAGTGTTCTGCACCAGAACGAACACTTCATATGACATAACCACCATCACTGGAGTGCTGGAGTTCCTGGCTACCCTCCATTTTGATGAGGGATTGAGCTACAGTGCCATTAATTGTGCCCGTAGTGCCCTTTCCAATTATCTGGGCCGAGGGTGTGATCACCTGGCTGTGGGATCACACCCACTGGTATATAAACTGATGAGGGGTATATTTAATTCTAATCCCCCCAGGCCCAGACACACCCATATATGGGACATAAGCATATTGCTGACTATGCTTCGAGGATGGACACCTATATCGGGACGCACACTGGATAAATTAACCTATAAAATGGTTATGTTAATGGCACTTGTAACAGCACAACGGGTCCAGTCCCTACATAAATTAAGTATGGACGCAATGTACATTAAAAAAAAACAAGATAACTTTCCTAATACAGGGGTTACTTAAACAGGATAGACCCGGATCCACTGGCCAAAAATTAGAATTTCTGGCCTATCCTGCAGATTGTCAGCTCTGCATCGTGACATATATATTGCGATATATAGAGGTCACCAAGAGTCTCAGGGGCACGGAGAGGGCTTTACTTATTAGCCACAAATGCCCTCACCATAAGGTCACAGTACAAACCATTTCCAGATGGTTAAGGGGGGTATTGGGTGCAGCATGGGTGGATACTAATGTTTTCAAATCTCACTCCACCAGGGCTGCATCCACATCGGCGGCAAGGATGATGGAAGTTCCAATGGACCACATCCTTGCAACAGCGGGTTGGAGCAATGAACGGACCTTTCAGCGCTTCTATAATAAACCCGTGGCCACTCCTGAGACATTTGCAGGGAAAATTTTAAGTTCTGTTTCATGATTACTCAATGTAGGGGCATTATTATTTAGGTATGAAATAAATATCTTTTTGTTGTTCAGCACAGTTTCATGTCTGAAATACGTTACATCATAGCATGGCATTGTGTGAGCATGGACCCGTTCCAGGGCATGAAATCACAGAGCTTTGAAATCTTCACGTAGTCACTCACGTGACTCCGAAGTAAAATAGTAAGATTAAATGAGAACTTACCAGTTTGAAGTTTGATCTTTATTTTATGAGGAGTTACGATGAGGAATTATGTGCCCGCCGCTCCCAAACCCTCTATTATAAAGGCCAACTGGTATATAAAGTTCTCTCTTATCTTACTATGTTAGTCAACTTTGGTATCTGTGATTTCACACCACTGCTTTGAAGAATGTCATGCATGCGTGCTGGCGGGGTCTTCACGTAATCCCTCATCGTAACTCCTCATAAAATAAAGATCAAACTTCAAACTGGTAAGTTCTCATTTAATCGTACTATTTTCAGTAATCGCATATGTTTTGTAGTTCTACATCAAACTGCTCAGTACGTATGTTCTTTGTAAATGCTTACCTGATGAATAAGATCATAAGTGACAGGAGAAGAATTAGGACATTCGGCCCAACAAGTCTCCTCCGTCATTCAAACATGGCTGATCTATCTCTCCCTCCTAAAGATTGTTATAGTGAGTTAAGGGCAGCACTGTGGAGCAGCAGTGGAGTTGCCGTCTTACACCGCCAGAAATCCAGGTTCGATTCTGACTATACAGAGTTTGTACGTTCTCCCCATGACCTAGTGGGTTTCGCTGGTCAGCGCGGACTTGGTGGGCCGAAGGGCCTGTTTTTACGCTGTATCTCTAAATTAAAGTCTAAATTTACTTTTATTGATTGATCAATAGAAATTCCACTTTAAAAAATATATATTTTGACATGATGATAAAGATGATAGAAATTTTCCTTTATCAGGCAGTGGTATGGGAACATTTTGCTTTTTCCTGGAGGAAATTCTTGTATTCTATTTACTGACGACTTTGTGCACTTTTATTTTCCTTTTCCAGACTGCTACAAGTTTTAAAATGTGTCTAGACAGTTGGAATATTCAAACTGGAGCTTGGCTAAAGAGGTAAGCAAGCCAATTAGATGCAGTCTTTAAAGAGGTTCTTCAAAATAATACAGGATCAATAATGATCACAATTCTTCATAAATTAAATAAGGTACATCTTGAGACAAGGAATAGAACAACACTGGACCAGGCACTTTGGCCCACAATGTCCCTGCCGAACATGATGCCAAGTTAAACTAATCTCCTCTGACTTCACATGATCCATGTCCTTCCATTCCTCACACATCCATGTGCCCATCAAAGTCTCTAGAGTGCCATTAATGTATCTGCTACTAGCTCCCCTGCCAATGTGTCCCATCTACAAATTGAGTGTGCCCCTGTTCCGTGTAACAATGATGAATTATTCATTAAATTATTGCAACAAATGTTCTGACTATTACGTGTTGGCTACTGTAAGCGGACACTCAACGTCACCTTGTCAGGGAAAATTTAACCAAGGTTTGATTAGATTGAGAAAAATAAATGTTTTATTGCCAGAGATTAAGGGTTGTGTGTGACCTTGGAGTTCTGTTTGTACCTTTAAATGCCTTTGACGAAGAACAAGAAAATGACGAAGATCCAGTTTGCAGAAGGAATCAATTAAATGCAACAGAAAGAAACCTTCTCCCAGAATGAATACTAATTGGTCGTCACACTATCTTAACCTGTTCAGTGCCACCCGCGAGTGTACTCGGGTCCTGGCTAAAATGAAAAAAAAAATTGGCTTTGAACAGGTTAAACCAACCATTAGTAATCCGCATTGATAAATTAACATCATATACTAAGTGGGAATTCAATCAATTTTTAATACCTGTAACTATGTTGATTCATGAATTTAACATCCTGGACATGTCATTTTAACAATCTGGACTGGTGGCATATAAGGCGGTAGCCTTCCCCCATATCCCCTGACTCTGCTATTTTTAAGAGCCCTATCTAGCTCTCTCTTGAAAGCATCCAGAGAGCCTGCCTCCACCGCCCTCTGAGGCAGAGAATTCCACAGACTCACCACTCTCTGTGAGAAAAAGTGTTTCCTCGTTTCCGTTCTAAATGACTTACTCCTTATTCTTAAACTGTGGCCCCTGGTTCTGGGCTCCCCCAACATCGGGAACATGTTTCCTGCCTCTAATCTAGCGTGTCCAAACCCTTAACAATCTTATATGTTTCAATGTGATTCCCTCTCATCCTTCTAAACGCCAGAGTGTACAAGCCCAGCTGCCCAATTCTCTCAGCAAATGACAGTCCCGCCATCCCGGGAATTAACCTTGTAAACCTACGCTGCACTCCCTCAATAGCAAGAATAAGAGGTTAACCTGCTCCATCCCCATCAAACGTTGTTAGCCATCGCATCCTAATGGATTCAGACTATAGTTAATCAACAATAGAAAAACTTTGACTAAATTTGCCCACTTTCTTTTTTTTTTTCCTGTTTCAACAGACACGGCAATATTCTCTTTTAAATCTTTTATAGAATCTTCCCAAGAGCATTCATAGCAAAGATCTGGCTATCAGAGCCAGTTACCTGGTTCTTTTGTGTAACCTGGCCGTACAGGATATGATTTTCATGTTTATGTACAAAAGCCAACTTGTCTCATTAGAGTCGAACCAAGGACAGTGAAAGGTATTTTTTAAATGCATGTTTATTCATATGTCTAATATGCACATGAACATATAACTTCCAATTTGATGGTGCACAATTTTATCAGATATGGATGCCATTTTGGATCACCATGTGCATCTGAAACAACTGTTGGTTGGCAGATAGCACATAGAGTCAACTTGGTGTTCGTGGTGGCTAATAATGCAAAGCAAATCTGACTTTTGTATCGTCTTCTAACATTGCCCTTTTCTATTTTCCTCAGTGTCTGCTACAATCGGGCTCCCTACTTCCCCACTGCTCTAACATTCATACTTTCAGCCTTGTGGCATGGAGTGTACCCTGGCTATTACTTCACTTTTTTTACTGCAATCCCTATTACACTGGCTGCAAGAGCGGTGAGTACCTATCCATTGCATGAAGATGCTTCTCTACTCGTTTATATCATTTCTTATCCTAAGCATTAAATAAACTGCAGGAAGATATTCGCTGATTTTTAACTCTTAAAAGTAACTCACTGATTTCTGTTAAGTTAGCCATTCTCCTATTGTATACAGAATCGATGATTCAATGACACATTATTGTCACAATTACCTAGGTACAGTTTTGCATCCAACCCAGTAAAATCATGTAGCAGACCTCACCTAGGCAGTGCACAAGTGTCGCCACGTTTTGACACCGACAAAGTTACAAAAGTTCATTGAACAGTCCTGTCTACTGCCTGCCGCTGCACGTGGCAACAGGCGGCTGTGCACCCCCCCGCCGGGTCCCGTATGTTCTTGGCGACCCCCCCCCCTTGCTGGGTTCCCCTTCGTTCTTGGCGGCACCCCACTGCATGATCCACCTTTGCAAGTGTGTTTGTAGGATTGTGTTAATATGTGGGGATCGCTGGTCAGCACAGACTCGGTGGGCCGAAGGGCCTGTTTCCTCACTGTATCTCTAAACCATACAAAACTAATGAGTGTTTGATAGGCAGTGTAGAATTGGTGAATCCAAGGGTTTCTGTACTATAAGATTATTATAAACTTTCTCTGCACCTCTCGTATAATCATGTCAAATCTGTTGACCAAAGCTAAGGCTGTGGCAGTTCTAACTGTCTTCCTCCTCTCGTATTATATGCCTCAGCTACCATATGATAGCCTTTTTAACTGCCGTGTTCCCTTGTTCTGCTGTTTTTGACATTCTGTATGTAAGGTCCATCTGTTCCTCTTCATCATTCAGTATCCTCCCACTTACTTTCTTTTCTTCCCAGCTGACCATGCCAGAAATGTATTCCTGCAGTCCAAACCTTTCCTCGTGTCAGCCACATGGCCAAATGTTGTATCATGAGCTAGCTCTCTTTGTTATGCTTCTAACGTTAAAGTCTAAATTATCAATATTTATCTTGCCAAGAGGCAGACACTGATGTGAACCAGATGGGGACTAAGGTGATCTGCATGGGAGGTACTGATTTAATTTATGGTTTATTTGAATATATGTTCATCATGCCAACAAATGCATGTTAAATTCATCTTGTTGACAAATGTTCAAGATTCTCTGCTAACCAGGGCGTTTCCCCTTTAACAGCATTGTATAACTGCTCACATAAACCTATGTGAAAGCCACAGTGCATTTTGAATTGTACATGTACACCATGGTTAAATCATCATGTATTCAGCTTGGGCCTCTCTAAGACACAAACTTCATATGTAGCCACCCCAAATTGCAATCTTCACCAACCCAGCAAAAAGATATTAAAGCAGAGCTCATTTTTTATGGGAGAAGTACACGGAAAGAACATGAAGAGTACACTTCCTTTCAGCAAGCAAAACTGTTACTCTGATAATGGAAATATAATAGCCAGTTGATCTGTGACAGGAATTTTATTATATGTAATATCGTTCAATAGTGCTTTATTGGTCACATATGCAACTGCACAGCAAAATTCATTTTGCCTATATCACACATGCAGGCACCGCCATTTTTGGCGCCATTCTACAAAACCCAAAGTCCGGTCGGCCCGCGCGCTCGATATACTGCAGCAGTTCCCGCGAACTGACGTCCCTCTCGTCTCCTCTCCCGGCCATGTTTGTGTCCCAGGGGCGCCTCCAGCAGCCGACCTTGAAGGCGCTGCAGGCATTACCCCGGTTCACCCACCTACTGACCCACTCTTACCACCAGACATCTCCAGCTCCCTCCCGATTACGCCATCTGACGAGCCTTTGGGCGGTTTACTGGTCCCGTCGACCGATGAGTCTTCGGGCGGGCCCTGATGAGCCTTCTGGCGGGTCCGAGAACTGCAGATCCTTCGGGCACCTCGGGACTACCCGATCACCATTAGAATGAAGGTAGTTTCATTACAACATTTAAATGATCATCTTGCTTCTGTTGATGTATTCATTCCCCTTAGCATCCTATTACTTTCAATTATTTTTTGCAATTTTAACACAACCCAATTAGTTTTGACAATTAATCTGGTCCTAGGGGGTCACAGTGTAATATATAATAGTGGTGATTTTAACAACCTTTTGATATTGTTTTTTTGTGTATTATAGTGGTGATATAGTATATTATAGTGGTGATTTTAACAACCTTTTAATATTGTTGTAAACGGCCATTCATCTACTTCACAATAGATCTGCAAATTTACATTGTTTTAGAAAGCTCGAGGGAGAGATGGAAATTCCAAGCAGGAGGAATATGGTGGTCGGTTAAAGTTAACAGCAGCATCTTGGTTTTGCATAGAGCTCAGTGTTAACAGAGAAAATATGTAACAGATTCACAGAGCAGTGGGAAGACAGATGTACAACTGTTTGGTCAATCACGCAGTTTTTAGGAAAAAATAGGCTATTGGAAGGCATTCCAAAACTTAACACGTCGGTAATTGAAGGCATGGTCACCAAAAGCGAAATTTTTAAAATCCACCATGTACATGAAACCAGAACTGACGCGTACAAATGTCTTGGAAGGTTGTAAAAGTTATGGATTATGGGAGAGATAGATAGTAAAGATTATATAGATATGGATTGGAAAGTACAGGTCCACACCTCCTATAATCCGGACAAAATTACAAGATCATACTTTAAATCCAACACCGCACCCCCCCGGCAGATTTCCCCGGACGACTTCCGTGGCCGATCCGCGAGTCGAATTCATCCCGTGGCCGGTTCCAGAATCTGGCCTTTCCCATCTGCATTCCGTGGCTGACTTTGCATGCCGGTATTTCGGCTCTTCAACGGCCTAGGTGGAATGTTCCAGTACCGTTGGATCCCTCTCGGAGGTCGCAATCACTCTTGGCCTAGCGAAACAGATAATCCAGAAAAGACTCTGGAACCGAGGATGCTGGATCTGTACTGCAAAACACACTGAACAGATATTGTTAAAACTAAACTTGTTTAATTGAAAAGAAATTGGCCAAAGGAGTACGAGAGCAGCTTTTCTGATTTAAAAAAATCTATTTTAAAATAGGCATTCTGCTTCGTTTTTAAATAGATTCTGCTGTGTGTTTGTGGTTAGCTTTGTTTGCTGAAAATGCTAATTAGTTTCTCCTAACTTTCTCATGTCATCCTAGTCAGTCATTTGTTTGAAAGAGAGGCAAAGCCTCAGCAATATTTTCAAGATGTGCCATAAATGGATTTATGATCTTTACAAAGGAATCATAGGGTTACTTATTATACAGAACTGAAAACTCTAGATTTTTTTACCACTCATGTAGGCTGTTTGATACATCTGGTTTTTGCTGGTTTCTGCTCCACATGAACATCCTTTCACTCCTCTTTGTCTGACCATGTCAGCTTATACAGTACTCTTTTCTCACTTATGTTAATCACATGCCACCAGCACCTTTGTCAGTTGTCCTGAAGACTTGTAGCGATTTCTACTCTGTATCCTTGTGAATGTTGAATCTTAATTTCCCACTAGATTGCTAATAACTGTCATGTGTTTATGATCCTTAGTTCTGCTCTCCCCTGTAGATCCAAATGTTTTCTCCCTGCCTGTCATATTCCAACTGGCTATTACTAAGGAGAAGGTGCTTGGGAAACTGAAAGGTTTGAAGGAGGATAAGTCACCTGGGCCGGATGGATTGCACCCTTGTTCTGAAAGAGGTGGCTTTACAGATTGCGGAGGTATTAATAGTGATATTTTCAAGATCACTCGAGTCAGGAGTGGTTCAAGACGATTGGAAATTTGCCAATATTATCACTCTGTACAAGAAGGCAGCAAAGCAGAAGAGTGCAGACAATAGGCCGGTTAGTTTGACTTCAGTGATTGGTAAGATTCCATTATACAGGGTGAGGTTATGGAGTTCATGATAAAATCGGCCGAAGTCAGCATGGTTTCGTGTAGGGGAGATATTGCCTGACGAATCTGCTGGAATTCTACGAAGAAGTAAGGCTGCCAAGGAAGGCTGCGTGAGGCTGCTAAGGAAGATGCGAGCCCATGGTATCATAGGGCAGATACTAGCCTGGATAGCAGGTTGACTGGATGGCAGAACCAAAGAGTGGCAATAAACGGGACTTTTTATGGTTGGCTGCCAGCGACCCGCGGAGTTCTGCCGGGGTCGGTGCTGGGGCTGCTCTTCACGTTGTATATTAGTAATTTGGATGAGGGGATTGAAGGCTTAGTGGCATTTGCAGATAATACGAAAAAAGGTGGAGGGGCATGTTGTTCCATTGTTTAAAAAGGGTTCAAAGAATAAACCTAGCAATTATAGACCTATTAGTTTGACGTCAGTGGTGGGCAAATTAATGGAAAGGATACTTAGAGATAATATATATAAGCATCTGGATAAACAGGGTCTGATCAGGAACAGTCAACATGGATTTGTGCCTGGAAGGTCATGTTTGACAAACCTTCTTGAATTTTTTGAAGCGGTAACTAGGGAAATTGATGAGGGTAAAGCAGTGGATGTTGTCTATATGGATTTTAGTAAGGCCTTTGACAAGGTTCCCCATGGAAGGTTGGTTAAGAAGGTTCAATCTTTGGGTGTTAATGGCGGAGTAGCAAGATGGATTCAACAGTGGCTGAATGGGAGATGTCAGAGAGTAATGGTGGATGGCTGTTTGTCAGGTTGGAAGCCGGTGACCAGTGGGGTGCCTCAGGGATCTGTGTTGGGTCCACTGTTGTTTGTCATGTACATCAATGATCTGGATGATGGGGTGGAAAATTGGATAAGTAAGTATGCAGATGATACTAAGATAGGTGGTGTTGTGGATAATGAAGTAGATTTTCAAAATCTACAGAGAGATTTGGGCCATTTGGAAAAGTGGGCTGAAAGATGGCAGATGGAGTTTAATGCTGATAAGTGTGAAGTGCTACATCTTGGCAGGACAAATCAAAATAGGACGTACATGGTAAATGGTAGGGAATTGAGGAATGCTGTGGAACAGAGGATCTAGGATTAACTGTGCATAGTTCCCTGAAGGTGGGAATCGCATGTAGATAGGGTGGTAAAGAAAGCCTTTGGTGTGCTGGCCTTTATAAATCAGAGCATTGAATATAGGAGTAGGGAAGTAATGTTAAAATTGTACAAGGCATTGATTGGTAAGACCAATTCTGGAGTATGGTGTACAATTTTGGTCGCCTAGTTATAGGAAGGATGTCAACAAAATAGAGAGAGTACAGAGGAGATTTACTAGAATGTTGCCAGGGTTCCAGCAACTATGTTACAGAGAAAGGTTGAACAAGTTAGGTCTTTATTCTTTGGAGCGCAGAAGGTTAAGGGGGGACTTGATTGAGGTCTTTAAAATGATGAAAGGGATAGACAGAGTTGACGTGGATACGTTTTTTCCCATTGAGGGTAGGGAAGATTCAAACAAGAGGGCATGACATGAGAATTAAGGGACAGAGGTTTCGGGGTAACGTGAGGGGGAACTTCTTTACTCAGAGGGTGGTGGCTGTGTGGAATCAGCTTCCAGCAGAAGTGGTGGAGGCAGGATCGATTTTAACATTTAAGAGTAAAGTGGATAGGTATATGGACGTGAAGGGAATGGAGGGGTATGGTCTGAGTGCAGGTAGATGGGACTAGGGGAAAACAAATGGTCGGCACGGACTGGAAGGGCCGAGAGGGCCTGTTTCCGTGCTGTAATTGTTATATGGTTATATGGTAGTGTAGAGAAAGCAGGGACTCTGCTGAAGGACTTGGACAGGATGTGGCAGAGAAGTGGCAGATGGAATACAGTGTAGCAAAGAGTGGAGTCATGCATTTTGGTAGTAGGAATAAAGGCGTAGACTATTTTCTAAAAGGAAAGAGAATCCAGAAATTGGAGGTGTAAAGGGACTTGGGAGTGTTGGTGCGGGATCCCCAAAAGGTTAATTTGCAAGTCATAAGATCATAAATGATAGTCAAATCGGTTGTAAGGATGACAAACGCAATGCTAGCATTTATTTCAAGAGGGCTAGAATACAAAAACAGGGATGTAATGCTGAGTCTCTGTAAGACGCAGGTCAGGCCGCATTTGGTGTATTGTCAGCAATTTTGAGCACTATATCTGAGGAAGGATGTGCTGGCTCTGGAGACGGTGCAGAGGAGGTTTACAAGAATTATCCCAGGAATGAGTGAGTATCATATTATGAGCGCTTGACAACACTGGGCCTGTACTCGCTGGAGTTTTCAAGGATGAAGGGTGCCTCATTGAAACTTTCCAAATAGTGAAAGGTTTGGATAGAGTAGATGTGGAGAGGATGCTTCTACCAGTAGGAGACTCTAGGACCAGAGGTCATAGCATTAAAATTAAAGGATGTTCCTTTACAAAGGAGATGAGGAGAAATTTATTTAGTCTAAGGGTGGCAAATCTGAAATTCTGCCACAGAAGGCTGTGGAGGTCAAGTCAATGGATATTTTTAAGGCCGAGATAGATTCTTGATTAGTACAGGTGTCCGAGGTTATGGGGAGGCAGGAGAATGAGGTTCGGAGGGAGAGATAGATCAGCCATGATTGAATGGCAGAGTAGACTTGATGGGCCGAAATGCACCTATCACTTATGATCCAATCCACATCCACTCTATCCAGGCCTTACACTATTCGGTAGGTTTCAATGAGGTCCCCGCTCAGCCTTCTAAACTCCAGTGAGTACAGGCTGTCAACGCTCATCATATGTTAACGCAACCATTCCTGGGATCATCGTCGTAAATCTCCTCTGGACCCTCTCCAATGGCAGCACATCCCTCCTCAGTTATAGGGCCCAAAACGGCTCGCAATACTCCACACGCGATCTGACCAATGCCTCATAAAGACTCAGCATTACATCCTTGTTGCTGAGCAGAACGCTTCAGAAGCAACAGGTGTGTGGTAAATCCACATTGCAATCCCTTTGCCCATTTTCAGAGATGATACAAATTTACCTGTTGTGTTTCTGAAGCTGAAAACTATAACCTTTTTGACCTTCTGTCACTACACCCAGCTGGCACAGAGGCAAAGTGAATTTACAGGAACTCCTTTGCGTTGGAGAGGTCATGGTGTGTAGGTTGTGTTTTGATAAGGAACTGAAATGCGAAGATTCTGGTAAACAGAAACACATTAAGGGTGCATTAATGTGCTGATAAAATAACAGAAAGAACTAACAGCTACGGTATCATATTCCATGATCTTTTTGGGCCTCTATATTTTCAATTATAAAAGGCATATTGAGCATAACCTGCTGCCTTAAGATTAGCAAGGCCTATTATGAATACTTGTGTGTTTTTGCTTTGGCTCGAGATGTTTCTGGAGGTTTGCCACATGATGCCTGTGCGTGTTATTGCTGTGTATGTATTTGCTTTTACCTAATGAAGGTTGGGACTTAACTGAGTTTCCTTTTATGCCCCTGTCCCACTTAGGAAACCTCTGGAGACTTTGCGCCCCACCCAAGGCTTCCGTGCGGTTCCTGGAGGTTCCCGGAGGTTTTTGTCAGTCTCCCTAATGGTCGAAAGTGGTTTCCGTTTTAAAAATCGGTGATTTTTTAGTCGAAGCCGGTTGCGATGCTAGTTGAAGGTGGTTGCCGGAGGACAAAAACCTCCAGGAACCGCACGGAAACCTTGGGTGGGGCGCAAAGTCTCCAGAGGTTTCCGTTCAGGTTTCCTAAGTGGGACAGGGGTATAACTCATCAGTTTCAGTTTTAGTTTAGTTTATTGTCACGTGTACTGAGGTACAATGAAAGTCTCTGGTTGCGTGCTGTCCAGTCAGCAGAAAGACAATACCTGATTACATTGAGCCACTTACAGCGTATAGATACATGATAAAGGAATAACGTTTAGTGCAAGGTTAAAAGCCAGCAAAGTCCAATCAAGGATAGCCCGTGGGTCACCAAAGAGGTAGATAGTAGTTCAGGATTGCTCTCTAGTCGTGGTAGGATGATTCTGTTGCCTGATCACAGTTGGGAGGAAACTGTCCCTGAATATGGTGGTATGTGTTTTTCATACTTCTAAACATTTTGCCTGATGGGAGAGTGGAGAAGAGGGAGTGGCCAGGTGCGACTCATCCTTGATATGCTGCTAGCCTTGCCGAGGCAGCATGAGGTCAATAGAAGGGAGGTTGGTTTGTGTGATGGTATTATGGTATCATGCCAGCTGCTGTTCAAAAAGTCAAGAATTGGTTCGATACTTGCACAAGCCTGTGAAGCTGTGAGAATGAGAAAGAGAGAGGAAATCCAGAATGGGGGAAAAAATACAATGGCCTCCAGGGGAAAGGAGTGGTTGATAGAACTTGGCTTCTACTATTAGTTAACTAGTAAGGTTCATAGCTACACATTAACCATGTTCCCTGACCCCGATAAGTGTAATACGGTAAAGCCTCGCGATAATTCAATTCAATTCAATGAACTTTATTTATCCGTTATTCCAATTTAACTTTGGAATAAATGGACCTCTATATAATGGATTTTGGTTTATAGCGGATTGAAACTCCCGTTGCACCACCCCATCCCCGCACCAGTTTTCCAGTTATCCACTGATCTGACTGTGCCTCCCAGCCTGTGAATTCCCACTTGTTTAACCGCAACCCAAATGCCACGTTTCTTCCTTCCCAGCCTTGGGTTGAAATTAACCCCCTCAGTGGTTATAGTGGACAGTCAACCATTTCTTGTTAGGTAACAATGCCTTTTTCAATATTGGTGAGTGTTCCTGAGCCTTTACACTTGGCTGTAGATGGGGCATGGACGTGGGCCAAAGGGCCTGTTCTCGTGCTCTATGACACCGCTCCTGCTTCCCATTGCTTGGTAAAAATGTGCAAGCCCTGTTGTGCTAGAATTGTGGTTGAAAACTTGATCTAAATGCTCCATCCACCATAATTTGTGAACGTCATGAAAAGAGTTCATGAATTTCTAAGCCACTATTATGTGTGTTTAAAGAAGCCTCTGAGCATTGGGACCGCATACATTTCTAAAATGTTTTTGAAATAATAAAAGACATGAACTGGTGGAGTAACTCAGCGTGTCAGGCAGCATCTCTGAAGAACATGGATAGGTGACATTTCAAGTCCCAAAAAGAGCTCTGACCCCAATGTCACCTATCCATGAACGATGCTGCTTGACCCGCTAAGTTACTCTAGCAACTTTGTCTTTTCTTGTAAACCATTATTTGCAGTTCCTTGTTTCTCGTAAGGTTTGAAATAGTTTTGTTATTATTGAATTTTGTTCTGAACCTCTTGCTTTTCTCCTGCCTTGCAGATGAGGACCAACTTCAGACATTACTTCCTTTCTTCTAAAACAAAGAAAGTTGTCTATGATATTCTCACTTGGACTTCGACTCAGCTGGCTCTATGCTATATATTGTAACACCTTTCCTTCTATTGGCTACGGAGCCTACTATCAAATTCTACAGGTAAGTCAACCTAATGGGTCAGGCAGCATCTCTGGAGAAAAGGAATAGGTGACGGTTGGGGTCGAGACCCTTCTTCAGACTGTGTCTGAAGAGTCCATTCTCAGTGTGAAGAAGGGTCTCTACCCGAAAGGTCACCTATTCCTTTTCTCCGGATATACTGCCTGACCCGCTGAGTTACTCCAGCAATTTGTGTCTATCTTTGGTGTAGACCTGCATCTGCAGTTCCTTCCTACACAAGTAAAAGTCAACCTGCTGTTTGATTTTTGGATTTCATCTATATGCTCCGAAAAGCATTGGATTTATAGGAAAATCATAACTGCAAATATTTGTAATCATCCTCTTACTTTTTTCACAGTAATGCGGATAATTTATTATTTGGTTGACCAAGGAGAGGACGTATTTTTTAGGTTATGTATGGGGAAACTGAACTGCATATACCCTGAAAATGTGAGATTCTGACCTGGTAGAATTGTGATGCATGATGTATATGGTTGAAACCAAGTGTATATGTACAAGCAAAGTGAAAAATGTTTCTACTTTACCTGGATGGGTAAATATTGTCAAGTTCATTCATGAGTTTGAGGAAAGGATCAACACCAGGTTGAGTTAAATTCATGACAGAGTTTGCACTTTTGCTATGTGAAGTATAAATTTGTGCATTGATACACCTAAGGAGGCCATAGTCCCAGCACTCCCATATTTTCCATAATGAGATTTGATTCTAGTTCAATTGTGATTTTTTTTTTTATTGCGCCCGAGTTAAAGCTTTTTGATAACCAAAGTTTGTTCATGGAAATGGGTCAACGAGTATTTGGAGCAACGTGTATTTGGAGCTGGGTCAGTAAAGTCTTGAGGAGCTCAAAAATGTTTCCTTCTTCCTAAATTTCCATTGCTCTCCAGTGGCTGTCCACTAGATGGAGTGCCATGCAGATATTGTCCTTGGCCATAGATGGACAACATTTTCCCCCATTCTTTCTCTCCAGAGATGCTGCTTATCCCACTGAGTTACTCCAGCATTTTGTGTCTATCTTCGGTTTAAACCAGCACCTGCCGTTCTCCCTACACACTTGACCTTGGCCATTATGCTTCATACTGTTGAATAAATACAAGTGTCTGCAATTTGTACTGTTGAAATTCCAAGTGTTATTGTCCACATGCTAACTCATTCACATCATTATTTTCAAGTTCTTCCATGGTCTCCACCTCTTCCAGACTTGCCTGTATCTAGTGGATCTCAGTTTTCACTGCCTCACAATTAATGGCAACGTCTTCAGTTTGCAAAAGCTCCAAAATTCACTGCATCTCCCTTAAACATCTCAGCTTCTCCAACTGTGCCTTTTTTTTCAGACACTTCATAAAAACCCTTCCTCTTTTGTCTCCTAAAGATTTCAGAGCCCAATTTGTTTGATCATATTCTTGTGTACCTTAATTGTGCTATTGGTGTTAGGATAGCCAGGTGGTGACATACATGGCACCCTCAAGTCTTTTTCTTCTTTTACTGTTTTGGTCTGTGTTTACTTGTATATTTTTAGTGTACTTTTAGTTTTTATATTATGTGGCGATGGGGGAGGCTTTGGGTGAAAAACCTTTTTCATCTCTTTCCCCGACGGAGATGCGACTTTTTCATCGTATCTCCCTCTGCACTGCGGCTTTAACATCGTGGAGCTGCCTTTGTTGGGGATCGACTGCGGGATCTCCAACCGCAGGAACTTCGATCGCCCCGACTGCGGAAGTTGCGATTGCCCCGACCGCGGGAGAAAGCGAGGAAAGAAGGTTTAAGTTATTTGCCTTCCATCACTGTGGGGAATGTGAGGTCGCCAAAAAAACAAGATGGACGTGCTGCCTGCACTGGTGAGGAGTCGGAGGGAGTGGCGTGAATGCAGTGGTCTCGGTGTTTTGCGGGGACATTGCTCCATGAGAACATTCTGGAGTTTGGTCACCTCATGGTGAAGGTTTGTGACCCGGCTCATTGAACTGATGGCTGTGGGTCTTCGCTTCTGCTGTGTGCCCTGGGGATTCTCACACGCCATTGTGGTGGCTGGTTAAGTCTATGTTTAATGTTTATGTGGTTATGTATCTTGTTGCTTTTTTTTGTATGATTGTTGGCAAATCAAATTCCTTGTATGTTTACATACTTGGCTAATTAATTGAATACATTATTTCAAAATTACCTGCACAAGTTGGACTCTGTATGATTCTGCTGTGATAAAAGAAAATGTAAACTTGCTCAAGAATGACAGTAATGTTTTCAGTTTCCATCTGATGGTTGAAATTATTCGCTTGAATCTGAGGGGAAATCGAGGCTTACCTATAACTAAATTGTCAATGTGTAAAACTGTAAAAGTACAGGAAGATGTTGTTATGGAGGAGACTAGTTTTTTGTTTGTTTTTTTTGTTTATTTTTGTTAGAAGTAAGTACAATAATGTGGCACTTGAGTACCTAATACATACATACATATTTCCATTCTTGTACAACTTCGTATTTTTAATTTAATAATAAAAGAACAGTGAGAGAAAAAATAAATAAAGAGTGTCGGAATAGATAGACAAGCGAGTAGAGACAGATAGCAAAATAAATAAAGGACAGAGATGATGAGAAGCTAAAAAGATTGAAAGAAAAGGAGAAAGTAGAGAAAAGAGAAATTAGGAGATATCTATTTCGTATTTTGCCCATCCGTCACCCGGTTCTAAACCATTTAATTTCTAAGGTTATGTTATGTTGCACCATCTGCTTGTAAAAAGTTGATAAAAGGAGACCAAGTCTTTAAGAATTGGACTACTTTGCCTAGTAGGAGGAATCTCATTTCTTCAAGATGTAGGGTTTCCGACATATTTGAAATCCACATTTTGAACGTTGGCGTGGTTGCGTTTTTCCAAAATTTGAGTATAAGTTTTTTTGCTGTCATTAAACCTTAATTAAGAAAAGCTTCTTGGAATATAGTTAGTTTACTTCCCTCTTCCATTGATCCAAAGATAATCAGTTCTGTATTGGGGTTCAATTTTGTGTTAAATAGTTTTGTAAAAATTTCATTCCAAAATGTATGCAGTTTTGTACAAGAGACAAAGGAATGTTCTATAGTGGCATTTTGAGTTAGACATTTATCACAGATGGGGGAAACATTTGAAAATATTTTATTCAGTCTAGTTTTCGAATAATATAATCTATGTAAAATTTTTAATTGAATTAGGTTATGTCTTACATTAATTGAACATTTATTTACATATAATAGATTTTTTTCCCATCTATCGTTCAGAATTTTTATCAATAATTCTTGTTCCCAGTCCTAATTGTCTCTGTCGTTGGTGTTTCTATATTTAGAATTATATTATATAAGTAAGATATTAAATTGCTTGATTCTGCCTTTCTATTCATTCCTTCCTCTAATAAATCTGGGGTTAAAGTTTGATATCCTTGTATATATTTTTTCAAATAATCTTGAATTTGAAGATATTTAAAATATTTTTTTTAAAGAAGGAACTGCAGATGCTGGAGAATCGAGGGTACACAAAAAGCTGGAGAAACTCAGCGGGTGCAGCAGCATCTAAGGAGCGAAGGAGATAGGCGACGTTTCGGGTCGAGACCCTTCTTCAGATTTAAAATATTGGTTACTTTTCAAATTATATTTTAGTTGTAATTGTTGGAATGATAAAGGTTTTCCCATTTCATACATATCTCCCATCATTTTAATTCCTATTCTTTCCCATTGATTAAACGTTTTATCAATAATAGATGGTTTGAATGAGGGATTATTAGCTATTGGAGAAAGAAGCGATAATTTTCTTGATTTTAAAGTTAATTTTATTTGTTTCCAAATTCGTATATTAATCTGTGAATAATTGGATTCTTCTTATATATTATATTTATCAGTTTCATCGGGGAAAGAAGGATCGCTCCTATATTATATGGGGAACAATCCTCTTTCTCCATTCTTATCCAATCTACCTGTTGGGCAGAAATGTCCAACCAGTAGATTATATTTTTAATATTCACTGCCCAATAGTAATACAATAAGTTAGGGAGTGTCAGTCCCCATGATTCTTTAGATTTACACAAGTGTTTTCTTTGAATTCTGTGTGATTTATAATCCCATATGAATATGATTTATAATATCAGAATCTAGTTTTTTAAAGAAATTTTTTGGTAAGTATATTGGTATTGATTGAAGTAGGTACAGTGTTTGTGGTAAGAAGATCATTTTTACAGCATTTATTCTGCCTATTAAGGACATCGACAGTGTTTTACAAAATGTAATCAACCCATTTAATTTAGTTAATAAAGGCATATAGTTTGCGTTGAGTAGTGATTTATATTTCCTAGTAATTTGGATGCCCAAATACTTAAATTTTTCTGTTGCAATTCTAAAAGGGAATTTCAACAGATGTGTCGGCTCTTGAGGTTTTATCGTCATAATTTCGCTTTTGTTCCAGTTTATTCTATATCCTGAAAAAGAACCAAATACCTCTATTAAATTTAGTATATTTGGTATGCTAATTTGCAAATTTGTAATATATAATAGTATGTCATCTGCATATAATGAGATTTTATTATTTGGGTGTTTGGTATTATATCCATGAATATTCGGATGACTTCTTATACTTTCTGCTAAAGGCTCTATCACTAGTGCAAATAGCAGGGGCGATAGTGCGCACCCCTGCCTATTGCCCCTCGCTAATTGGAATTTCGGGGATAATATATTATTAGTCAGTATTCTAGCCACCGGCTTATCGTATAATAATTTTACCCATGAGATAAAGTTATCTCCCCCGTTAAAATATTTGCAATACTTTGAATAAAATATTGCCATTCTACTTGATCAAAAGCTTTTTCTGCATCCAATGAAATAATTGCTAGGTCTTCTTCAGTATTATGTGAGTACATTATATTAAACAGCCGTCTCAAATTGTTTAAATGAGTATCTCTTTGGTATAAACCCTGTTTGGTCCGGGTTTATTAGTTTGCTAACATATTTACTCAATCTTCTCGCTAGGGTCTTTGCTAATATTTTCTGCTCTGTATTTAGGAGTGCTATGGCTCTATATGAGCCTGGGTCTTCTAGATCTTTATCCTTTTTTGGTATAAGTGTAATAGTTGACTCAGTTAGTGTTTCTGGTAGAGGAGACTAGTTTAACTGGCACCATCTTCAGCACATCAGTGTGGACTAACGGGTCCCTTCCTGTGCTGTAGTGTTCAATGGTGTATGTTTTAAAACCCTTAATCCAGGCAGCATTCTGGTAAACTTTTCCACCTTTCCTACACCTTCTCCAAAGACTCCACATCCTTCCTGCAATTGGTTGAACTGAACTGCACGCAATACTCCAAATGCGGCCTAACCAAAGGTTTATTTTAAAGCTCCGACATGACTTCTCGACTGTGCCCTCAATGATGAAGACAAACATATCATATTCCTTTCTTTACCACTCTATCTACTTGTGTTGCCACTTTCAGGAAGCAATGGTCTAGGGCCCCAGTCTTCTGTATATCAATGTTGTTAAGGATCATAACTGTATACTTTCCCGTTATGTTCATTCTCCCCATGTGCAATAAACCAGACTTGCTTGGAATAAACTCCATCTGCCATTTGACTGAAGGAGAAGAATAAAAACATATCCATGATGGGTAGGAGGCAGGAGACTGGGGTTGAGAGGAAAAAATAAATCAGCCAAGATTGAATGGCAGTGCAGACTCGATGGGCCGAATGGCCTCATTTGCTCCTATGTATTACGGTCTAAACCGAAAAACCAGGATAACTGGGATGTGTGGGAAACTGAAAGACCAGGGGAAACCCACAAATTAACGGTTACGAGGGAGACACTGCAAGCTCCATACAGACAGCATGGAGTCACTGGAGCTATGTGGCACCAGTTTTACTAGCCATCCAGTGTGCCCTGCTTAGAGTTATGGTTTCTGATGGCATTGAAACATGCTCTGTCTCAAACTCAAACATGAAGATGTCCTGGGTAGCTACCTAAGTTCATAAGAGGTCCCAGATAGCAATCTAGTCTCCCTAAAATGGTCATGGACACATCTTTATTAGACATTGAAGTGGCATCTAGTCCATTTGGCCTATCGAGTATTATCTGCCATTCGATCATGGCTGATCTATTTTTCCTTCTCAACCCCATTCTCCCCGTAATCTTTAACGTCCCTACTAATCGAGAACCTATCAATCTCCGCTTTAAAAATACCCGATGACTTGGCCTCCACAGCCGTCTATGGCAATGAATTCCACAGATTCACTTCCCTAACATATGGGCTGTCAAATCATTTGGCACACGGTATTGGGGATTCAGTATTGATGTGGATAGAGAACTGGCTGGCAGACAGGAAGCAAAGAGTAGGAGTAAACGGGTCCTTTTCGGAATGGCAGGCAGTAACTAGTGGGGTTAGGGCTAGGCTCAGTGCTGGGACCCCAGCTATTTACAATATATATTAATGATTTGGACGAGGGAATTGAATGCAACATCTCCAAGTTTGCGGATGACACTAAGCTGGGGGGTAGTGTTAGGTGTGAGGAGGATGCTAGGAGGCTGCAAGGTGACTTGGAAAGGCTGGGTGAGTGGGCAAATGCATGGCAGATGCAGTATAATGTGGATACATGTGAGGTTATCCACTTTGGTGGCAAAAACAGGAGGGTAGACTATTATCTGAATGATGGCAAATTAGGAAAAGGGGAGATGCATCGAGACCAGGGTGTCATGGTACACCAATCATTGAAAGTAGGCATGCAGGTGCAGCAGGCAGTGAAGAAAGCAAATGGTATGTTGGCATTCATAGCAAATTGATTTGAGTACAAGAGCAGGGAGGTTCTACTGCAGTTGTACAGGGTCTTGGTGAGGCACTACCGATGTTAGACTAACTGGTCTGTAATTCCACGTTTTCTCTCTCCCCCCCTTTTTAAAAAGTGGGGTTACATTAGCTACCCTCCAATCCTCAGGAACTACTCCAGAATCTAAAGAGTTTTGAAAAATTATCACTAAGGCATCTGCTATTTCTGGGGCTACTTCCTTAAGTACCCTGGGATGCAGCCTATCTGGCCCTGGGGATTTATCGGCCTTTAATCCATTCAATTTACCTAACACCACTTTCCGGCCCACCTGGATTTCACTCATTTCCTCCATCTTCATCTTTTTCTTTGATACTATCCCTGATTTCCCTCGTTATCCACGGATGCGCCACCTTCCCTGATCTATTCTTTTGCCATACTGGGATTAACAATTGTTGTAGTTCATCCATGCAGTCTTTAAATGCCTTCCATTGCATATCCACCGTCAACCCTTCAAGAATCAATTGCCAGTCCATCTTGGCCAATTCACGTCTCATACCCTCAAAGTTACCTTTCTTTAAGTTCAGGACCCATGTTTCTGAATAAACAATGTCACTCTCCATCCTAATGAAGAACTCAACCATATTATGGTCACTCTTGCAACAAGGCTGCTAACTAACCCTTCCTCATTACTCAATATCCAGTCTAGAATAGCCTGCTCTCTCGTTGGTTCCTCCACATGTTGGTTTAAAAAACTATCCCGCATACATTCCAAGAAATCCTCTTCCTCAGCACCCCTACCAATTTGATTCACCCAATCTATATGTAGATTGAAGTCACCCATTATAACGGTTTTACCTTCGTTGCACGCATTTCTAATTTCCTGTTTGATGCCATCGCCAACTCCACTACTACTGTTAGGTGGCCTGTACACAACACCCACTAGCGTTTTCTGCCCCCTTAGTGTTTCGCAGCTCCACCCATATCGATTCCACATCCTCCAAGCTAATGTCATTCCTTTCTATTGCGTTAATCTCCGCTCTAACCAGCAGCGCTACCCCACCTCCTTTTCCTCTCTGTCTATCCTTCCTGAATATTGAATATCCCTGGATGTTCAGCTCCCAGCCTTGATCACCCTGGAGCCATGTCTCCGTGAACCCAACTATATCATATTTATTAATAGCTATCTACACATTCAACTCATCCATCTTATTACGAATGCTCCTCGCATTGAGACACAAAGCCTTCAGGCTTGTTTTTACAACACTCTTGGCCCTTTTACAATTATGTTGAAAAGTGGCCCTTTTAGATTTTTGCCCTGGATTTGTTTTCCTGCCACTTTTCACCTTGCTACCTATTGCTCCTATCCTCATTTTACACCCCTCTGTCTCTCTGCTCACACATTTAAGAAACCCTCCACTTCTTATTCTCCGTTTGTTATTTTTTTCTTCTTTCCTCCCTACGTGTTGTGTCTGACTGCTTCTCTTCTCTGCCTCCTGCCTCACAAACGGACTACTTGCCTTCTCTATTTGAGTCCCTTCCCCCTTGAAATAGGTAATGTTTTCCAATATTGGATATTCTTAAGTAATTTATTCAATAAGGGTGGGAAATTAGATTTAAATAAAGAATCATATATTTTTGTTACATAAATTCCAAGATATTTGATTTTTTTCATTTGCAATCTTAAAAGGATATTGTTGTAATATATGTAAGTTATTTTCCATTATTGGCATAAGTTCACTTTTATTCCAATTAATTCTATATCCTGAAAACGATCCAAATTAAGTTATTAAATCTAATGTTAGGAATACTAATTTCCGGCTTTGTGACATAAAGTAATACATCATCTGTTAATTCAGAAACAATGGTTCTGAACTTAAAGAAAGGTAACTTTGAGGGTATGAGACGTGAATTGGCCAAGATTGACTGGAAATTAATTCTAAAAGGGTTGACGGTGGATATACAATGGAAGACATTTAAAGACTGCATGGATGAACTACAAAAATTGTTCATCCCAGTTTGGCAAAAGAATAAATCGGGGAAGGTAGTGCATCCGTGGATAACAAGGGAAATCAGGGATAGTATCAAAGCAAAGGATGATGCGTACAAAGTAGCCAGAAAAAGCAGCATACCAGAGGACTGGGAGAAATTCAGAGACCAGCAGAGGAGGACAAAGGGCTTAATTAGGAAAGGAAAAATAGATTATGAAAGAAAACTGGCAGGGAACATAAAAACTGACTGCAAAAGTTTTTTATAGATATGTGAAGAGAAAGAGGTTAGTTAAAACAAATGTAGTCCCTTGCAGTCAGAAACAGGTGAGTTGATCATGGGGAACAAGGATATGGCGGACCAATTGAATAACTACTTTGGTTCTGTCTTCACTAAGGAAGACATAAATAATCTGCCTGAAATAGCAGGGGACTGTGGGTCAAAGGAGGAATTGAGTGAAATCCAGGTCAGTCGGGAAGTGGTGTTGGGTAAATTGAATAGATTAAAGGCCGATAAATCCCCAGGGCCAGATAGGCTGCATCCCAGAGTACTTAAGGAAGTAGCTCAGAAATAGTGGATGCATTAGTGATAATCTTTCAAAACTCTTTAGATTCTGGAGTAGTTCCTGAGGATTGGCGGATAGCAAATGTAACCCCTCTTTTTAAGAAGGGAGGGAGAGAGAAAACGGGGAATTACAGACCAGTTAGTCTAACATCGGTAGTGGGGAAACTGCTAGAGTCAGTTATTAAAGATGGGATAGCAGCACATTTGGAAAGTGGTGAAATCATTGGACAAAGTCAGCATGGATTTACAAAAGGTAAATCATGTCTGACGAATCTTGTGGAATTTTTCGAGGATGTAACTAGTAGCGTGGATAAGGGAGAACCAGTGGATGTGGTATATCTGGACTTCCAGAAGGCTTTCGACAAGGTCCCACATAAGAGATTAGTATACAAACATAAAGCATACGGTATTAGGGGTTCAGTATTGATGTGGATAGAGAACTGGCTGGCAAACAGGAAGCAAAGAGTAGGAGTAAACGGGTCCTTTTCACAATGGCAGGCAGTAACTAGTGGGGTACCGCAGGGCTCAGTGCTGGGACCCCAGCTATTTACAATATATATTAATGATCTGGATGAGGGAATTGAAGGCAATATCTCCAAGTTTGCGGATGACACTAAGCTGGGGGGCAGTGTTCCCTGTGAGGAGGATGCTAGGAGACTGCAAGGTGACTTGGATAGGCTGGGTGAGTGGGCAAATGTTTGGCAGATGCAGTATAATGTGGATAAATGTGAGGTTATCCACTTTGGTGGCAAAAACAGGAAAGCAGACTATTATTTAAATGGTGGCCGATTAGGAAAAGGGGAGATGCAGCGAGACCTGGGTGTCATGGTACACCAGTCATTGAAAGTAGGCATGCAGGTGCAGCAGGCAGTGAAAAAAGCGAATGGTATGTTAGCTTTCATAGCAAAAGGATTTGAGTACAGGAGCAGGGAGGTTCTACTTCAGTTGTACAGGGTCTTGGTGAGACCACACCTGGAGTATTGCGTACAGTTTTGGTCTCCAAATCTGAGGAAGGACATTATTGCCATAGAGGGAGTGCAGAGAAGGTTCACCAGACTGATTCCTGGGATGTCAGGACTGTCTTATGAAGAAAGACTGGATAGACTCGGTTTATACTCTCTGGAATTTAGGAGATTGAGAGGGGATCTTATAGAAACTTACAAAATTCTTAAGGGGTTGGACAGGCTAGATGCAGGAAGATTGTTCCCGATGTTGGGGAAGTCCAGGACAAGGGGTCACAGCTTAAGGATAAGGGGGAAATCCTTTAAGACCGAGATGAGAAAGACTTTTTTCACACAGAGAGTGGTGAGTCTCTGGAACTCTCTGCCACAGAGGGTAGTTGAGGCCAGTTCATTGGCTATATTTAAGAGTGAGTTGGATGTGGCCCTTGTGGCTAAGGGGATCAGAGGGTATGGAGAGAAGGCAGGTACGGGATACTGAGTTGGATGATCAGCCATGATCATATTGAATGGCGGTGCAGGCTCGAAGGGCTGAATGGCCTACTCCTGCACCTAATTTCTATGTTTCTATGTTTCTATCTGCGTATAAAGAGATTTTATTTTCAGTTTCTTTAGTTTCATACCCGTATATTTCACGATGCAATCTCACAGATTTTGCTAGTGGTTCTATTGCAAGTGCAAACAGTAGTGGAGATAAAGGGCAACCTTGTCTGCAGCCTCGGAATAAGTTAAATTTAGTTTTTAACATTTGGTTTATTAATATTCTAGCTGTTGGCTTGGTATATAGTAATTTAATCCATGTTATAAACTTCTCCCCCAACTGAAAAAATTCCATAACCGAAAATAAATAAGACCATTCAATCTGATCAAAAGCTTTCTCTGCGTCCAACGAAATAATTAATAAATCCTTATTAATGTTTCTTTTCGAGTATATAATATTAAATAATCTCAGGTTGTTTGAGGAGTATCGTTTTGGTATAAATCCTGTTTGATCTGAATGAATTAGTTTATTAATCGCTGTGATTAGTCTTTGTGCTAGTATTTTGGTTAATATTTTTTGATCAGTATTTAAAAGAGATATAGCTCTATATGACCCTGGATCATCAAGATTTTAATCTAATTTAGGTATAAGGGTTATAATAGATTCATTTAATGTTTCTGGTAATTTCTGTTGTGCATAAATGTGTTCATATAGTGTCTTCAAACGTGGAGCTATCATATCATAAAATATTTTATAAAATTCTGCGCCAATACCTTCTGGTCCTGGAGTTTTACCATTTTTTAATGATCTAATAGCTTCTTCAATTTCTTTAGTAGTTATTTCAACGTTTAATTATTCTCTATCTTCTAAATCCAGTCCTTTTAGATTACAATTTTTTTTAAGAATGTTTTTCTACTCCTATCCGATTTTCTTTTGTTTTAGCTGAATATAAATTTTTATAATATTGCAAAAATCTCTCGTTTATATCTTTAGTTTGTACTAGTAATTCCCCTTTATTTGATTTAATCCTATAGATTAATTTTTCTCCTTCCAATTTTCTTAATTGACGAGCCAATAATTTATGTGGTTTGTCACCAAATTCAAATTGTATTTAATAATAATAATAATAATAATAACTTTATTACGGACTCAAGGTCCAGACAAGGGGCAACATTACATTAAAAATGCATTGCATCTCAAGTATCATAAATATATATAAAATCAAGGTAAATCACATAAAAACATCATAATTTATATATTTTTAAAAAAACCCACAATACTTAAGTTAAAAATCCAGAGTAAAAAAATGATCAATGTCGTACAACGAGACAACGATACCAGTGTCTCCACAACTGGGATTTGTAGCGTGTAGTGCTAACCCTTATGTTTGTCATGGCCATAATAAGCACATTTTTAGAGTCATTTATCCTGCAAATGAATGTATACATGTGGTGTCTTAGGATAGCTTCTACAGTACTGACTCCTGCAGCCACAAACATATTACTGGCACTACACCATCTTGGTTGCCCTTAGCAGTGTTCTCATGGCATCGTTATATGCAACCTTTAGTCTCTGCATACTTGTCTTTAAATAGTTCGACCACAGGTGCGCAGTGTAGAGGGGTGTGCAGTATGCTCTAAATAGCGACATCTTCACCACATCTGCACACGCACCAAATTTACGCAAGAGGATATTCGCCTGTATATACAGCATGCGTCGTTGCCTATAAATATCCTCATCATCTGTCATTTGTTCTGTAATAATATGCCCTAGATATTTTATCTTATTACAGACACTAAGATTGTTATCAGACAATTTAAAATCAGGATATTTTAGGCTTTTATCCTCTTTGGTTCTACAGACCATAACAGCACTCTTACTAGCATTATATTTAATGTCATGTTCCAAACGATACACGGAACATGCAGTAAGGAGCTGCTGGAGACCAGCGCTAGATGGACTAAAGACCACAAGATCATCTGCATACATAATATGGTTCACTAGAATATTACCAATCACGCACCCAGTGTTTCAGGCTTTCAATTGTTTAGACAGATCATCAATATATAGATTAAAAAGGACTGGGGATAAAATTCCCCCTTGTCTAACACCATTGCTAACCCCAAATGGGGCTGAGACCCTATTGCCCCATTTTATTTGCATAGTCTGGTGGGCATACCAGTAGGCCAGTATTCTCACAATGTATTTAGGCACCCCTATTTGACGCATTTTACCAAACAGCTTTCTGTGATTAACACGGTCAAAGGCTTTGGAAGCATCAATAAAGCACATAAGGATTGAAGAGTTTTTGCTCTATATTTGTTTACAATCTCCTTTAGGGCATATATGCATAAGTCAGTGTCATGTTTAGCTTTACAGCCAAACTGGTTATCTGTGGAGTTTAACAAACTCATGTATTCTATCCAGCAGAACTCTTTCTAATACTTTTGACAATATGCTGGCTAAAGCTATGGGCCTGTAATTATTTAAACTGCCTACTTTACCCGCTTTGTCCTTAATAACCGGCACTAACAGGACAGACAACATTGAGTCTGGTAACATGCCATGAATCATAAAGCCAGTAAAACAAATAGCTAGGAGAGGAGCTATCCTCATACTTGCATACTTAAGATGTTCAGCAGAGATATGATCCAAGCCACTTGCTTTGTTGTTGGACAGCTTGTTCATGGCATGATACACCTCATGTGACATAATAGTAAGATTAAATGAGAACTCACCTGTTCGAAGTTTGATCGTTATTTTACGAGGAGTTACGATGAGGGATTACGTGAAGAAGAGCCCGCCTCACGCTGGTAACGCATACTTCAAAGCAACGGCATGAAAAACACAGAACACCAAAGCCGGAGTAACATAGTAAGGCCCATAAAAAGACTTAGAACCACCATTTGATCATTTATTTTACGAGGGTGGGAGTGGAGGGCACGTAATCCCTCATCGTAACTCCTCGTAAAATAACGATCAAACTTCGAACAGGTGAGTTCTCGTTTAATCTTACTATTTTACTTCGGAGTCACGTGAGTGACTACGTGAAGATTTTTTAAAGCTTTCTGTGTTTTTTATGTCGTAGAATTAATCCGTACGACAGTCCGGCTAAGTAAACACATACATGAGAAAGCAGACAAAAGTTAGATCTTTTTCACAATTAAATTTTTTTAATGGTTGAAAGACCATATAATACCCTCCTTATATTTGAGGGAAAATTGATTACAAGTGACAAAAGATATCAGTGACTACACAACTGATTATAGCAATTAATAGCAAACAAAGCAGGTGATTATAGTGCTCCCAACACCGCGTGTCCAAAGCTTGTCATAGTGTGAACAGGTTTGTTGTAGAACTTTGAAAAAGTTTCTTCTTTACTCCACCCTGCGATTTTTAAAATATGCTCGAGAGGTACGTCCCGCCCCTTCGCCGCGGACGTAGCTGCCAGCCCTGGTGGAGTGAGATTTGAAGACATCAGTGTCTACTCCCGCTAAAACCAACACCTGTTTCAACCATTTTGAGATAGTTTGAACTGAAGCTTTTGTGTGTGGCTTTTTGTGCGTAAGCAGCAATGTCTTTTCGTTTCCCTCGAAAAGTGTCCGTAATTTTAATATATTGGTTCAAATGTCTAACCACACACAAAGCAGGCTCAATATGAAAAGCTTGAAAGGTTACCTTTGTTCCAGATCTCCCTGGTCTACTTTGTTTGATCAGATCGTAAACATAGAATACAACATTATCTGTATCACATGCATACAGTCTAAACGCAACATTTGTAAAGTTTGCACTCTTTGGGCTGAGACCAGTGCCATTAACATGACAATTTCAATGTTAACCTATCCAATGTCAACCCTTCAATTGGCGTCCATTCTCTAAGTAGAGCAAGAACTATGCTCACATCCCAAATCTCTGTATATCTAGGTTTTGGCGGATTCATGTGAAAAATTCCTTTCATGAATCGTGATATTAATGGATGCGACCCAATTGACTTCTCACCAATCATAAGTCCTAAATAGGACGACAAGGCACAGCGTGCAGTGTTAATGGCACTGTAACTTAAATGTTGCCCAAAGTGCAAATTGGCAAGGAATTCCAAAACATGAGTAACATTCACAGATTCATCAGAAATATTTGACTGTGTGCAAAATTCTTCCCATTTCTTAATATGTGTCATATATTGTTTCTGTGTACTATGTCGCCATGATGCACCAATAACTGTCAAAGTTTGGTCCGACAATCCCAGTTTTCCTGTAGTGGTCTGGTCAAAACCTGCAGATTAACAAAATTCATATATGCATATAATGGGTAACCTTGATTTGTTACTGGATTAGTCAAGATATCACTACAGTTAGGAATCTGCATATATGGTTCTTTAATCATATTTAGCATAACTGGGAACCAAGGTTGAGTTGGCCAATTTGGCACTACCAACAATCCGGAAGCTGAATCTTGCTCTATTTTCTTCAAACATCTCTGGATCAGAGCAAATGGTGGAAAAGCATAAAAGAACATTTTTCCCCAGTGTAATGAAAATGCATCTACTGCAACTGCGTCCGGATCATGTTCCCAAGACACATAATGAGGCAATTGATGATTAAGCCTGGATGCAAACAAATCAATTTCTGGCAAGCCAAATCGTTTAACAATATTCTTAAATATTGCTGGCTTAAGCATCCATTCCGTATTATCTTTAAAAATCCTGGACCTTCCATCTGCTACCACATTGTCTTTACCTGGAATATAGCTTGCTGAAATCCATATCTGCCGATCAATACACACATTGCCATATCTCATTGACCAGACAATCACATGATACTGATCTAACTCCCCCCAATGTGATTAAATGTAAACCACAGCCGTTTTATTGTCTAATTGTATTAATTACATGCAGACATTGTTTAGCAGAAACAATATGCTTTAAGCCCATAAAAGGCCCCCAATAACTCCAAATAGTTAATACCCATACTGTTGGAGCAACACTTGCTCCTTCAGTTTTTCCATCTACCTCCACAACTGGTAGATAAATCTGTGGCCCCCCATCCGAGAGCACTAGCATCTGTTTGCAAAACCATTTCAGGCTGTTTAATCATGATCTTTTTAGCAGCTTGTGGGACATTTTCAACCCACCATTGCAATACCAATACTGCTTCCTTTGTTAATTGCATAGGTCTGTCAAAGTGACCTGCCTTATCTTTAAGAGCCCTTACTTTGTCCCTTTGAAGATTTTGATAATGTAATGGCCCAAATTCCACTGCCGGAAAAGCTGCCACTAATGTACCAATGACTTTTGCCACTTCTCGGATGGAGGGATAAGGTTTGTGAATGAGATAATTACACATTTGCAAAATATCATTTGTCTTCTTTGCTGGCAACGTAACTAACATAGTTACTGAGTTAATTACAAACCCCAGAAAATCAATTGATTGAACTGGCTGCAGCTGGATTTAATTGGATGAATTAAGAATCCAAGCTCTTTAAACAAAGCTTTAGTAACTGAAATTGAGTGCTCAGCTGACTCTTGACTATCAATTAACAATCAGAATGTCATCCAGATAACCATTACAATGTGTTTCTGTGCTCTTAATTGAGCTAAAACTGGTTTCCAACAGTTTTTGTAAAAGAGTCTAGGAGCTGAACTTAATCCATTTGGTAAAGCTTTGAACTGCCATAATTGCCCCTGCCAATAAAACTTTAAGTATCTCCGAAAAAGATGATGAATGGTACAGAATAATAGGCGTCTTTTAAATCAATCTTAGCCATATAAGAACCTGTCTGAAATCAAAATATTTTGCAGTTTTTAATGTCTCATCTTAACCGTTTGTATTCTACAAACTTATTTAGATCTGGTAAGTCTAGAATAATTCTACAACCACCATCTTTCTTATCTCTGCGAAATATATTAGAGACAAAATTGATGCTTATGTTCATAAGTTTTTTTCAATTACCCCTTTTCGGAATAATTGCCAATTTCCACATCAATCTCCATTCTTTCTTCTGGAGAAAACACATAATCATAAGCAGGTTTATTCTGTACAGAGGATTGACCCCTTCTTTAAAAATAATAATAGCTCCTGAAACTGCTTGTAATATAAACCGATCAGAAGTAATATTAAGCCAGCATTATAAAATTTTTGCAATCTCCCTCCAACTGGAGATTCATCCACAGTTTCTTTAAGGATAGAAGTCTTTAAATACCTCTCCATAGGAGCGTGATGGTCCTGCCTCTTTCCCGAATGCAGGGAAGCAGCGGCCTGTGTAGCACGATAATACCTTCGTGACAAATTTCTGCCTCTATAACGAAAATCAAAACTCCTTCGGGGCCGAAAACTCCCTTTCCCTTTGGTCCAAAAGACAAAAGGCTTAATAGTGCTAAAATATTTAGCTTCTTCATCCAACTGCTTCAGTTGTTTCGGCAGATTTTCTCCAAACAAATATCCAGGAGCTTGAACTCCACTTTCTTGACACAGGCTTGCATATCTAGGGTGAAATATGGGCCGAATCGCCATTTTCCTCATGCAATTGATCTCATAAAACGAATTGCACATTAAACCCAAAGTATCTCTTTTGAATCTTGTCCATTTCCAGTTTCTTTCTCATTTGCCTGCCAAATGCCGTGATGGCAGCCGAAAATAATTTTAGCACCTTTTGAAATTTCATTTCTTGGGCTCTCATACTTGGAGTCATAGATGCCCATACCATCGGATTCACCGTAGGCACTTCCAATGAGGCAACAATTGCCGGTGCTTTATATAATTCTGATAATTCATTCATCACAGTACTATGAAGCTGGTGAGATACCATAATAATTTTATATTGGCGGCCAGGCTTTCTTCCATATCCTCACCACTTCCTTCAGGTATAGCAAAACTTTGTGCTATCCAGTCAGGGCAATCAAGCCTTTCTTTTTACTTTGTGGCGTGCTTTCAAAAATCATTTTCAAATTCAGCAGGGTCAGCTTCTGCAGCCCTTAATTCCATCGGGATATTATCCCATGAGACTTCTTCCAGCCCAAATCGTGGGTCTGGAGTATCATATTCCCAACTTGGCCCACAGCCATATTCATCATATTGAAACCCTCAGGGATTTTCTGTGGGATTCATGACTCAAATGTATATTCTGGACCCTTGTCTCATAATAGTTTGGAGAACTTTCTCCATATGCTCCATTTTTAGCCACATAGTTTTATTAACTGGAGGTCTTTCAAAATCAGAATCATCAGAATCCACGGGCCTCGACAGTTTTCTTTTTGCATTTCTTAGGAACACTTTCCTCCGTGGTTATAATTTCCGGAGAATCTGGAAATTCTATATCGGGTATATCAGTGGCCAACGGTATCGGAACGGGTCCACTCTAGCTTCGCTTCCCGTATATTTACTTTCCCCCCACCCGGGCGGCTCTTTTCACCCGCGAAGCCTTCCTTCCCGATTTCTCCATTTTTGTTAAAATTTTTATCTTGTGCTCATCAGCACGTTAACGTCTAAATTTTTACTTTTAGTTTCGCTGTTGGAACATCCACGTAACCTAAAACCCGCGCCGATGTAACTTCACTTACCTGCGGGCCGTTCCGACCGCTGCGAGGAGCTGCTCCTTACTGCAGCTCCACCTTCTGCCGTCAGCGTCGACGTCATGCCGTTACCAGCGTGAGGCGGGCTCCTTCTTCACGTAGTCACTCACGTGACTCCGAAGTAAAATCACCATCGAGTCATTACTCCCAATATTGTCCACCCTATACAAATCACCTTGGACACAGTTGAATAAAGTGCTATAATGTTGTCGCCATAACTCCGCTATATTAGTCGTAAATTCCAGAGATTCCATCTACAGTACATGGTAGAGATGTTTTGCAACTGCTAAGAGCTCTCACTTCCTTCCAAAATCTGTAGATTGTACTTAGTCAGCTTCTTAGCCATGGAATCAGCCCTCATAGCTTGCTCATTTTTACAGATGAAGCGAGCATACTTTATACCTTGCATTAGTGAGCTTCTTGTGCTCAAACACAGGCCCCTGTCTGGGTCTACCTGCCATAGCCCATGCTTTTGGTGGCTTCACGGGCTTCAGTATGATACTCAGCTACATACTTATTCCAGCCAGGTCTGATGTTATGTGTCTTATTTTTATGCTTGCAGTGGGGCTTACTGCCTACATATAAGCGCTTACTATATCATTATACATGGAGCAGATACTCTCCTATGCTATCATATCTTTACAGTTAACATTACTACATATTATTGCATCTTTAGTAGATGAATATTGCTTAAGGGATTATCTGTATGGGCATAATAGGCTAGGATGTCTTCCTTTGTAAGCGTTGACCAAGTCCAGTTTTTTCTGTATTAAGGCTATTTCTATCTCTGGATACCACAGGTATGTGTTCAACATTTATTGTCATAGCAACAGGTATATGATCATTCATTGCTGCCCGTACAGAATGCTCATACCCCCCAATGAGGCATGCATCAGCTGTACTATACAGTGGTCCAGCCATGATGTGGTTGTGACAGCCTCACTAAATAAGTATAGCTATCTGTAGGGTAAAAAGCACTTTGCTTGACAATATTAAATTATTATCTTGACAGAACTGAGCCATATGATTGGCAAATAATGACGTCCTACTGAGATATCTGCATCATATCCCCAATGACACATACACTACAATAATTATTGTTTTGAATGAAAGAATAGATGTAAGCAATCTATTTAAATATTCATCCTCATTCTGATGGCATCTCATAGGGTGTATATAAACATTCAGGATAACAAATTCCTTGTTGTTGTGAATAAAGTGTATGGCAATGCACCAGTCAACATCAAGCCGAATCACATTTACTGATGAGTCAAGCTTCTTGTTCCATAGAATGGCCAACCAGCTGGTATCCTACCTCTGCTATTTCCCCATGCCAAGGTCAGTTTGTAGACTCCCCAGCCCCATGAAAGTTGTTCATTGAGAGAAATTGAGTTTGTCCAAGTCTTGCTTTCGCTAAGAATGTCTCTTGCATACATAGGCTGTTTAGTGTATTGGTATAGTTTTACAACTTGTCTGACTGTATTTTATTTAATTTATATTTCAATGCAAAGATTTTTATTATGTTTTATCATGGGTTGGATTACAGCGTTTTCTGTATCTAAACTGTTTAATCTCCCTTTCCAATGCCTGTTGTACCTTCCGATTTTTTTTCTCTTTATTATAAAATGCTTGAGAAGATATCATAATTCCCGAACATACGCTTTAAAAGTTTCCCATAAAAGGACGAAGATATTTCTGGCGTATCGGTTGTTTATTTCAAAGAAAATCTTGATCAGTTTTGTGATATTATTCTTGAGTTATTTTACCAGTTATTTTCATCTTAAAGGTTAAAGGTGCATGATCTGATGAAATTATAATATTATGATATTTTGAATTTACGTAAGTTGAATGAGTTTTAAATCTACCAGAAAATAATCTATTCTTGAATAAGTTTTATGCACAGGTGAATAAAATGAGTATTCTCGTCCTGTTGGGTTTTTGCAATCTCCAAACATCTTTAATATTACTAGTGTCTATATATGCATTTATTAACTCACTGGAATGCGATTTAAGTTTCCGTTTTGTTTTGATGATCTATTCAAATAAGGATCTAGTGTACAATTTAAATCTCCTCCAATTATTAGATTGTGTTGTGATAATTCCGGGATGGTATTAAAATAATTTTTTTAAAACAGCGGACAATCAAAATTTGGGCCATATACATTGACAAAATAATTTTTTGTGTGTATAATTCTCCTATTACAATAATATATCTACCGTCACTATCAGTTATTGTTGAAGTATGTTTAATTTGCAGTGCCTTTACGAATTAATATTGCTACACCTCTAGATTTGTGTGTGAAAGAAGAAATGATAGACTTTATCAATCCATTTAGCCTTTAATCTATGTTCTGCCTCTTTTTTTTAAATGTGTCTCTTGGATAATGCGACGTCTATTTTAAGTGCTTTTAAATGTGCTTAATACTTTACCCTCTTAATTGGTTCGTTAATACCTTTAACATTCCAAAATACAAAACGTTATTCCTCCATTCCCCATATTCGTATGTAAGTCTTGCATCTTTTTTTTGGATATATAATAGAGCAAAATGGTTCAGTTCGACATACCAGACCTTACACCTGAACTTCGAATAGATGAATTTCAAGACCCTTGAGTTTCTCTCACATATATATCTCCATTGCATTAATTTATAATTCCACTCCAAATGTAAAATAATAATAACAAGAAATAGTATTAAAAAAGAGATAGATTAAGAGATTAGTAGGGTGCGCAAAGAAAGTGAAAAAAAAAACTACATCTAGTATTAGTGTAGTTAGTGTTAGCCATACAAACATGGCTAGCAATCTCTAAAGACTTTCGTAGTGAATGTTAAATACTTATCCATCTCATGATTCACTAAAATTATTATTCCATAAAAAACTATATTGTTTAAACCGGGGGTATTAAACTATAATGTGTACAAAAGTTCATAGTCAAGTATATAGTAATATATATATACTTAATGCTTATTACAAACACTATAATAATAAGTATAATATATTTTTTTTTTAAAATTTAAAAACCAAATTATGGAAATAAAAAAATGAAAAAGAAATAAAAAGTACCAGGGGGAATACAATGAAGTCAAAGTTTATATTTTGTATATTTATATTTACTATTTACGTAATTCTAAGTAGTCGGCTATAATTAATAATCAAAATTAGCAGTTTGTTAGCTCTAATTAATAATGATACCAGTGTATTAAATTTAATATATGTTTATATATGTTAATATATGTTCATTATTAATTATTAGTAGTGTTAGTATTCTAATTATTAGTATCCATGGAAAAGTCTTCAATCCGTATCTCCTCGAGTTTCCATCCGCCTCCTTCTCCGTCTTCTTTAAGTCCGATAAATCCCCAGGGCCAGATAGGCTGCATCCCAGGGTACTTAAGGAAGTAGCCCAAAATAGCAGATGCTAGTGATAATTTTTCAAAACTCTTTAGATTCTGGAGTAGTTCCTGAGGATCTTGGAGGGTAACTCATGTAAACCCCACTTTTTAAAAGGGAGGGAGAGAGAAAACGGGGGAATTACAGACAGTTAGTCTAACATCGGTAGTGGGGAAACTGCTAGAGTCAATTATTAAAGATGGGATAGCAGGCATTTGGAAAGTGGTGAAATCATTGGACAAAAGTCAGCATGGATTTACAAAGGGTAAATCATGTTCTAACGAATCTTATTGAATTTTTTGAGGATGTAACTAGTAGAGTGGATAAGGGAGAAGCAGTGGATGTGTTATATCTGGACTTTCAGAAGGCTTTCGACAAGGTCCCACACAAGAGATTGGTATACAAACTTAAAGCACACGGGTATTGGTGGTTCAGTATTGGATGTGGCTGGCGGACAGGAAGCAACGAGTAGGAGTGAATGGGTCCTTTTCAGGATGGCAGACAGTGACTAGTGGGGTGCCGCAAGGCTCAGTGCTGGGACCCCAGCTATTTACAATATATATTAATGATTTGACGAGGGAATTAAATGCAACATCTCGAAGTTTGCGGATGACACAAAGCTGGGGGGCAGTGTTAGCTGTGAGGAGGATGCTAGGAGGCTGCAAGGTGACTTGGATATACTGGGTGAGTGGGCAAATGCATGGCAGATGCAGTATAATGTGGATAAATGTGAGGTTATCCACTTTGTGGCAAAAAAACAGGAAGGTAGACTATTATTTGAATGGTGACCGATTAGGAAAAGGGGAGATGCAGCGAGACCTGGGTGTCATGGTACACCAGTCATTGAAAGTAGGCATGCAGGTACAGCAGGCTGTGAAGAAAGCGAATGGTATGTTGGCATTCATAGCAAAAGGATTTGAGTACAAGAGCAGGAGGTTCTACTGCAGTTGTATAGGGTTTGGTGAGGCCACACCTGGAGTATTGCGTACAGTTTTGGTCTCCTAATCTGAGGAAAGACATTCTTGCCATAGAGGGAGTACAGAGAAGGTTCACCAGACTGATTCCTGGGATGGTACGACTTCCATATGAAGAAGACTGGATAGACTCAGCTTGTACTCGCTGGAATTTAGAAGATTGAGGGGTGATCTCATAGAGACTTACAAAATTCTTAAGGGGTTGAACAGGCTAGATGCAGGAAGATTGTTCCCGATTGTTGGGGAGGTCCAGGACAAGGGTCACAGTTTAAGGATAAGGGGGAAGTCTTTTAGGACCGAGATGAGAAAATCGTTTTTCACACAGAGAGTGGTGAATCTGTGGAATTTCTCTGCCACAGAAGGTAGTTGAGGCCAGTTCGTTGGCCATATTTAAGAGGGAGTTGGATGTGGCCCTTGTGGCTGAAGGGATCAGAGGGTATGGAGAGAAGGCAGGTACAGGATATTGAGTTGGATGATCAGCCATGATCATATTGAATGGCGGTGCAGGCTCGAAGGGCCGAAATAAGTCCATAGTCTATTACAATCTTCAACCATGCACACATGCAACTGCATAGAAAAATTCTCTTTGCATATATTACCATGTTTTGGTGCCATTTCCAAAGTGCAGTTGGCCCGCGTGCTCGATGTATTGGAGCAGTTCCCGCGAACCAATGTCCCACTCCTCGTCCAGCCATCTTTGTGGCTGGACGAGGTGGTGCCTCTTGCAACCGACCTTGAAGCTGCTGGAGGTATTGCCCTGGTTCACCCTCCTACCGGCCCTTGCTCCTTGCGTCCGATGTCTCCAGCTCCCTCCCGGTTCCGCCGACCAACGAGCTTTTGGGCGAGTCCCATTATGGATGAGTAATGTCACTTCAGCTGTTCATAGATAATTCCAGAGTAAGAAGAATCATTTGGTGTTGAACACTAAAAACAGCAAGGTCGTCATGGATTTGTGTGCCATCTGGATGGTGCCATTGTACTTAACTTGGTGCTGTACATACATTAAATAATTTATTCTCTCTCTCTTTTGGCTTTGAAGGTCAATGTATTTCCATTTTCACGTTCTGTGCGCACTTGTGCTACCAGTTCTGACAATCAGGAAACTGAAGATTGTTGAAAAGATGGCAAAAATCGACCTGACTTCTTTGAGTGCCAACTCCTCCCACTCAGCCTCCTATCACCTGCAGTCCAAGAAGGAGCAGTAGAAATGAAGTATGCTGGACATGTGAATTGCCAGTGGGAAACCGTCGAGGGAGGAAAGCAAACAAAAAAAATCCAGTGGTTTGCATCTGAGTGATCTTAACCACAAAAATGCCCTGGTGACGATTGAAGGAATTGAGTAGATTAATGAAGAATGTGTATGTGCATATGTGTGGTTTTAGAGTAATCTCTGCTTTGTGCAGCCACTTATTACCAACCCTGCCTTCGCCACAACCATTGAACCAGGATCATTGGGGTGACTGTGGAATCCAGGGATTGCTGATATTTGCCAAAACTTGTTGTGTTTTTGTTTGCTCAAAATGATATGTTTTGTCCCATTAATTTTTGGACACTATTTTTACACTATGGATGAAGTATATTTATCTAAAGACCTGTGCAAGTGATATAATTATTCCTGGACCATACTGTTGATCTGAAACCTATCCTTTTTATTCAAAGCTGATCTTCCTTTTTATACGGTTGACCCAGCCATGAAGCCATTCATACTATTGGCCTTCTTACACTAGCAAACAATAAAACCTTTGGTCATAAGTTCAAATGTATTCATTTAATAGTGTAATACCTTCTGAGCCTCAAAGCTGCATGTGGTATGTTTTGCCAAGTCATGGGTTTGGAAGGAATAGGGAACTTTTTTTTTGCTGGGTCTCTCCTCTTCTGGAGTGAAGCTCCTTGATGGATTCACCACTGCTTCCATCCCTCAATCGAGCTGGATGATAGAGAATGTCGAAGAAAATGCAGGGGGATGGTTATAACTCATTACTCTTACAGCCATAGATTGTTTCAATGAGTTTCTGAGGTATACCGACAAAGTGATTGAGACCAGAACAAATACTTCCACAGATTGCACTAAATACGACTTCAACAAACTTGTAATAATTCCGTGTTTTTGTTTATACAATTTTTGATAAAAAATCAAAACTGCTTTGTGAGAAAGCTTTTTCTACGTGTATGCTAATAGATTTTCTAATGATAGAAAACTGGATGCCAATATATATAGTATGTATAGATATCTTTTTTAATATATATATAAAATATATATATATATATATATATAAAAGCTATTATTTATTTTATTTTATGTCATGCGTGTTATCAATTTGGTATTTTACAAGATGACAAACTGTTTTTTGAAAGCAGGTAATTTTTTGTGTGTGACTGTGTATCTCTAAAGTCTAAACCCTGTTCTTAGGGTTTAGACTTTAGAGATACAGCCCACCGAATCCGCTCTGACCAGCGATCCTCGCACATTAACACTATCCTACACACACTAGGGACAAATTACAATGTTACCAAGCCACTTAACCTACAAACCTTCATGTCTTTGGAGTGTGGGAGGAAACCGGAGCTCCCGAAGAAAACTCACGCGGCTCACGGGGAGAGCATAAAAACTCTGTACAGACTCATAGTCAAAATCAAAACCTGGGTCTCTGCCGCTGTCTGGCAACAACTCTACCGTTGCATTACCATACCGCCCTATCCTCCTCTCGAGGATAACTAAAGCTTTAACGGATTCTTCTAGGAATAACTGCGGCTAATGTGGGAAATGGCTGCAACAGTGCGTTATTGAAGCAAATTGTGCAGAAGAATTCAAGGGAAAAGCTGAAGAAGCACACAAGGGAGAGAAAATTTAAAGTTTATTTTTAATTAATTGCTAGCATGAGGACCCCGCACAAAAATGTAATACTCTGTACCTAAATATGCTTTACCTGAGTGGCTTGTTAATTCATTTGAATGAACTGTTTCAAAAATCAATCACATTGCTGTGAGTCTGGTATTGGATAAAAGATAGACTTGTTAAGAAAGGTAGATTTACTTCCCAATGTACCCGCTGGATATTTGAGACAATTTGAAGGTCTTTGGTCATCATTATATATTTATCAAAAACAAAATATTATAGACGCTGGAAGTAATAAAACAGAATGCTGGAAATATTCAATAGGTCAAACTGCATCTGTGAAGAGGGAAACTGTTAATATTTCAAGCCAGTGACCTTTCATTAGAACTGCTTGATGTTAGAGCATTACAGGTTTTAGGTTCCAGAGAAAGGGTCATGCAGCACAGAAACGGGCCCTCTGGCCAATCAAGATGCACCATCCAAGCTCGTCCCATTTACATGTGCCTGGACCATATCCTATCTTATCCTACCTATAATACCGATCCAACCACCTTTTAAATGTTGTTATTGTATCGGCCTCAACTACTTCATTTTGTTCAATATACCTCCCACCCTCTGTGTGAAAAGGAGGGGGCATAAGGTGGAGCATAGGAGAGACTGATGAGACCCAAGTGCTGGTTATGCCAATAGCAAGAGGGAAATAGGTATGTCTGGGGAAGGGCTAATAGAATCAAGAGATATGGGGAAAAAGCAGGAACAGGGTACTGATTTTGGATGATCAGCCATGATCATATTGAATGGAGGTGCTGGCTTGAAGGGCCAAATGGCCTACTCCACCTATTTTCTGTTTCTATAAACTTATAATAAAGTATTAATCAATCAAGTGTTGGTGGGTGAATGATGGTATATATCTTGATCTAAAGTAAGTTGTGTGGTTAATGATATGTAAAATTGAAATGTAAACTAAATGAATCAGGAGATGTGGAGTCAGTATGGATAGAACTAAGGAATTGTAAGGGTAAAAAGACCCTAATGAGACTTATCTACAAGCCCCCAAACAGTAGCCTGGATATAGGGTGCAAGTTGAATCAAAACTTAAAATTGGCATGTAATAAAGGTAATTCTACAGTTGTTATGGGCGAATTCAACATGCAGGTAGACTGGGAAAATCAGGTTGGTAGTGGACCCCAAGAAAGGGAGTTTGTGGAGTGCCTCCGTGATGGATTCTTAGAGCAGCTTGTATTGAGCCTACCAGGAGAAGGAAATTCTGGATTTAGTGTTATGTAATGAACCGGATTTGATAAAGGAACTTGAAGTTAAGGAGCCATTAGGAGGAAGTGACCATAATATGGTCAAGTTTGATCTACAATTGGAGAGGGAGAAGGGTAAATCAGAGGTGTCGGTGTTGCAGTTGAATAAAGGGGACTATGGAGCCATGAGGGGGCTGGCCAAAGTTGACTGGAAAGATACCCCAGCAGGGATGACAGTGGAACAACAATGGCAGGTATTTCTGGAAATAATTCAGAAGGTGCAGGATCAAATCATTCCAAAGAGGAAGAAAAATTCATAGAAACATAGAAATTAGGTGCAGGAAGAGGCCATTCAGCCCTTCGAGTCAGCACCGCCATTCATTGTGATTATGGCTGTTCGTCCCCAATCAATAACCCGTGCCTGCCTTCTCCCTATATCCCTTGATTCTACCAGATAGAGTTAGAGCTCTATCTAACTCTCTCTTAAATCCATCCAGTGATTTAGCCTCCACTGCCCTCTGTGGCAGGGAATTCCACAAATTCACAACTCTCTAGGTGAAAAAGATTTTTCTTCCCTCAGTCTTAAATGGCCTCCCCTTTATTTTAAGACTGTGGCCCCTGGTTCTGGACTCACCCAACATTGGGAAACATTTTTCCTGCATCTAGCTTGTCCTTTTTATAATTTTGTTTTATAACTTTATAATTATAATTTTATAATTCCTGCATCAGTCCTTTTATAATTGTATATGTTTTTATAAGATCCTCCCTCATCCTTCTAAACGCCAGTGAATACTAGCCTAGTCTTTTCAATCTTTCCTCATATGACAGTCCCGCCATCCCAGGGATCAATCTCGTGAACCTACGCTGCACTGCCTCAATCACAAGGATGTCCTTCCTCAAATTAGGAGACCAAAACTGTACACAATACTCCAGATGTGGTCTTACCAGAGCCCTATACAACTGCTGTAGAATCTCTTTACTCCTATACTGAAATCCTCTTGTTATGAAGGCCAACATTCCATTAGCTTTCTTCGCTGCCTGCTGTACCTGCACGCCAACTTTCAGTGACTGGTGTACAAGGACACCCAGGTCTCGCTGCACCTCCCCCTTACCTAACCTAACCCCATTGAGATATTTTGCCCCCTTGTTTTTGCCGCCAAAGTGGATAACCTCACATTTATCTATATTATACTGCATCTGCTACGCATTTGCCCACTCACTCAACCTGTCCACGTCACCCTGCATCCTCCCAACATCCTGTTCACAGTTTCACACTGCCACCCAGCTTTGTCATCCGCAAACTTGCTAGTGTTGCTCCTAATTCCCCTCTTCCAAATCATTGATATATATGGTAAACAGTTTGCGGCCCCAACACCAAGCCTTGTGGCACTCCACTCGCCACTCCCTGCCATTCTGAAAAGGACTCGTTCACATCTCTTTGCTTCCTGTCTGCCAACCAATTTTCTATCCATGTCAACACCCTACCCCCAATACCGTGTGCTCTAATTTTAGTCACCAGTCTCCTGTGCGGGACCTTATCAAAGTCTAGACCTTTCTGAGAGTCTGGATACACTACATACACTGGATCCCCTTCATCCAATTTACTTGTCACACCCTTTAAAAATTCCAGAAGATTTCCCTTTTGAAATCCATGTTGACTTGGTTAATCATTTTACTGCTATCCAAATGTCCCATCATTACCTCTTTAATAATTGACTCCAGCATCTTTCCCACCACCGAAGTCAGGCTAACAGGTCTGTAATTCCCCGTTTTCTCTCTCACTCCTTTCTTGAAAAGTGGGATAACATTAGCTATCCTCCAATCCACAGGAACTGATCCTGAATCTATTGAACATTGGAAAATGATAACCAATGCGTCCACTATTTCTAGAGCCACCTCTCTGAGGACCCTGGGACGCAGACCATCCGGCCCAGGGGATTTATCACCCTTCAATCCCATTAGCCTACCCAATATTATTTCTCGCCTAATGAAAATTTCTTTCAGTTCCTTTACCCCCTTAGATCCTCTGTCCTCCAGTACATCTGGGAGATTGTTAGTGTCTTCCTTAGTGAAGACAGATCCGAAGTACCTGTTCCAAGGGGAGTAAGGGGCGACCGTGGCTGACAAGGGACGTCAGGGACAGTATAAAAATAAAATAGTAGTACAACGTAGCAAAGATGAGCGGGAAACAAGAGGATTGCGTAATGTTTAAACAGCAACAGAAGATAACTTAAAAGGAAAAAATACGGTGAGAAAAGATGAGGTACGAAGGTAAGCTAGCCAAGAATATATAGTAAAAGCTTCTTTAGGTATGTGAAGAGGAAAAAAATAGTTAAGACCAAAGTTAGACCCTTGAAGACTGAAAAAGGTGAATTTATTATGGGGAACAAGGAAATGGCAGATTAATTGAACAGGTACTTTGGATATATCTTCACTGAGGAGGACACAAACAATCTTCCTGATGTACTAGTGGCCAGAGGAAACTGGGGTGACGAAGGAACTGAAGGAAATCCACATTAGGCAGGAAATAGTGTTGGGCAGGCTGATGGGACTGAAGGCTGATAAATCCCCAGGGCCTGATGGTCTGCATCCCAGGGTACTTAAGGAAGTGGCTCTAGAAATCGTGGATGCATTGGTGATCATTTTCTAATGTTCTATAGATTCAGGATCAGGTTCTGTGGATTAGAGGGTAGCTAATGTTATCCCACTTTTTAAGAAAGGCGGGAGAGAGAAAACTGAATTATAGACCAGTTAGCCTGACATCGGTGGTGGGGAGGATGCTGGAGTCAATTATAAAAGATGAGATAGCCGCACATTTGAATAGCAGTAATAGGATCAGTCCATCAACATGGATTTGCGAAGGGGAAATCCTGATTGACTAATCTTCTGGAATTTTTTGAAGATGTAACCAGGTAAATGGGCAAGGGAGAGACAGTGGATGTAGTGTTCCTGGACTTTCAGAAGCATTTGATAAGGTCCCACATAGGAGATTAATGGGCAAATTTAGGGCACATGGTATTGGGGGTAGAGTGCTGACATGATAGAAAAATTGGTTGACAGACAGTAAGCAAAGAGTAGGGATTAACAGGTCCCTTTCAGATTGGCAGGCAGTGACTAGTGAGGTGCCGCAAGGCTCGGTGCTGATATATACATCAATGATTTAGATGAAGGGATTCAGAGTAACATTAGCAAATTTGCGGATGACACGAAGCTGGGTGGCAGTATGAACTGTGAGGAGGATGCAAGGTGACTTGGACAGATGCCGTTTGATGTGGATAAATGTGAGGTTATCCACTTTGGCAGCAAAAACAGGAAAGCAGTTGGGAAAAGCGGAAGTACAACGGAATCTGGGGGTCCTTGTTCATCAGTCAATGAATGTAAGCATGCAGGTACAGCAGGCAGTGAAGAAAGCAAATGGCATGTTGGCCTTTATAACAAGAGAAGTTGAGTATAGCAGCAAAGAGGTCCTTCTGCAGTTGTACAGGGCCCTAGTGAGACCGCACCTGGAGTATTGTGTGCAGTTTTGGTCCCCTAATTTGAGGAAGGACATTCTTGCTATTCAGGGAGTGCAGCGTAGGTTTACAAGGTTAATTTCCGGGATGGTGGGACTGTCACATGCTGGGAGAATGGAGCGGCTGGGCTTGTACACTCTGGAGTTTAGAAGGATGAGAGGGGATTTTATTGAACCATACAAGATTATTAAGGGTTTAGACACGATAGAGGCAGGAAACATGTTCCCGATGTTTGGGGAGTCCAGAACCAGGGGCCACAGTTTAAGAATAAGGGAATATTGAAACATTTCAAACTTTGTCTTCAGACTGCACATTTAGAACGGAGACGAGGAAACACTTTTTCTCACAGAGTTGTGAGTGTGTGGAATTCTCTGCCTCAGGCCGGTTCTCTGGATACTTTCAAGAGAGAACTAGATAGGGCTCTTAAAGATAGCGGCGTCAGGGGATATGGGGAGAAGGCAGGAACGGGGTACTGATTGGGGATGATCAGCCATGATCACATTGTGGTCTCGAAGGGCCGAATGGCCTACTCCTGCTCCTATTGTCTATTCAGCATTCTTATTTATACCTACCAATCTAAGGTTCTGGAATCTCTTGGCTTTCTGCATAAAGTTTGTTGGGGCACTGAGCCGCTCAGCCATCTTGTCTTCGAAAGCCAGGTACTGCCACAATGTTTAAGGAACATTTTAATAATGTAAAAATGGATAGGATAGATTTGGAGGGATTTGGGCCAAACGCTGGCAGGTGGGACTAGTGTAGATGGGGCATTTTGGTTGATGTGGGCAAGTTGGGCTGAAGAGCCTGTTTTCGCACTACATGACTACGATTGTGCATCTGGAATACATCACCACCCTGTTGCTGGTCATTTGTTTTTCCTCCTTCATCTCACATCCATTGGTTTCATAAATCCAGATGCTTTTACTCCCATTTCACACTGTTTCCCACTGCTTCCTCAGCCAGATTTGTGGATGACTGCCAACCAATGATCTAGCCACAAAGCACTTGCTCAGAAGTGATATTCCCTTGCAAACACGAAGAGCACAGCGTCCATCCTTCTATCAAAGTCTATCCTTCATAGTAAAATTGGAACTGTGACTCCATTGTCAAAGTATGTAAATGCTACAAATTTCAAAAAGCAGTAAACATGAGTACATGTGTAAGAAGGAACTGCAGATGCTGGTTTACACCAATACAAAATGCTGTAGTGACTCAGCGGGACAGGCAGCATCTCTGGAGAAAAGGAATAGGTGATGTTTCGGGCCGAGAGCCTTTTTCAGACCCGAGTGCATGTCAATCTTAGAAGCTAAAGTTAATGCCAAAGAATATTGAAACATTTCAAACTTTGTCTTCAGACGAGCCTTATTTTTATTATCAATAGTTTAGTTCAGTTTGGAGATGCAGTACGGCAACAGGCCCTTCGGCCCACCGAGTCCACACCAGCCAGCAATCACCGCATATTAACACTACCCTACATACACTAGACTCAACTTACACTCATACCAAGCCAATTAACCTACAAACCTGTATGTCTTTGAAGTGTGGGAGGAAACTGAAGATCTCTGAACTGAAGAAAACCCATGTGGTCATGGGGAGGAAGTACAAACTCCATACAGACAGCACCCGTAGTCGGGATCGAACCCGGGCCCCTAGCGCTGTAAGGCAGCAACTCTACCGCTGCGCCACCAGTATATAATAGTATATTATATTTCCATTTTTTGAAAAATAAGATTTATTATGTAAATTATACAAACATATAAAAGATGGGGGAAAGAGCAAACTAGTTTTATAAAGACCATTGCAGAAGCGACCACCAGCATATCTCCAAATCCTCGAGCAGCTAATTATTTTGCTCCTAATCTCCTGCAGTAGATTTTCCCCTTGACCCCATGCTTACCTTTGAAATCTAGCAACAATCTTGCCCTGGATCTCTTTCTAATTCATACAACTGGAGTGAGTCCACAAACATTTAACAGTATGTGTATGCTGGGTAGAAAATGGGGGCCGAAAAGGATGATCAACCAGATAGTGAGACAAATTCCGATGAGAAATTAGTTAAACTGTCAAGGGAATTTGTAAGGAAGAGTGAAGTTAGAGGCAACCGTGTCAGGCAATAATACTGAGACATGGCTGCAAAAAAATGATTAGGACTCGAAAAGTAAATATTTCAGAATTTCAGAGAAACTAAAATTAAAATAAAAGTAAGTTGAGAAACAACATTAGAGATAATGACAATGGTAAGGAGCGGCACAGCTCTAAGGCAAAAATTGAATTTATTTGGATCAAGATAACGGATATTAAAGGGCCGATCGTGTAAGGGATGGTGGAAGAAATATGTAGCCAAATTAAGGAAATGAATGAAGAACATCAAATAATTAATCTGAGGATTTAAGTTACCATGATTAGTAGTTGGATTAAAGACATAGGTAAGGGGATAAGGGAATGTGGTACCTACAATGTGTACAAATTCATTTCTAATTTAATAATATGAAAACCAAAAACAATTTAATCTGTTAATTTGAAATACAAGTCTTGGCAACAGTGATCACAACATGTGTAGGAAGGAGATAGACACAAAGTGATAGAGGAACTCAGCGGGACAAGCAGCATCTCTGGAGAGAAATCTCTGGAGAGAGGGAATGGGTGATGTTTCGGGTCGAGACCCTTCTGCAGACGCCTTGACCAGAAACGTCACATATTCCTTCTCTTCGCCTGTTGCTGTTACTGGAGTAACTCATCCTGTTGCTGGATGAGTTACTCCAGCATTTTGTGTCTATCTTCGGTGATCACACCAAAATGTGTTATGTTTAAGAAGAACATATGATTGATGTGTACCAGGTTTATAAGTTGGAGAAGAGATGAAAATGATACGACTGAAAATAGAACTTGGAATGATAAAAATGGTCGTCAATACTGGGCAAACGAATAGAACAACAGTGGAAGTGTCTGAAGCGGTTTCCTTACTCCCATTACTGCGTACAAGAAAATAATATTTAGCTACAGGAACGGAATAAATGAAATTCTCATACAAGATTTCATAGATAAATAAAGACTTAAGAGTGTATAAAAATACAACAAGAGCAGCATGGTGTGGCAGCTGTAGAGTTGCTGCCTTACAGCTCAGAGACCCAGGTTTGACCATGACTATGGGTGCTGTCTGTATGGAGTTTGTACGTTCTCCCTGTGACAGTGTGGGTTTTCTCTGGGTGTTCCAGTTTCCTCCCACACTCCAAAGACGTACAGGTTCATAGGTTGATTGGCATTGGCCAAATTGTAATGTTTGTCCCTAGTGTGTGGAATAGTGCTAGTGTATGGGGGGGAATCACCTTTCAATGCAGACTCGGTTGGCTAAAGGGCCTATTTCCGCGTTGTATCTTTAGTCTAAAGACTTAAGAGTATGGAAAATGGCAACAGGTATACAGGCAGCAGAGGAATTGACGATCAGAGAATATGAAAGGATTAGGAGAGGAGCTGAAAAAAGGGAAGAAAGAGGAGCTATGAAACTAAATAATGAGGACATTCTTGATTAGTACAGGTGTCAGAGGTTATGGGGAGAAGGCAGGAGAATGGGGTTAGGAGGAAGAGATCGATCAGCCATGATTGAATGGCGGAGTAGACTTGAATGGCCTAATTCTACTATTCCTTATGACATAAAATAGAATACTAAAACATTTTACAGTCGCTAAAAGGTTGCATGAGTTTGAGGAAATATAGGGATAAATTGAACAATATTGTTGGTAAGATACAGCAATAACAAGTAAATATGTTAGTGTTTCTGCCTGGTTATTTATCAAGGGGATGGTACAGGTAGTCACAACATTGGATGATTAATGAGATGCACATTTATAATAGAAAATGGAACTATCAACCCATCAAAGATAGACACAAAATGCTGGAGTAACTCAATGGGACAAGCAGCATCTCTGGAGAGAAAGAATGAGTGAATGGGTTGAGACCCTTCTTCAGACTAAGAGTCATGGGAGAGGGTGTCAAGGGATATGGAAGGGTAAGATGTGAAAAGGACAGATCAAAGGAGATATTGATAATGAAATGTAGAAGGTTCATTGTTAGCTGAGGGGAAGGTAACAAGAAGGCATACAATAAGCAAAATTAATTACGATGATGAAATGAATCGGTGAACTAGGGAGGGGGAGAGAGTGTTGTAAGTGTTGTGAGGTAAATGAAACTTTCACTACTTGTAATTTACTTAACTTTATTTAAGCTTTAAGCAACTTATTTCTTTAATACATTACTCAGAAACGTCTGGCAAACATGGCTGATTCCGCAGGCCTTTCCCGCCCGAAATACTTTGCATATGCGCACACACCGGGAATGTCCTGCGCATGCGCACACTCTAGAAGAGCCCCGCACATGCGCACATGCGCCCACTTCAGTAAGTAAGTACGTTTTTTAAGTAAGTACGTTTATTGGCCAAGTATTCACATACAAGGAATTTGCCTTGGTGCTCCGCCCACAAGTAACAACATGACATACAGTGACAGTTACGAATGACTCAGAAAACACTAAACATTAATAATAATAAAACATTAATGATAAAACACCATTGATCAAGCATGTGAACCAACAAAATACCAGATCAAAGGGAGGCTACAGATTTTTGGCTGTTGAGTAGAGCTACTGCTCGTGGATAAAAACTGTTTTTATGTCTGGCTGTGGCAGCTTTGACAGTCCGGAGTCGCCTTCCAGAGGGAAGTGATTCAAAGAGTTTGTGGCCAGGGTGAGAGGGGTCAGAGATGATCTTGCCCGCTCGCTTCCTGGCCCTTGCAGTGTACAGTTCATCAATGGAGGGAAGGTTGCAGCCAATAACCTTCTCTGCTGATCGGACGATTCGCTGCAGCCTCCAGGTGTCGTGCTTGGTGGCTGAGCCAAACCAGACCATGATGGAGAAGGTGAGGACAGACTCTACGATGGCCGTGTAGAATTGGACCATCATTGCCTGCGGCAGATTGTGCTTCCTCATCTGCTGTAGGAAGTACATCCGCTTTTGTGCCTTTTTGCCTGTGGAGTAAGGGATACGAAGTTAGAGAAATCAACATTCATATTGCTGGGTTGTAAGCAGAATCAACCTATCAACTCTAAGGATTAAACCCTCGCTACAGTTGGTTCGTATTGCATCTACGTGGAATATGTGCCCACATTAGCTGCTGGTCTCGAGTGTAAAACAAAACAAACCCCGTTATGGTGCAACTTTATAAAACATTGGTTAAGTCAGAGGTGGAGCGCCACTTGCAGCTCTTGGTTGCAACATTAGGAAGGACATGGTTGCAGTGGAGGAGTTGCAGAGAAGATTCATTGCCTGGAACGGAGGCCGCACAGTGGCACAGCTTGTAGAGCGGCTCCCTCACAGCGCCAGGGACCAGGGTTCAATCCTGACCTTGGCTGCTGAGTGTGTGGAGTTTGCAAGTTCCCCCCTGTGACCGCATGGGTTTACTCCGGATGCTTTTTGGTCCCCTCCCATATCACACCGGATTTTGGGTCAGTAGGTTAATTGACCGTTGTCAATTGCCCCGTGCGTCTAGGTGAATGGTCGAATGGTTGATGAGAATATGGAGGGAAATAAAGTTGGATTAGTGTAAATGGGTGGTTTAATGGATGGCTAAATAGGAGGAAACCTTGATTGTAATCGTGTATTGTCCTTCCACTGACTGATTAGCACGCCACAAAAGCTTTTCACTGTATTTCTGCACACGTGACCATAAACTAAACTTAACTTTCAAATTTCCTCATAGCAGGTAGACAAAAATGCTGGAGAAACTCAGCAGGTGAGGCAGCATTTAAGAAGCGAAGGAAATAGGCAACGTTTCGGGTCGAAACCCTTCTGCAGACTGATGTGAGGGTGGGGGGGGGGGGGGGAGGGTGGAAGAAAGTATTGCATCCGCTGCTCTAGGTGTCAGCTGCTCTACATTGGTGAGACCAAGCGTAGGCTTGGCGATCGCTTCGCCCAACACCTCCGCTCGGTTCGCAATAACCAACCTGATCTCCCAGTGGCTCAGCACTTCAACTCCCCCTCCCATTCCGAATCCGAACTTTCTGCCCTGGGCCTCCTCCATGGCCAGAGTGAGGCCACCGTAAATTGGAGGAGCAGCACCTCATATTTCACTTGGGCAGTCTGCACCCCAGCGGTATGAACATTGACTTCTCTAATTTCAGGTAGTCCCTGCTTTCTCCTCCCCTTCTCAGCTCTCCCTCAGCCCTCTGGCTCCACCTCTTCCTTTCTTCCTCCCGCCCCCCCAACCCCCCACCCTCACATCAGTCTGAAGAAGGGTTTTGGCCCGAAACTATTTTGCCTATTGCCTATTTCCTTCGCTCCAGAGATGCTGCCTCACCCGCTGAGTTTCTCCAGCATTTTTGTCTACCTTCGATTTTCCTTCTTAAACATTTCCTCATAGCAGGGATGTCTAAACTTAGAGGGCATAGGTTCAGAGAAAATAATCCAAGCAAGAACCAGACGAGGTTAACAGGAATGATTCCAGGAATGAGTGGGTTAGCATATGATGGGCATTTGACAGCACTGGGCCTCAACTCGCTGGAGTTTAGAAGGTTGAGTGGGGACCGCCTTGAAACTCACAGAATAATGAAAGGCATAGATAGAGTGGATGTGGAAAGGATGTTTCCACTGGTGGGAGAGTCTAGGACCAGAGGTCACAGCCTCAGAATTAAAGGGCACTCTAGTAAAAAGGAGGTGAGGCCCACCTTAGTCATAGAGTGATATAGTATGGAAACAGGCCCTTCAGCCCAACTCGCCCACACCGGCCAACAATGTCCCAGCTATACTAGTCCCATTTGCCTGTGCTTGGTCCATAACCCTCCAAACCAGTGCTGTCCATGTACTTGTCCAACTGTTAAACGACGGGATAGTCCCTGCCTCAACTACCTCCTCTGGCAGCTTGTTGCATACAGCCACCATCCTTTGTGTGAAAAAGTTACTCCTTGGACTTCCTGTTAAATATTTTCCCCTTCACCTTGAACCTATGTCCTCTAGTCCTCGATTCCCCTACTCTGGGCAAAAGACTCCAATCTATTCCTCTCATGCTTTTGTACACCTCTATTAGATCTTCCCACATCCTCCTGTGCTCCATGGAATAGAGACACAGCCTATTCATCCTCTCCCTATAGCTCACACCCTCTAGTCCTGGCATAATCCTTGTAAATCTTTTCTGAACCCTTCCAAGCTTGACAATATCTTTCCGATAACACGGTGCCCGGAACTGAACACAATATTCTAAATGCGGTCTCACCAACATCTTATACAACTGCAACATGACCTCCCAACTTCTATATTCAATACTCTGACTGATGAAGGCCAAAGTGCCAAAAGCCTTTTTGACCACCTTATCTACCTGCAACACGACCTTCAAGGAACCATGCACCTGTACTCCTAGATCCCTCTGCTCTACAACACTACCCAGAGGCCTACCATTCACTGTGTAGGCCCTGCCCTTGTTCAATATCCCAAAATGCAACACCATACACTCCTCTGTATTAAATTCCATCAACCATTCCTCCGCCCACCTGGCCAATCGATCCAGATCCTGCTGCAATGGTTCACAACCATCTTCACTATTTGCAAAACCACTCGCTATTGTATCATCAGCAAACTTGCTAATCTTGCCCTGTATGTTCTCATCCAAATCATTGATGTAGATGACAAACAGTAACGGGCCCAACACCGAACCGTGAGGCACACCACTAGTCACAGGCCTCCAGTCTGAGAAGCAACCTTCCACCATCACCCTCTGCTTCCTTCCATGGAGCTAATTTGCTATCCATTCTGGTATCTCTCCTTGGATCCCATGAGATCTAACCTTCCAGAGCAGCCTACCATGCGGAATATTGTTGAATGCCTTACTGAAGTCCATGTACACATGGCCATGGCTCGAAGGGCCGAATGGCCTACTCCTGCATCTATGTTCTAATCTTAATAAAAAGGTCTTCAGGAAAATAAACATTTTGATAGTGACAGTAGAGCATCTGTAGATAGAAGAACGACTCAATCAAATAAACAAATATTTACATTTCTTTTATTCAGAATGAATATTTAATGACTGCATATTTAGCACAAATGGCAAAGCGTTCGCCAACAGAAAATTCTCCAATCTGTTCTAAATCGTTGTGCACATTGAAATTGCTGATAAAACTGTTTTCCATTCTAGCACTTTATTGTGTACACTGCAGATCCTTTTATTGTATATTTATACAAGAGATATATAGATTTTTTTTGCACTAATTTTGGTTTCTTGGTGGTTGTAGTAGACTTTTCGGTTTATTCTCCTCCATTCCTACATTCAAGTGTAAGACCATTTATGCTTCAAAGTTTTCTAACACGCTTCTGTCCTCAGCAGTGATGGTGTTGTAATGTCTGCCCGCTGAGATCAAGAAATGCATTCACCACTAGAGGAAGCGAAGGAAGTGTAATCTTACCAGATGTAAACAGCAAAAAGATGTTTTCATTGTGGTAACTCAAAAGTACACATTTGTGTCCGGAGACTTAAGTTAGTCCAGAGACAGTTCTTCATTTACTCACTGAACCAAGCTGGTTTGCTCCAGACTACCAGAGACGGCGGCTTCAGGATGTTATAGGCCGCAGGCATGTCAACGGTCGGAGCTATTCTCCGGCGATCCCCGGCAAGGGATCCCAGGCTCCGGATGGTAAGTCCACGCCACGCCCGCGGCTAGAAGCTCCGCAGATACAGCCCCATGAAGCCAAAGTCACCAGGCCAGCGATCGGAGCACTCCTCTCTGGCGACCACCGGCATGGGTTCGCCCGCTCCGCAATGGAAAGTCTACGCTGCGCCTGCTGCCGATGCTCTGGGCCCGACTCCGGGAAAGGTCGCTCCAATCCAAGCTGTTAGGCCGCGAGGGAGGCGACGGAAAAAGTTGCCTCTCCGTCGAGGAGGCGGCCAAAAACGGTTCCCCCCTTTCCCCTCCCCACTACCCCCCACACAAGACACACCGAGAGACACCCAAACTAACACTAGACACACCAAAAAAAACAAAAAAAGTAGACATAATGAACACGCTGCTGGCAGTGCAGCGGAACTCGCAGCGCCCCCACCGACATCGAATGCTAAGCGGTGCGTTCTTCGATGCATTCAGACAACAGTGCACGGTTGCTGGAGCAGGGCAGCAGTGCATGCTCGACATTACAATGCTCCAGTGCATGGTTGCAGACACACCAATTCAAAGCTCCGATGCACACATGTACACTGAGCGATGCCGCATGCTCCCCCCGTGGCATGCACTGGTGCAAAGGCAGCGATGCGGATGCAGGATTTTCTGACGGCCAACAGCTCTGCCACGCCTGCTCACCACTACGTCGGCAACGGTGCACACTCACCCTTGCACACTCAATGATCCAGTGAGCACGTGTGTGAGCACGGGAATACAGGAAATCAGTCAGTGTGCACCCGCCCTCCCCCATCCCCTCCCTCCCTCAGTCTGCGTCGGTAGGTGTGTCTGAGTGTGCAAATGTGTGTCCTGGTGCCTGTGCATTGGTGTGTAACAGTGTAACAGTAACAGTATTTGCACATCATTGTGTGCACTGGTGTGTCGATGAGTGTCCACCCGTGATTGTGCATTGGCATGCGAACGTATGTGTAACAAGGTGATCCAAACACACGTTAAGATACAACCCAGGGTACACAAAAGGCTGGAGAAACTCAGCGGGTGCAGCAGCATCTAAGGAGCGAAGGAGATAGACGACGTTTCGGGTCGAGACCCTTCTTCAGATACAACCCATTTTTATTAAAGCACTTACACAGCATAGGATGTGCAGTACGTTACAGCTCCTTCCTCTTCTTCTTGCGTATGGCGTGCACAGCCTAGAGTTGGAGGTCAACTTGCTCTATGTGATCTTGTTTGTGCACGCCGGGTTGATTGCATTCGTCGAAACAGGATGGACCATGTGAAGGTTGCAATCTCCCACCCCGTTACAGCTCCGAGCTGCTGCATCTACTGCCCGACGTAGGCCAGCTCGATATTATAAAGCACATACTAGGCGCGGCTACTATTAACTAGCACTATGATTGGCTAGCATGCAATAGCCAATCTACAGCATGTATCAATGATTGTGCTAACAAGCGTGTATCGGCGTGCATTGGTGAGTGTGCACTAGCGCAGGGTTACCAAGTGTCCCGGATTCGCCGTATTTCGTCCCGGCGAAATAAACTAATTACGGTGTTCCGGCAGCCAAACATGTCGTTACGGAGAAGGGCGGGAACGAAAAATAATCAAAACAATAAACGGGAAGGGCGGGGGCGGGGGCGGGAGCGGGAACGAGCGGCGGTTGGACACGTGCAGCGGGAAGGGCGGGAACGAGCGGCGGTTGGACACGTGCAGCGGGAACGAGCGGCGGTTGGACACGTGCAGCGGGAAGGGCGGGAACGAGCGGCGGTTGGACAGGTGCAGCGGGAAGGGCGGGAACGGGAACGAGCGGCGGTTGGACACGTGCAACCTGGGAACTCACTCACCTGGGAAGATGGAGCTCCACGTTGTAGCAGGCAGGCAGCGACGGGGCAGGGCACCAGTCTCCTCCCTCGGGCCCAGCCCCACCGCGGAAAGGCGTCAGGGAGATCACAGGCAAAGATCGCTGTAGGATCTTTGATCATAGCCACCGGCGGAGGAGGGAGGGAGAGGGACTTCATCGTTGTCCAGGTCGGGCGAACACCAGCGCACCTTTGACACACTTTCCTCGGGAGGGGAAAGAGCCAGCGAGAATGAACGCAGCGATGCAGGACGTTCACTTTCTCAAGTCCGCCTTGCCGTCGGACGCCCCGGTCTCCACCCTGGCCGTCCCGTCCGACCGACAGCTGGACCAGCGCAGCGAGCACCGGCAGGGCAGCCAGCAGAAGAGCATGAGGGTCCAGGAGCAGGTCCTCACCATGTTAAAGAGCAGCAGCAGGGCCAGCGCCAGCCCAGCGCCTCGTCCTACGGCAGCTCCCTTCATGAAGGTAAGTGGAGCCCAGCTCGGCACCTCCTTCAAACCACTCCAAGAGTCAACAATGTTTTACCTTTGGGGGTACACAAAAGGCTTGGAGAAACTCAGCGGGTGCAGCAGCATCGAAGGAGCCAAGGAGATAGGCGGCGTTTCGGGTTGAGACCCTTCTTCAGACATTTACACAACGCTTTACCTTTGTCACGTACCTTTTAGGGGGGAGATGAGGAGGAATTTATTTAGTCCGAGGGCGGTGAATCTGGGGGAACCATTACCACAGAAGGCTGGGGAGGCCAAGTCAATGGGTATTTTTAAGGTGGAGAGTGACAGATTCTTGCTTGGATGTCAACGGTTATGAGAAGGCAGGAGAATGGGGTCCAGAGGGAAAGATAGATCAGCTACTATTGAATGACGGAATAGACTTGATGGGCTGAATGGCCTCACTGCTCCTATATCTTATGAACTTATGTGTCCTGAAAGGGAACAATGAAACTTACTTGCAGCAGTGCAACATATGTAAGCACAGTACTCTGTAAAACACATACTAAGCAACAAAACATTCATTGTATACACCTATGTACATAGTGTGTGCAGGAAGGAATTGCAGATGCTGGTTTACACTGAAGATAGACACAAAATGCCGGAGTAACTCAGTGGGGCAGGCAGCATCTTGGAGAAAATGAATAGGTGATGCTTTGGGTCGAGACCCCTTTTCAGACTAGAGTCAGGTGAGAAGGAAACTGAAAGTATGAAAAGTATTGTTAGCTGTGCCTGAAGGCTAAAGCATTCAAGACTCATCAAAATATATATAAGTACATCTTTTAAGTGATACTGTGTATACTAAAGGATGTTTATGTGTGTTTAATGAGTTTGTATATAGTACTAGTTGAAAAAAGGAAGGTTGGATTCAACGCGCGTTGCAGATTTTGGGTCGTTGCCATGCATATTTCTGGTGCCGCAACATGTTACTGAGGGAAATGCATTTACCCCCATTTGTTACTGACAAATGGGTTGAATGTTACTGTGAACTAAATTTAGGGTTGGCATCTCTGCTAGCGGGTTGTGTTGGTGCATCAATATTTGTGTGTCAGTGATTGTGAGAGTGTGCGTGAGTGTGGATCAGTCCTTGTGCACTGACGTGCCAACAAGTGTGTACCAGTGTGCATTGGTGAGTGTGTATGTCGTCTCAGGTAGTGCATTGGTGTGTGAGTGATTGTGCATTGGTGTGTTGAAGTGTGTATCCATGTGCATTGGTGAAAGTGTATTAATGGGTGTGTGCTGGTGTGTCAATGCCTGTCTATGCCAGTGATTGGTGCACTGGTGTGTATCAGTGTGTGTATCGATGTGTGTATCAGTGTGCATTGGTGTGTCAATGAGTATTAGTGAGTGGGCAAATGAGCGTGCATCGGTGTGTCAGTGGGTGTGTGGCAGCGGAAACAACCCCCAATCAAACGGCGAGCATGTCGGAGATTAAGCGAGTAAGATTAAGCGAGAACTTACCAGTTTTAAGTTTGATCTTGATTTTATGAGGCGTTACGATGAGCGATTACGTGCCCACCGCTCCCAACCCTCATATTATCAGGTCATCTGGTAGTTCTAGTTCTCCATATCTTACTATCTTTAGGTCAACTTCTTTTATCTGTGATTCCACACCGCTGCTTTGAAGATTGACGCGCATGACGACTGACAGCCTTCTTCACGTAATCGCTCATCGTAACTCCTCATAAAATCGATCAAACTTCAAACTGGTAAATGGTAGGTACATGGCAAATGGTAGGTACATGGTAAATGGTAGGGAATTGAGGAATGCTGTGGTACATGGTAAATGGTAGGGAATTGAGGAATGCTGTGGTACATGGTAAATGGTAGGGAATTGAGGAATGCTGTGGTACATGGTAAATGGTAGGGAATTGAGGAATGCTGTGGAACAGAGGGATCTAGGAATAACTGTGCATAGTTCCCTGAAGGTGGAATCGCATGTAGATAGGGTGGTAAAGAAAGCCTTTGGTGTGCTGGCCTTTATAAATCAGAGCATTGAATATAGGAGTAGGGAAGTAATGTTAAAATTGTACAGGGCATTGGTAAGACCAATTCTGGAGTATGGTGTACAATTTTGGTCGCCTAGTTGTAGGAAGGATGTCAACAAAATAGAGAGAGTACAGAGGAGATTTACTAGAATGTTGCCAGGGTTCCAGCAACTATGTTACAGAGAAAGGTTGAACAAGTTAGGTCTTTATTCTTTGGAGCGCAGAAGGTTAAGGGGGGACTTGATTGAGGTCTTTAAAATGACGAAAGGGATAGACAGAGTTGACGTGGATAAGCTTTTCCCATTGAGGGTAGGGAAGATTCAAACAAGAGGGCATGACATGAGAATTAAGGGACAGAAGTTTAGGGGTAACGTGAGGGGGAACTTCTTTACTCAGAGGGTGGTGGCTGTGTGGAATGAGCTTCCAGCAGAGGTGGTGGAGGCAGGATCGATTTTAACATTTAAAAGTAAAGTGGATAGGTATATGGACGTGAAGGGAATGGAGGGGTATGGTCTGAGTGCAGGTAGATGGGACTAGGGGAAAACAAATGGTCGGCACGGACTGGAAGGGCCGAGAGGGCCTGTCTCCGTGCTGTAATTGTTATATGGTTATATGGTTATATGGTAAATTCTCATTTAATCTTATTATTAAATGCTCCTAGCTGGGAGATACGAAATCTCATATTAAACTGAAATATTAAACTAGCTTTAAAAATATTATCTCACCCACAAAACAAAGGCAGAACAGTTTTACATTTTACTTTCAGTCGCTCTTCAAAAAAGGAGAACCGTTTTCAAAATAAACAATAGTTATTAAAGTGTAGCAACATTACAGATTATAAATTGCACTTTCAGTTCTAAATTGCACTTTCATTCATAATTATATCTCATGTCAGAGGTAGGGCAACTAGTGGCGAGAATTCTTCGGGATAGGATTTACTTCCATTTGGAAGAGAATGAACAGACTTGGATTGTTTTCTCTGCTACGCCAGAGACTGCAGGGAAACCTGATAAGAGAATTCCTATAAAATTATGAGTGGCATAGTGCAGTCAGAATCTTTTTTCCCCAGGGTAGAAAAAACTCAAATACGAAAATTCAAATACTTTAAGGTACGAGAGCGACATTTAAAGGATATGGGCGGGGCAAGTTTTTTTTAAAGAGAGGGACGACGAGTGCCTGGGGCATGCTACCAGGGTGGTGGTTGAAGCAGATACATTCGTGGTATTTGTCAGATTTCGGAAAGGCATTTGAATATGCTGGGAACGGAGGGATATGGGTTATGTGCAGGTAGATAAGTCCTTGCATCAAGTTCGGCAGATATTGTCGGCCAAAGGGCCTGTTCTGGTGCTGTATTGTCGTACGTTCTAATATCACAGAACAAAAAAAACAAGTCAGCAATTTTAGAAATCAACAATCATCTTATGTTTAGTGCTTCTGAAATAGTTTTGGTAGTGCATTTTTAGATTTTACTGATATTCCTCAGAAGGGCACGGTGGCCAAATAGCTATCATTATTCTGAGGATCCAAGTTCAAATCTCACCATATTGAGCAAAACCAGGTCTTTTGTGACTTTGGATCAGAAACAATGACTGTAAAAGGAAAGCAGAAGGTTATTAAAAACCCAAACTGATTCACTTATGTTAAAAATTCTTGCTGAAACTGCACACGATCCCAGCTCCATATTTCTCTCAATAAGGGTTGCCCAGTGTCTTCAAGGAAGAAAATAAAAATCGACAAACATCCTAGAGAAGACTTGATTCTCTGATAATTCAACATGAAAATAATTAAAAGAAAACAGTATTAATTATGCTAGCTAAACATCCTTGCTTAGAAATTAGATCATGTAGCACCGCATTTTTCTACATCACACCAATCACATGCAATTTCTATGAAATATAAATTGGAGGCAAACCATCAGTGAGCTAGACAAAGATCTTCAGAGGTCTGCAATTTTTCATTAGTGTATAAAGAGCCCTGTACAATGTTTGGACAACATCTGCAGTTATTCTTTAAATTCTAGAGGGATGAAGCATATTCTTACAAAAACTGGAGGTCTCCAGAATACTAATGGACAAAGCAAGCTCTCCTTCTTGGACTATCTAAGCCTAGAGAGATCCACGGAGAGGCAATCATTAGGCAAAAGCCCTCCATCAACACTTCAAGCTCATCTGCATATTCTCACTCTGGGTCTGAGAACTCTCAGGGAGCTTCTCCAATTGACCCTCATAGAAATCAGGGACAGACAATATACATTACATAGTATTATCTAGATCCCAATAGAGAAAAAACTCTGCAGCACAGAACTAGCCCCTTCAACCCAATTTGCCCATGCTGACAAAGATGCTTCATTGACACTAGCCTCACCTGCCCACATTCCTCTAAACCTTTCCTATCCACGTATGTGTCCAAATGTCTTTTAAATGTTGTTACAGTACCTACCTCAATACCTCTGGCAGCTTGTTCTGGCATCCTCTGTGAAAATGTTAACCCTCAGATTCCTATTAAATCTTTCTCATCTCACCCTCAACCATATGCTGAAGCATGTTGTTAATGTTTTATTTTATTCAAATATTGAATAATGCCATTTGACAACAAAAAATAAATGAACCATCACATTTATACACAAAATGCTGTCAAATGTGTTATTAACCATATCCACAACATATTCTAGAGTAATATTGGTTTATTACAACTATCAGTAAATGCTCCGTTATCTCACAGCCAACATGCCACAATATACAGCACACCAAGATGTTTTTTGCAACTGATACAGCAACCATGAAAAGGCACAACTCACCAAAAGGGTCCACTGAGCATAAAGGAAAAGAAGAAACGGATCAACATGACATGGCACAGAACAGGAAGCTCAATTATTGAAATGAAGGGTAAAAATAACCATGGAGATGTCTTTAAAATGGCAATAAATGAATTTAGCAGTTTATCACAATGTCACGCCTTCTCATCACAAGAGGTTTCCATATTTTATGGGCCCTGGAGGAACAATTACAAACGTAAGTGAATGGTAACAACTGTCTGGAAGCTTCATGGATAAGATATTACACCAGGAATTACAGAACAGATTTCAAATCCTACTATAGGCAGTGGGAAAACACACTGGAAGCCTCCAAAGAGAAAGCAGAGCAGGGTTACACTGAACAAAAGGGCAGAAGTCAAGGTATTCCTCCCAACTTCACTCAAGCACATTTCTTAGCATCTCAGCTCTTGTACTAATGGACTGGCTAAATGATGAACTCTCTTATAAGAAGGCAGTGATCATCTTGCATCTTGAATATATTAAGGGCCTAATGTTTTAAAAACTAAATCACAACCAAGAAATATCTGAAAAGGAACTCACCCGGAGAAATCTGTGCAGAGCAGCCCATAATTGAAGATATACACTCTACTAATTTGGCACACTGTGAGATAGCCCATTGCTGAATACCTGAAGGAACAAGAAACAACAGATTATCGCTGTGTTGTTTATATACATAGAAAGGATAATAGCCACCTCTATTTTCTGGAAAGGTATATTCTCAATTTCCTCATCTCTCCTGCAAATCTCCTCTGGCATCCGCTTTAAGGGGAAACGATCAACTTTCATTCACTGTTTTCATACAAGAAAAACCAACACACATAAGGAGAAATTATATGTTCTGTGGATAGTTCTCCCATGATTCAAAAGATTATAGGGTGATTGGTTTCTAAGAAAAGGAACATTAGGGAGCTAAAGAAAAATCATTCCCATTAAGAGTGATTGATTGATTGAAACAAACAGCATGGAAACGGATCCTTTGGCTCACCAAGTCCATGCCAAGCATCGATCACTCATTCACACTGGTTCTGTGTTATCCTACTTTTGCATTCACTCCCTTCACAGTGGCGGCAATTTACAGAGGCAATGTAACCTACTAAACCGCACATTTTTGGGATGTGGGAGGAAACCCACATAATCTCAGAGAGTTTGCGCGAACTCCACACAGACAGCACCTGTGGTCAGGATCGAACCCAGGTTTGGGGCGCTGCAAGGCAGTGGCTCTACAAGCTTCCCAACACTGCCGCTATGATCGGCTGTGGTCCAATAGACAATAGAAAATAGGTGCAGGAGTAGGCCCTTCGGCCCTTCGAGCCAGCACCGCCATTCAATGTGATCATGGCTGATCATCTCCAATCAGTACCCCGTTCCTGCCTTCTCCCCATATCCCCTGGCTATTTTTAAGAGCCCTATCTAGCTCGCTCTTGAAAGCATCCAGAGAACCCGCCTCCACCGCTCTCTGCGGCAGAGAATTCCACAGACACCACTCTCTGTGAGAAAAAGTGTTTACTCGTCTCCGTTCTAAATGGCTTACTCCTTATTCTTAAACTGTGGCCCCTGGTTCTGGACTCCCCCAACATCGGGAACATGTTTCCTGCCTCTACCGTGTCCAAACCCTTAACAATCTTATATGTTTCAATGAGATTCCCTCTCATCCTTCTAAACTCCAGAGTGTACAAGCCAAGCTGCTCCATTCTCTCAGCATATGACAGTCCAGCCATCCCGGGAATTAACCTTATAAACCTACGCTGCACTCCCTCAATAGCAAGAATGTCCTTCTTCAAGTTAGGGGACCAAAACTGTACACAATACTCCAGGTGTGGTCTCACTAGGGCTCTGTACAACTGCAGAAGGACCTCTTTGCTCCTATATTCGATTCCTCTTGTTATAAAGGCCAAAATGCCATTTGCTTTCGTCACTGCCTGCTGTACCTGCATGCTTACTTTCATAGACTGATGTACAAGGACTCCAGATCCCGTTGTACTTCCCCTTTTCCCAACTTGATGCCATTTGGATAGTAATCTGCCTTCCTGTTTTTGCTACCAAAGTGTATTAAAATGTCAGTTCAATACAATTTTGATAATCTAATTAAGTGGCTATGGTGGAGAGGGCAATTAAATAGAGTTAAATGAAGTTGTAAAAAGCTTCTGGGGCTAAATAACTTACCGTCATTCCAATGCCCCAAGGTCAACATCATCAACATCTACAAGCTACAACTGTTCAGAATGCAAGTCCGAGACTCAAACTCTAACTCCATAATTTGACCACGGCACTATCACTGTGACTAGGTACACTAGTACAGCAAATTACGTCACTCAATGGAAAATTTCTTTGAGCTACAATACTGGATCTCAACCAGTTAGCCTGATGAACAAGGCCAGTTAACCTGATAACGGTGGTGGGGAAGATGCTGGAGTCGATTATTAAAGAAGTAACAGCGGCACATTCGGATAGCAGTGACAGGATCGGTCCAAGTCAGCATGGATTTACAAAGGGGAAATCATGCTTGACTAATTTTCTGGAATTTTTTGAGGATGTAACAAGTAAAATGGACAATGGAGAGCCAGTGGATGTAGTGTACCTGGACTTTCAGAAAGCCTTTGATGAAGTCCCACACAGATTAGTGGGCAAAGAGCACATGGTATCGGGTGTAGGGTATTGATATGGATAGAAAATCGGTTGGCAGACAGGAAACAAAGAGTAGGGATTAATGGGTCCCTTTCAGAATGGCAGGCAGTGACTAGTGGGGTGCCGCAAGGCTTGGGTGGCAGTGTGAACTGTGAAGAGGATGCTATGAGAATGCATCCTCATGAGGTGACTTGGACAGGTTGGGTGAGTGAGCAGATGCATGGCAGATGCAGTATAATGTGAAGAAATGTGAGGTTATCCACTTTGGTGGCAAGAATAGGAAGACAGATTATCTGAATGGTGTCAGGTTAGGAAAAGGGGAAGTACAACGAGACCTGGGTGTCCTTATACATCAGTCACTGAAAGTAAGCATGCAGGTACAGCAGGCAGCGAAGAAAGCTAATGGCATTTTGGCCTTCATAACGAGAGGCGCTGAGTATAGGAGCAAATAAGTCCTTCTGCAGTTGTACAGGGCCCTGGTGAGACCACACCTGGAGAATTGTGTGCAGTTTTGGTCTCCTAATTTGAGGAAGGACAGTCTTGCCATTAAGGAAGTGCAGCATGGAAACATAGAAAATAGGTGCAGGAGGAGGCCATTCAGCCCTTCGAGCCTGATTCAGAAATCAGAGGTGCAAAGGGACTTGGGAGTGATAGTGGAGGAGTCCCACAAGGATAATTTGCAAGTTGAATTGTTAGCAAGGAAGGTAAATGGAATGTTAGCATTCATTTTGAGAACACTAGAATATAAAAGCAGGGAGGCTTTCTAAGACACTGGCAGATCGCATTTGGAGTATGGTGAGCAGTTTTGGGCCCCACATCAGAGGAGGGATGGACTAACATGGTCCAGAAGTGGTTAACTAGAATGATCCCAGGGATGTTTGGGTTAGCGTTTGATGATTGTTTAACTGCTCGGAGCTTGTACTCGCTGGAGTTCAGAAGGATGAGGGGGTATATCGAAACTTACCAAATAGTATCGTAGAGTGATACAGTGTGAAAACAAGCTCTTGGGCCCAACACGGCCAACATGTCCCAGCTACACTAGTCGAATCTGCCCGCGTTTGGTCCATATCCCGCCAAACGTGTCCTATCCATGTACCTGTCTATCTGTTTCTTAAATGTTGTAATAGTCCTTGCCTCAACTACCTCCTCTGGCTGCTTGTTCCATGCACCCACTACCCTTTGTGATACAAAGTTACCCCTTAGATTCCTATTAAATCTTTTCCCCTTCATCTTAAACCTATGTCCTCTGGTCCTCGATTCACCTACTCTGGGCAAGAGACTCTGTGCATCTACCCGATCTATTTCTCTCGTGATTTGATTTTGTACACCTCGTGAAGATCACACCTCATCCTCCTGCACTCCAAGGAATAGAGTCCCAGCCAACTCAACCTCTCTCTATAACTCTAACCCTGGCAACATCCTTGTAAATCTTCTCTGTACCTTTTCCAGCTTGACATCTTTCCTATAACATGGTGCCCAGAACTGAACACAATACTCTAAATGCAGCCTCACCAACGTCTTATACAACTGCAACGTGTCTTCTATACTCAATACTCTGACTGATGAACGCCAATGTGCCAAATGCCTTTTTGACCACTATCTACCTGCAACGCCACCTCCAAGGAACCATGCACCTGTACTCCTAGATATCTCTGCTCTACAACACTCCCCAGATCCCTACCATTCACTGTGTAGGTCCTGCCCATGTTCGACTTCCCAAAATGCCACATCTCACATTTCTCTGTAATAAATTCATTCAACCATTCCTCAGCCCACCTGGCCAATCAATCAAGATCCTGCTGCAATTTTTCACAACCATCTTCACTATCTGCAAAACCACCCACTTTTGTATCATTTGTAAACTTGCTAAACATTAGCCTGAAAAGTGAAGGGCCTGGAGATAGTGGATGTGGGGAGGATGTTTTCATTAGTAGGAGAGTCAGGGACCAGAAGGCATAGCCTCGGAATAAGAGGGTGTAAGGAGATGAAGAGGAATTTTTTTAGGCACAGACTGCTGTGAAAGCCAAGTCTTCGGGAAATTTTTAAATGGAGATTGATAGGTTCCAGATTCGTGAGGGTATCAAAGTTTACGGGTAAATGGAGTAGAATGGGGTTGAGAGGGAAAGATAGATCAGCCATGGTTAAATGGCAGAGTAGACTTGATGAGCCGAATGGTCTAATTCTGTTTCTATGACATGAACAAAGATCAAAAATCAGGTCAGGTCCCATGAATGTAGAGAATTAATCAAAATTAAAAATATGTATTGTCATATATTGACATGTAAAATAGTAACCCGGTTGACTTAAAACCCGGGTCTCTGGTGCTGTAAGGCAGCAACTCTACCACTGCGCCACCACGCCGCCCCTTTTGAGGCCGGTATACCAGTTGCTGGAAAATTCGGTGGTGGACCTGTATCAATTTTTAATTTTTAAATTGAGTCCGTCTTAAAATGCAATTGGGTACCTAGATTTCTGTGAACAATTTACCACCAGACATGAAAATTATATGACTTGTAAAATGACACATTAAACCAAGGCCTTGTTGATGCTTAAAGTGAGTGGAAAAGATCTTACAGTATTATTTTAAAGCAGGTACAAAACCGGCCAACATTTATTCCTCCCAATATATCTGCTAAAAGATTATTTGGTCATTATCAGAATGCTATGACAGTTTGTTGTGCGTTCTCCCATTGGAAATGTCCTGAAGTCATGGAGTCATAGAGTGATACAGTGTGGAAACAGGCCCTTTGGGCCAACTTGCCAACGCCAGCCAACATGTCCCAGCTACACTGGTCCCACCTCCCTGCGTTTGGTCCATATCGCTCTAAACCTGTCCAATCCATGTACCCATCTAACTGTTTTTTAAACGTTGGGATAGTCCCAGCCTCAACTACCTCCTCTGGCATCTCGTTCTACACACCCACTGCCCTTTGTTGAAAAAGTTACCCCTCAAATTCCTGCTAAATCTTTTCCCCTTCACCTTGAACCTATGTCCTCTGGTCCTCGATATTGGAATCTCCTGAAAGCGAAACGATAGAGGTGCCTGTAGACATCAAAGTATTTTTTTTTAAAGTCAGAATCAGAGTCATACAGTACAGAAACAGGCCCTTCGGCCCACCTCGTCAATGCCGACCAATATGTCCCATCTCAGCTTTCTCTTAGTAACCTTTCCTATCCATGTCTATGTCTAGTGTATTTTAAATGCTTTGATAGTACTGGCCACAGCCATGTCCTCGGGCAGTTCATTTCATATACCCACACTGAAAAAAGTTGCGCCTCAGGTTCCCATTAACTCTAGCTGTTCCCACATCAAATCTACATCCTCTGGTTTTTTATTCTTCCACGCCCACCACCGTCTGTTATAAGAGAATTTTCCCAACAGTCTGTTACCCATAGCGCTGTGGCCAGAGTGCTATGTTCAAAGCCCATAGCGCTGCAGCCGGTTGCGCTATATTTAGAACCAATAGCGTTGCAGCCAACAGTTCTTTGTTTAAATTCCCATGCTGACAAAAGCCGGCAGTGCTCTGTTTAATCCTTAGCGTGCCCAACCGGCAGCGCCGTTTGTATTACCTTTACTCGCCAAGTCTGTAGCTCTGCGTATTGCTTTACACGGCAGTCTGCCACCGATAGAACTTTGTTCACGGGCGGGGGGGGGGGGGGGGGGGGGGGGTTGCTCGGATGCAGTCCCCTACCATTGGTTATACTTTGAATTTGGGAGCAGCGCCAGTAAGCCAGAAGTTAGTTCAAGTTCATGTACGAGATGGGTTCACCGACGGGCTGAGTCGCGATCAGTGCCGCGGACGAAAGCAGAAAAAAAGAGAGAGAGAGAGAGAGAGAGAGAGAGAGAGGGGTGTGCTGCTGCAAAACTGGACCCCGCACATACCAAGAAAAGTATTGTTTTTGTCCTCTCTTGCCAATAAAACAGATTTGCAACTAAACAGACGAGTGAGCCTTTTTCTAGTCAGATCCTTGAACATGTTCCCTCGTAACACCGTCCCCAGGAAAAGACGGTGCATTCATCCTATCAATTCCCCTCATGGTTTTATACACCTCGAAAATCACTCCTCAGCCTCATGCGCTCCAAGGAATAAAGTCCAAGCCTACACAACCCTTCCAATAGCTGAGGTCCTTGATTCCTGGCTAAAATCCTCGTAAATTCTCTCTGCATCCTCCATGCTGCAGGATGACCAAATCTGAACACGGTACTCGAACTTGAACAACTGTAACATAACGTTCATACATCTACTCAATTTTTAAAGGCGGTTGCACTTTGACAACTTACCCTGTGTTTATTTAGTAAAAAAAATTAATTTTACTACAAATTACAGAACAGCCATCTTTGAAATTATAATTGAAGCTTTTCTGGGGCTTTGAGTTCAGCAAGATTATTTCTCCATTACAAACACAGCATGTTGAACATTACAAATTGTGTGTATAAAATGAAACACATTTTCAGTGGTGCTCCTGGAAGGATTGTTAGGACAAATAACCAACTGTACTTTATGTAATCTGTATCATCTGTATAGTATGGCTGTATGGTATCTCAAATTTCAAAGTACCTTAATTGGTACACGTGACAATAAACTGACCTTGAAACCTTGAGACCTTGAGTGAATCCACACCCTGTTTTCTTTTGTTCAAGAAGGAACTGCAGATGCTGGAAAATCAAAGGTAGACAAAAATGCTGGAGAAACTCAGCGGGTGCGGCAGCACCTATGGAGTGAAGGAAATAGGCAACGTTTCGGGCTGAAACCCTTCTTCATACTTCTTCAGACTTTTGTCTACGTTCCCTGTTTTCTTTTTCCAATTTAAAGGAATATTTGATATTCAGCACCATTGGAGTTTACAGCACCAAGAAGCTAACTAGCTCAATAAATCTTTGTTAATTTTCAGCTAGAACGAACCAATAATAAAAATTGCATTCCCATATCTCACCCAGAACTTGGCAATTTATTTTGCTTTAAATATTCATCCAGTTACAGCATAAAATATGTTTGATCCTATTATGCCTCTGTGGGCATAATCTACTGTTCATTTATCCGTTCTTTATAATCTCAGGTGTCTGGCTCAACTGCATTCCATTTTCTAACACCAGTTCCATATTTATGGCTCAAAATGCACAGATTTCCCAACCAGAGAGAAAAACGCTTCTCAAAGCTTTCCCTGCTCCACTAGAAATTGCCTTAATAGCTCCTGTCAATCTTCATAGTTAGTTTTTCATCGCTGTTATCACCCTATTTTGTCATTGTGTTTATTCTGCATTGCCTGGAAATTCAATCACCCAACACTCGTTACAGCACATTTTGTAATTTTTAAGAATGTTTTCATTCATGGGGTGTGGATATTGATGGTGGGACTGTCAGTTCCTGTCCATTCCAAACCGAGTCCTCAGTCAATAGACAATAGACAATAGGTGCAGGACTAGGCCATTCGGCCCTTTGAGCCAGCACCACCATTCACTGTGATCATTGCTGATCATCCCCAATCAGTACCCCGTTTCTGCCATCTCCCCATATCCCCTGACTCTGCTATCTTTAAGAGCCCTATCCAGCTCTCTCTTGAAAGCATCCAGAGAACCTGCCTCCACCACCCTCTTAGGCAGAGAATTCTTTTTTTTTTTTTTTGATAAGTATTTTTATTATAGAAACATAGTAATAACAAAGTACATTATTTTGCATTGCTGAAAATACATGATATTAATGATATATTCATACTCTTAATAATATTTGTATTATCATTGATTTAAAAATTTAAGACTATATATTTTATATAATTGAAAATACATAATATTAATCATAAAATCATACTGTTAGTAATATTTATATTATCGTTAATTTTAAAATTTAAGACTATATATTTTATACAATTGAAAATACATAATACTAATAATACCTTCATGATATTAAGGATATATTCATACGATTAATAATATTTGTATTATCATTTATTTTAAAATTTAAGACTATATATTTGATATATTTGAAAATACATGATATTAATAATATCTTCATGATATTAGTACTGTTTATATTCTTATTAGTATTGAAAATTTAAGATTATATGTTTCTATACATTTTTCTAAATTTTTTTTAAAGGTAGGAAAAGATAGAGAAAAAGAGTGTAAAATGTATGCAGAGATGCCAACCCTAAATTTAGTTCACAGTAACATTCAACCCATTTGTCCGTAACAAATGGGGGTAAATGCATTTCTCTCAGTAACATACTACTCACTTGGGGTTGTTGCCAGCGGCTATGCGCCTGCGCACTGGTGCAGATCAGCGGGCTGCCGGCAGGCGGGTGCGGCACATGCGCACTTGGCAAGGTTGCCGGCGGGTCTGCGCCTGCGCACTGGGTGGGGGTGAGGCCCGGTGATGGGGCTGCCGCGAGCGGCCGGCTGGCGGCAAGAAACGTCGCCGTGTTGCTGATCGCGCGGGCCGGCGCCGCCCGGGCTCTGGGCCGGGCGTGGCTGCGAGCTGCCGGGCTGGCAAACCGGGGGCACATGGCGCCGGCGTTCACCACGGGAGGAACACCGGCGCGGCGGTGTTCCGTAACAACATGTTTGGCTGCCGGAACACCGTAATATGGTTATTTCGCCGGGACAAAATACGGCGAATCCGGGACACTTGGCACCTCTGTGTATGATGGTGAATGGAGTAACCATATAACCATATAACAATTACAGCACGGAAACAGGCCCTCTCGGCCCTTCCAGTCCGTGCCGACCATTTGTTTCCCCTAGTCCCATCTACCTGCACTCAGACCATACCCCTCCATTCCCTTCACGTCCATATACCTATCCACTTTACTCTTAAATGTTAAAATCGATGCTGCCTCCACCACTTCTGCTGGAAGCTGATTCCACACAGCCACCACCCTCTGAGTAAAGAAGTTCCCCCTCACGTTACCCCGAAACCTCTGTCCCTTAATTCTCATGTCATGCCCTCTTGTTTGAATCTTCCCTACCCTCAATGGGAAAAACGTATCCACGTCAACTCTGTCTATCCCTTTCATCATTTTAAAGACCTCAATCAAGTCCCCCCTTAACCTTCTGCGCTCCAAAGAATAAAGACCTAACTTGTTCAACCTTTCTCTGTAACATAGTTGCTGGAACCCTGGCAACATTCTAGTAAATCTCCTCTGTACTCTCTCTATTTTGTTGACATCCTTCCTATAACTAGGCGACCAAAATTGTACACCATACTCCAGAATTGGTCTTACCAATGCCTTGTACAATTTTAACATTACTTCCCTACTCCTATATTCAATGCTCTGATTTATAAAGGCCAGCACACCAAAGGCTTTCTTTACCACCCTATCTACATGCGATTCCACCTTCAGGGAACTATGCACAGTTATTCCTAGATCCCTCTGTTCCACAGCATTCCTCAATTCCCTACCATTTACCATGTACGTCCTATTTTGATTTGTCCTGCCAAGATGTAGCACTTCACACTTATCAGCATTAAACTCCATCTGCCATCTTTCAGCCCACTTTTCCAAATGGGCCAAATCTCTCTGTAGACTTTGAAAATCTACTTCATTATCCACAACACCACCTATCTTAGTATCATCTGCATACTTACTTATCCAATTTTCCACCCCATCATCCAGATCATTGATGTACATGACAAACAACAGTGGACCCAACACAGATCCCTGAGGCACCCCACTGGTCACCGGCTTCCAACCTGATAAACAGCCATCCACCATTACTCTCTGACATCTCCCATTCAGCCACTGTTGAATCCATCTTGCTACTCCGCCATTAACACCCAAAGATTGAACCTTCTTAACCAACCTTCCATGGGGAACCTTGTCAAAGGCCTTACTGAAATCCATATAGACAACATCCACTGCTTTACCCTCATCAATTTCCCTAGTTACCGCTTCAAAAAATTCAAGAAGGTTTGTCAAACATGACCTTCCAGGCACAAATCCATGTTGACTGTTCCTGATCAGACCCTTTTTATCCAGATGCTTATATATATTATCTCTAAGTATCCTTTCCATTAATTTGCCCACCACTGACGTCAAACTAATAGGTCTATAATTGCTAGGTTTATTCTTTGAACCCTTTTTAAACAATGGAACAACATGCGCAGTACGCCAATCCTCCGGCACTATTCCCGTTTCTAATGACATTTGAAATATTTCTGTCATAGCTCCTGCTATTTCTACACTAACTTCCCTCAATGTCCTAGGGAATATCCTGTCAGGACCTGGAGAGTTATCCACTTTTATATTTTTCAAAAGTGTCAGTACTTCCTCCTCTTTGAATCTCATAGTTTCCATAGCTACTCTACTTTTTCCCCTTAACTTACCGAGTTCAATATCCTTTATCCGTCCTTGGAGATATAGTCATGTTTTATTATATATGTTTCTTCATCCATTCTAATATTCAGGTCTCAGTCAAGCCCTCGTGCCGAGCCATTATGACCCTGTAAATATTTAATGAATGGAGACCAAATCTCTCTGAAGAGATCTAACCTGTCCATTAGGACAAGCCTCAATCTCTCCAGATGAAGTGTCTCCGACATTTCTGTGTTCTACATTTTGATTGTTGGGGATGTAGGGCCTTTCCAAAATTTTAATATTATTTTTTTCCCAATTATTAAACCATAGTCAATAAAAATTCTTTGATTCATTGTTACTAGTTGGTCTGTTTCTAGTATTCCAAGTATTATTAACTTTGGATCAGGAGTCAGAATTATATTGACAACATTCGAAATTATCTTAAATATTTCTATCCAAAATTTTGTAATTTTTATACAGTTAGTAAATGAATGTGATAAATTTGCTTCTAAATGTTGACATTTATCACATATAGGGGATACTTTTGGAAAGATGTTATGTAATTTAGCTTTGGAATAATGTAATCTATGTAGTATTTTAAATTGTATAAGGGAATGTTTAGCATTTAACGAACAATGATGTATATGTTGTAAACTTTCATCCCATAGTTCTGGCCTTATAATTTGACCTAGTTCTTTTTCCCAAGACTGTCTATATATTTCTGTTGATGGAACATCATTTTCCAATAAAATATTGTATATAAATGAAATCATTTTATCTGTATTTGGGTGTTTATTTAAGCATTCATCTAGAATTTCTATCTTTCTATTTCTAAGTTCTTGTGTATTTGCAGAAACATAATTTCTGATTTGTAAATATCTAAAATATTCTTTAGTGTGTAGTCCATAAATTTTGTTGTAACTCTTGAAATGAAAGGAAAAAGTTTTCCTTATAAAGATCTCCCATCTTAGTAATTCCCTTATTTTTCCATTGTAAAAAAGCTTTATCCATCATTGAAGGTTTAAACGTAACATTATTTACAATGGTAAGAGATAATGGTATTGATTTTAGTTTTAATGTTTTCTTTATTTGTTTCCAAATACGGATTCCGTTTTCTATTATCGGATTTTCACTATAAATTTTCTTAGCTAAATTAGTATTAGCAAATATTATAGAACTAGTTTCAAAGGGAGAACAATCTTCTTTTTCCATTTTTAACCAAGTTGGTTGGTTATCTATTTCTTCTAGCCAAAAATTCATATTTTTAATATTGACTGCCCAGTAATAAAACATAAAATTTGGTAATGCTAATCCTCCATTTATTTTAGATTTACATAAATGTTTTTTATTTATTCTATGACTCTTATAATCCCAGATAAAGTTAGTAATTAGGGAATCTACCTTTTTGAAGAAATTTTTAGGGAAATATATCGGAATTAATTGGAAGAGATATAATAATTGTGGAAGAAAGATCATTTTTATTGTATTAATTTTACCTAACATTGAGATAGGTAAGCTTTTCCAATATAAAATATTCTTATTTAATTTATTCAATAATTGGGGGAAGTTAGATTTGAATAAAGAGTCGAATCTTTTTGTTACAAAAATTCCAAGATATTTAATTTTTTTGTTTGTTATCTTAAAAGGGAATTGTTGTAGTATATGTAAGTTATTCACCGTTATTGGCATAAGTTCACTTTTATTCCAATTGATACTGTATCCTGAGAAAGATCCAAATTCTGTTATTAATTTTAACAAGTTTCGGATACTTGTTTCTGGTTCTGTGATATAAAGTAATACATCATCCGCATATAGGGAGATTTTATTTTTAGTGTCTCTAGTATCATATCCATGTATTTCCGGATGTAATCTCACCCTCTGGGCGAGAGGTTCTATTGCGAGTGCAAACAATAAAGGGGATAAAGGACAACCTTGTCTACAACCTCGAGATAAATTGAATTTAGTTGATAACATTCGGTTTGTTGTTATTCTAGCTGTCGGATTTGTGTATAACAATTTAATCCAAGTGGTAAACTTCTCTCCCAATTTGAAAGCTTCCATAACCGAAAATAGGTAAGGCCATTCCACTTGATCGAAGGCTTTTTCTGCGTCAAGTGAAATGACTACTAGGTCTTTTTTATTACTTCTTTTCGAATATATAATGTTGAATAACCGTCTTAAATTATATGAGGAATATCGTTTTGGTATAAATCCTGTTTGATCTGGATGAATTAATTCGTTGACAACTAAACTTAGCCTTTGTGCTAATATTTTTGTTAATATCTTTTGATCAGTATTTAAAAGAGCTATTGCTCTAAATGATCCTGGTTCATCCAAGTCTTTATTTATTTTAGGTATAAGAGTTATAATAGATTCATTCAGCGTTTCTGGTAATTTCTGCTGTGTATATATCTGTTCATATAATGATTTCAAACGCGGAACCATATGATCATGAAATATTTTATAAAATTCCGAACCAATACCATCTGGTCCCGGTGATTTACCATTTTTTAATGATCTAATAGATTCTTGGATTTCTTTTGTTGAGATATCAGCATTTAATAATTCTCTATTTTGTAAATCCAGCCCTTTCAGGTAACATTTTTTTAGAAATGCTTCTATTTCTGTTTTATTTTCTGTTGTTTTAGCAGTGTATAAGTTTTTATAATATTGCATAAATCTTTCATTAATATCTTTGGGTTGTATTAGCAATTTGCCGTTATGTGATTTAATCCTATGGATTATTTTTTCAGCTTCCATTTTCCTTAATTGGCGGGCCAATAATTTTTGTGGTTTATCTCCAAATTCGAACTGTATTTGTTTAGTATGTTGATAAAGTTTTAGAACTTGATCCATGTATATTTTATTTAATTTATATTGCAATGCTGCAATTTTATTGTGTAATATTATATCTGGGTTTGTTGCATTCTGTATGTCTAATTGTTTAATCTCCCTTTCCAAATCTTGTTGTTCCTTCCGATTCTTTTTATTATAAAATGCTTGTGAAGAGATCATAATTCCCCGGAGATATGCTTTAAATGTTTCCCATAATAAGGAGCAAGATATTTCTGGTTGATCATTTGTTTCAAAAAAAAATCTTAATTTGTGTTGTAATATATTCCTGAGTAGTTTTATTTTTTAAAATTTGTGGGTTAAATCTCCACTGTCCTGATTTTTCTATTTTACCATTTATTTTGATCTTAAATGTTAATGGCGCATGATCTGAGATTATAATATTGTGATATTTGGGTTCGTAGGTAAGTGAAATAAGTTTTGCATCCACCAAAAAATAATCTATTCTTGAGTAGGTTTTATGTACTGGCGAGTAAAAGGAGTATTCTCGTCCAGTAGGATTTTCTATTCTCCAAACATCTTTGATGTTAGTCGTTTGCATATATGCGTTTAATAAATCACTGGAGTGTGATTTAATTTTTCTTTGCCTAGTAGATCTGTCTAAATAGGGGTCTAATGTACAGTTAAAATCTCCTCCAATTATTAATAGAATATTGACTGGCCTTGAGGGGGATACGACATATATTGCCTGAAGTAGATTCATATTGCCCGAGTCGAAGACGAGGGCAATATGGATCTAGTGAGGGCAATATATGTCGTATCCCCCGAAAGAGGACAGTCAATATTGTTATTATTACCCATATCAGACATCTAGAGGAAAATCTTCTATACGGCGGACTTCCACGTAAAATTTAGCCAAAATGGACGCCAAAGTCTTCCTGTCTGCCGTTTGAATATCGACATCTAGACCCTTCTCCATCAAATATTCCTTGAATATTGTTACTGCTTGTTTCGTTGCCTTCTTCGTGTTCTGCGCGTCTTTGTTTTGTAAAATCTCGACAAATTGCTGTTCGTCAAAAGTCGCGAACCTCTTCTCGCAGGAGGCTGCCATTTTGCTTGTTTTGTCGAGAACAAATTCTAAATTTCCCACGCAGCGTCACATTGCCAAGTTCCCGGATGTGAGACCAGGGGAATATAAGACTATATTTACCGCTGTTTTAACACGTAAAGTCCATAGGCGTTCGCAAGAAAGGGGAATACAAGAAAATATTCCCCTGTTAACCCTGCTGGCACTCAAAACGAAGGGAATACAATTTTGTAAAAGCATAGCTCAGATGTGTGATATGGGTAATAATAAATTATATTGTGTTAGTTCCGGAATATTGTTAAGTACTTTCTTAAAAAACAATGGGCTATCAAAATTTGGTCCATATATATTAACAAGAATCATTTTTTCTGTGTTTAATTCTCCTATCACAATAATGTATCTGCCATCTTTATCAGTTATAGTTGATGTATGCCTAAATAAAGTACCTTTACGAAATAATATTGCTACGCCTCTTGATTTATGCGTGAAAGACGAGTGATACATTTTATCTATCCATTTAGCTTTCAACCTATGCTCGGCATCTTTTTTTAAGTGAGTTTCTTGAATATAAATTACATCAGCTTTAGTTGCCTTTAAATGTGCCAATACTTTTCCTCTCTTTATCGGTTCATTAATACCTTTGACATTCCAACTACAAAACGTTAATCCCTCATTCCCCGTATTCATTTTTAGGTCTTGCATCGTATGTTTATGGAAATCTACAATAGAGTCCATGGATCAGCCCGACAGACCCGACCTTACACCCGAACATCGAATAGATGAATTTTAAGTCTCGTTTATGTCCATCACGAATATATCTCCATTGGTCCAATGTATAACTCCATTCAAACTGAAAAACACAACAGTTTATATAAAAGAAAAGTAAAGGATAGATTAAGAGGTTAGTATTGTGCTTAAAGATAGAAAAAACTACATCTAGAGTAGTTGCAGTTAGTGCTAGCCATACTAGCATGGCTAACCATCTACCGACTTCCGTCGTTGATGTTGTTAACTTGACCAGCTCCTGGGTTTAAGAATTATTATTCCATAATAATATTTTACCGGGGGTATAACATTCAGGGAAATTCTACACACTCACAACTCTGCGAAAAAATGTTTCCTCGTCTCCGTTCTAAATGGCTTACCCCTTATTCTTAAACTGTGGGCCCTGGTTCTGGACTCCCCCAACATCGGGAACATGCATCCTGCCTCCAGCGTGTCCAAACCCTTAACAATCAATTCTCCTCCGCCGGGAGCAGAGTCTCCGCTTTCCGTTTAGCGACATCTCCGACTCTTGGTTGGGCTGGGTCTCCGACTCTGGGTTGGGCTGGGCAGAGTCTCCAACGCTGGGCTGCTTGGGGCTGGGCAACTTGGGGTCCCTCTGAAAATTGTGTCTGGTTGGAAACCTCCGCCGGCCATCCTCAGCTCCAGTAAAGACGCGATGGCGCAGGAAGGGGAGGACCGCCCCGGGGAGTGACGGGGGAAGAGACTAATCCACGCGCCGTTGAATGGCACGAGAAGAGATCGATCTGCGCACGCGTGGTTTTTAAGATTTTTAAACCTCACTAACTTTCACGATATTCAACCGATCGGAATGAAACTTGGTGCATCCGCAGCACAGGAGAACGGTGAGTGAACTGGCAAAAATCGTAGCGCTATCGCGAACCGCTTTTGCGCAAATAGAAAGACCGCGCAAACTGGAAGATAACAAGATCAGAGTTTTAGTTATGTATAGATTTCGAGAGAGTGAGATTATAAAAACAAGAATGTTGTCCTGAAGATTTATAAGACCATATTTGGAATTTGCAGAACAGTTTTGTGCTCCAAATCCAAGGAAGGGTGTGCTGTTGCTGGGAAGGGTCCAGTGGTGGTCGAATCTGAAGAAGGGTTTCGAAAGAAAACAAATTCAAAGGGATTTGGGAATGCTGGTGCAGGATTCCCCAAAAGTTAATCTGTAAATCGAATTGGTGGTAAAGAAAGCAAACATAATGTAGCATTTATTTCAAGAAGACCTGTATACAAAAACAGGGATGTAATGCTGACGCTTTATAAGGCAGTGGTAAGGCTATATTTTGGGCACCATACTGTATCTGAGGAAGGATGTGCTGAATCTGGAGACACTCCGGAGGAGGTTTACAAGAATGATCCCAGGAATAAGTAGGTTACCCTATGATGAGCTTTTGTCAGCACTGGACCTGTACTCGCTAGAGTTCAGGAGAATGAGGGGGGACCTCATTGAATCATACAGAATAGCGAATGGCTTGGATGTGGAGAGTCTGTTTCCGCCAGTGGGAGAGTCGAGGACTAGAGGCCAGAGCCTCAGCATTAAAGGACGTTCTTTAGGGAAGGACATGAGGAGAAATTTATTTAATCAGAGGGTGGTGAATCTGTGGAATTCTTTGCCGCAGATGGCTGTGGAGGCCAGGGCAGTGGATATTTTTAAGGCAGAAATAGATTCTTGGTTAGTACAGGTGTCAAGGGTTATGGGAAGAAAGCAGGAGAATGGAGTTAGCAGGGAGAGGTAGATCAACCATTATTGAATGATGAAGTAGACTTGATGGGCCAAATGGCCAAATTCTACTCCTGTCACTTCAAGGTTCCAAGGTCAGTTTATTGTCACATGTACCAATTAAGGTACAGTAAAATTCAATTTACCATACAGCCATACTTAAAAAAATAATAAAAAAGCAACAAGACAAACAACTACATAAAAATTAACATAAACATCCACCACAGCAGATTCCCCACTTTCCTCACTGTGATGGAAGGTAATAAAGTCCAATCTTCTTCCTCTTTATTCCCTCATGACCTGAAACATCACCTATTCCTTTTCTCCAGAGATGCTGCCTGACCCGTAGGGTTGCTCCATTATTTTGTGCCTCTCTTTGGTGTAAACCAGCATCTCCAGTTCCTTCCTACGTATGATGTCCCAGGAACAGCTATCACTGGGTACTGCTAGGACAAATAGGTCCACTCTGCCCTAGCTGGGCAGGGACTCACCAGACATTTCGCTGACATACCTTTCATTGTTCAGAGACTTACCACCCCCAGCTGCACCAACCACACACCAGCTACCTCCTCAGTGGCCAGGTAGGGTGCCCATGACCTCCTTGTTCTTACTCCCTTATGGTGGCCTCAATGTCCTACACCACCACACTGATCACATAACACATCATCGCCCCCAATTCTTGGATCCCTGCTCTATCATCTTTCTCCACCATCCAACTCCCCACATAGCATACCCCTATTCTGCTGTCCCTTCCACACGTCTCACTACCCCCCAACCCAAACCACCCCCAGCAGCCTCTGTCACAATTTGGTCTATGTTTGGTGCCCATCCCAAGGTCCCTCAACCTGGTCCCAGACAGCACACCGTCATCATCAGAAGTGTGCATTTCAGTCACAACAGTCACAACTCAAGTTTACTGCAAGTTCCGGGGACAGGCAGCAATTAAAGCTGTTTGTCAATGACAAGAATCATTGGCAACCATGGCTTTCAAGTTCGATGTAATTAGATGCCCAAAACTACCAATTCAACCTTCCCTTTGCCTTATACATTTATCATTAGTACTTTGTTTGCCTGCTCCATTCACTACCCCAAAGGGTTTCTTTTATCACTGCGATGTTACCTCTCAAAACTTGCACTCAAGTCATTTGCATCTTCTTCCCCCCCCTTAACTTTCCTCTCTAATCGTTCAACAATCCATTGATTCATCATTCCTATTCCTCATTTCCTCTTTCTAAATCCATCACACAACACTTTTCCAAATGTAGTCATATTTTCTGGGCTTTCGGGGCTGCGGTGCTCCAGCGGCAACCTGGCTTTCGGGACTGTGGTGCTCCAGCGGCGACCTGGCTTCGGGACTGCGGTGCTCCAGCGGCGGCCTGGCTTCGGGGCTGCAGTGCTCCAGCGGCGACCTGGCTTTCGGGGCTGCGGTGCTCCAGCGTTCCAGCGGCAGGCCCTGTGCCGGTGTTCCGGCATTCCGACGACGGCGGTGGCAGCAGCCCGGCTTCAAAGGCTCGGCCGCGGCCCTGGTGGACGGCAACCTCGGAGACCTGAATCTCCTCAGCGCAGAGAGAGAACAAGGAGGTAAGAAGACAGAGACTAAGACTTTTGCCTTCCACCACAGTGAGGAGGTGCCTGGTGAACTCACTGTGGTGGATGTTAAATGTGTGTTTATTGTGCGTTTTGTTTTTTTATTATATGTTATGACTGCAAGGTAACGAAATTTCGTTCAGACTGAAAGGTCTGAATGACAATAATCTAATCTACAATTGCCTGTGAATCCCACCAACATTTATTTGTAAACTGTTGAGGCCCCTTAACTTTGCCTCATTCTATTTTGCCTGTAAGGCAACCAAAGACATATGTCAAGAGCACTTGGAACTTTTAATGATCCAAAACATCATTGGACTAAAATACAAAACATCTGCATACTGACAACTTAAACAATTGAGCTCAAAGGCATGATCGTTATGTATCAAATATGTTTCTTATCAGTTACCAAGGTTTGTCTGCTGCAAAAATGATCTAGGATGATAGGTTTGCCTTTTGCTCTCATAATAGCCTTTGTTAGCTTCTTATCTGCAAACAATGTTTGTTAATCTCAGATATAAGGATGGAAGTGATTTCCATAAAGAAAATTAAAAAGGAGCAGCTGAGTTAGACTGCGATGGAAGTTATTGTTCAAATAACTAGTGGTGTTTAAATGGCAGTAGACCGCACAACATTGTGCTGCTGGGCATGACATTTTAAACCTTAAGGTGTGAGAAATAATCAGCAAGAGTCAAGGAGGAGAAAGAACTGGAGAACCAAACACCCCATCCATCACATGTCTGCTTCTCCCTCTTGGTCCCTCAAGTAAATCGTTGTCTGTTACTTTCCAACCCCCACATCAGACCTCTAAACTACAATCCCTCAGTCCTTTCCAACTCAACCCTACCTTCTGGCCCAAAGTGTTGGAGTAACTCAGCGGTTCTGGCACCATCTCTAGAGGACATAGATAGGCAACATTTTGGGTGAGGACCCTTCTTCAAGCTCTGAAGAAGTCTGAAGAAGGGTCCCGACCCAAAGCGTCGCCTATCCATAACCTCCAGAGATGCTGCCTGAGTCGCTGATTTAATCCAACACTTTGTATTTTTGTGAACCAACATCTGCAATTCCTTAAGTCTACATTTGACGGAAAATCGGTGGTGGACCTGTAAAAAGCCCAACTTTTTCAGATGTTGCAAAAAAAGGCACAAAGGATTTGTTGGTTAGTTACCTAAAATTGGAGGGGCCAATATTCATATTGTTAGTTTGTCAGTTACCCAAGTGGAAAATGACAAGTGGAAACTGCTCCTCCAGTTTTCACTCTGGGAACAAAGGCGCCCAGGACAGAAAAGTCAGTATAGGAATGGGAAGAGGAGCTGCAATGGTGAACAACTGGGAGATCCAGTACGACTGCCAAGGCATTTAATGTAGCATTCCTCTCATGAGCTTGTGGGAAATTTATGTGAAATACTATTTGATAGTAAAATGGCTACATTGGAGGTTGCAGGAGTGCACACAATCGTACATAATTTTATCATTGGTGCATTTGCATTCATGATGTTACTGTTCAAAGCAACAATAACTTGCTTTGGCAACTCTGTATATTTTCACATGGGTTTCCCGAAATGTTACAAGATCACATTTACATAATTAAAGTGAAATTTGAATAGTTCCATTAAAAAATTGTATAAGTAAACAAATTGCTTGTTCCTTGTCTCCTTATATGTTCTTGCACTCCTGCTAATAGATTCCATTTACTTATGAGAATAAGTATAACACCCTATGATGGAAAACTGAATCAAACACAACAGCAGCTGAGATAAAAATTGTAAATGTTTGATCGGTATTATAAAATGATTTGTTCACTTCACACGAGAAAGATGGAAGAAGACTTGAAAGTTCTTGAATCCCTTCTCCTAACCACTATAGATCCCCTTTCTCTTGAAAAGTATTCTGTAAATCTATCCTTTTGAGTACAACTTTGATTGCGTCACAACATTTTCCACTGAGTCTCAGTGTCCAATGTTGCTTGACCATAACTCATACTGCTAAGTTGTAGGAACTTAGCAATACAGAAGTCCAAGCTGTTTATTAGGGACTAAAGCTTCTTTTTTAACTCAGCGGGTCAGGCAGCATCTCATAGAAACATAGAAAATAGGTACAGGAGGCCATTAAGCCCTTCGAGCCAGCACCACCATTCAATATTATCATGGCTGATCATCCAGAATCGGTACCCCGTTCCTGCTTTCTCTCCATATCCCTTGATTTTGTTAGCCCTAAGATCTTTCCCCAACTCTCTCTTGAATGCATCCAGTGAATTGGCCCCCACTGACTTCTGTGGTAGAGAATTCCACTCAATATCTCCTCAAGGTATGCTTACTTTGAAGAAGTTCTCCTTCTCTCGGCCTGACCCGCTGAGTTACTCCAGTACTTTTTTTATTGTAATCGTAATCGTAGTTTTATTAGCCAAGTAATTTTTCCAAAATACAAATAATTTGATTTGCCATAGTCATACCAAAAATAGCAACCGGGCACACAACTACACAAAATTTTACATAAACATCCACCACAGCAGCTCCACCACATTCCCCACTGAGATGGAAGGCAATAAAGTCTTATTTCTTTCTTCCTTTTGTAAACCAGTATCTATGGTTCCTTGTTCCTAAATAATCAGTGCAAGTCCAAGACTGGAACTTCCACACCGAACCTGAACAACCCTCTCACCAACAAGAGAGCAGTCCCGATCTCCAATCAACCTCATTAGAGACTTTCAAACTCTTGTTAATCAGAGTTTACTGGACTGTATCTTGTACTAAATGATATACCCGTTATCCATTGTCCTTACACTATGGGCGGCTTGATTGTAATCATGTATTGTCTTGTCGCTGACTAAATAGCATGCAACCAAAGGGTTTTTGCTGCACCTCGGTACATGTGACAATAATAAACTGAACTGAACTAAACTAAGAATTCACTTCCCAGTTTCTCAACAAGATAGCATGATACTTTCCACTTGGGTAACATACAAGCCAACAATACGAACACTGAATTCTCCAATTTGGTGGGCACCCATTTCTCCCACTCTCCCGCCCCACCGTTCTCATCCACCCACATCCCTCCCTTTGTCTTCGCATTTTACTCTTCTTCTCTCTTTGTATGACCCCGATTTAATCTTTTCATCGCGAGACCTTGTCATTTACTCCACCCATCTGCCAATCAACCCCCCCCCCCCACTACTTGTATCCACCTATCACTTGCCAGGCTTTGGCCTGCCACCACCTCTCCTTTCTAGTTTTCCCCATCCACCCCCAAACAAACCAATCAGTCTGAAGAAGGGGAACGACCCGAAACACCACCTTCTCCTGTCCCTCCACAGGTGCTGCGTGATCCACTGAGTTACTCCAATATTGTGTGTTTTACTCAAGATTCCAACAACTGCAGAGTCTTGCACATCCTTTATACTCCCCATGTGTCCTATAAATGTCTGCAACTTCATACATGCCTTTAACACAGGAAAGTAGCTCAAGGTGTTACAAAATGTGTAGAAAGGAACTGCAGATGCTGGTGTAAACGGAAGATAGACACATAGTGCTGGAGTAACTCAGTGGGTCAGGCAGCATCTCTGGAGAAAAAGGATGGGTTACATCTTGGCTCAGGACTCTTCTTCACACTGAAAGTAGAGGGGAGGGAGCTGGAGGAGGGAAAAGGCCAGAACTTAGCAGGGCCAGCAACAGATGACCAAGGAAGGGTGGAGCCCATAATGGCCCAATTGTGGGCTGGGGAAGGTGATAATGAAGGGATATATGGATGGGAACAGTAGAACTAGTAGGACGACTAGCGTGAGGCAGTGAGGGAATGTGGTGGTTACTTGGAATTAGAGAAATCAACATGCATACCGCTGGGTTGTAAGCTGCCTGAGCGAAATATGAGTTGATACAAGTTGCGCAGTCAATGCCAAAGGAATATGAAAAGGGGACAAACATCTAGATTAACATTGCACTAATGGATGACAGTGAACTGGTGACATGCAGAAGTTCAGGAAGGGAATTCCAGAGCTCAAAGCCAGGTCAGATTAATGTGCAGCTGTCAGCTGGACACCTGAGGAAAGATAGATGGATAAAGCTTCAGAGCCAGACCAACACAGCTCTCCAATAACAATGATATTGGACCGTCACACAAGACATGAACATGTGCGACCACCGAAAAGATGCATCTTTAGTTGTGCAGGACAGTCTAGGAACAGTGTTTAAGTCTCTGGAATGGATCTTAAACCCACAACTATCTGACAATAAGACAAAGAGTGCTATTATTGAGCTAGGTTTGACATTGAGCTTCCGGAAGAGGTAGTTGAGCCAGGTACTGTTGCAACGTTTTTAGAAACATTTGGACAGGTACATGGATACGTCACGTTTAGAGGGATATGGACCATATGTAGGCAGGTGGGACTAGTGTAGATGGGACATGTTAGTTGGTGAGCAAGTTGAGCCAAAATGCCCGTTTCCACGCTGTAAGAGTCTATGATTTAACCTGTTTAGTAGCACCTGAGTATACTTGGCCTTGTCAATAGTGAAAAGAAACTTGGAAGTGAATAGATTAATACCAAGTCTTTTCCACATGTCAATACACTTCTTCAAAAAAAGTCGCAAATGGTTCATCGCAATTTTCAAAGTATTCCATCCATTAATTTTGCAATGGACTCAAACCTCCTGTTACTGATTAATAAAATACATATCCAGTAATTAATTGGCACTTTTCATATTTAAACATTTTGAATTAATATTTCAAAGTAGCAATATTTTGTATTGTATCAACTGCATTTGGGATTTCATTCATAAATATATAGTGGAATGCGAAATGGTGAAAATACCATGATCAAAATAAATGGTGCCATTTTTACACTCACCATCCAAAGCAGAAGATAACAAAATATATACCAATCATTGTAACGACCACATGACGTACAACAGTCCCCGCTCTACTGGGACTGAGGTAAAGACGGAACCAGAAGGCAGCGAACAGGGCAAACAACTGACAGACTGTAAAATTAACCTGAAAAAAAAGGTGCAGTTTGAGCAAACAATGGTCATATTTTGATTCCAGTTCCATTTGTTGCAATGTTTTCTGATAGTCATACAATGTGGAAATAGGCCCTTCGGCTCAACATGCCCAAGCTGACCAAAATGCGTCTCCTACGCTTGTGCCACCTGCTCACGTTTGGCCCTTATCCCTCTAAACCTTTTCCTATCCATGTAACTGTCCAAATGTCTATTAAATGTTATCATAGTACCCCACCTCAACTACCTCCTCTGGCAGCTCATTCCATATACCCACCAGCCTGTCCATGGAAAAAGTTGCCTCTCTCACCTTATACCGGTGTCCTTGGGCTTTTGATTCCTCTGCTCTGGGAAATAAAAACATAGGTGTATTCACCCTATCTACCCCCCTCATGATTTTAAAAACAGATCAGTAAATCAATTTGCTGCAGGAAATTATAAGAAACCCACATTTGAAATGGATGATGCAACCACAGCACACAAAAGTTACTATTCATTTCCTATTCTCTCATCAAATTATCCGAGTTACTATTCATTTAGGATTTTGAAGTGCTGGATAATATTGGCTTTCTACGTCCAGACACCATTCTTGAAAATGGCTGTTGCTCATTCTCAGGAAGGAAAGTGCATCATCTTGGAGTCAGGGTCAAGGCTATGTCCAGGGGCTAAAGGTGGAAGAGGAGGAGGGGGGTGTTGATGCTCTGGGGCAGGTGAATAGGGCCTATGATCACAACTGAGGGATAACTGAGGGATTTGCTGCTCGGTGGACTAAGAGTATTCAGGATTTGGGGAAAGGTGATCAGGGCTTCGCTGGTAACACTAAAGGATGGGATCGGAATGGGATGTGCTGGTGGGGATGCTGGAAGAATTAAACATTAAGAAAGAGATTGAAAGAATTAACTGACCCGTTTGGCATGGTGTCGGAAGAGTTGTTTTTCTCAGGAATGGCCAGTAATGGTTGCACGGGATAAATCAGTTCACCTTTTCCCCATGATGCTCCAAGACAAGAACAGTATATCGAGCAATGGGGAAGCTATAATAAGCGTACAAGGATGACTCATTCTGTTGAGTGCTATGTACATTTCACAATGTACAATGAAATTATCCATAAATAGTAATTTTCATATTTCTCTCAAGGAAAAAAATAATTTTCAATAGCATTTTGCTGGAGAAAATAAAAAATGTAATTAATTGGATTTCTTGGCAAATGTCCTAAACTCATCAAGCTTTAAAAGTAAAGAACCAATGCCAACCAAATGGGAGACAAAATTTTACAAATTTGGTCAATTTTTTCTGCTCCACACATGCCTCCCCCTGTATCAGCCTAGCCGATTAACATACCTACCAATCCTTGCATCATCATGTAATTATATTGATTTCTCTAAAATGTAGCCATCTAATTTACCTCGGGTACCCACATCTATTAGCATTTTCTGCACTCTCTTTGCCATCCAAGTAGACGTTTCTCCAGGATTCCAGGCGACCATTATTTGAGACACCAAGTTTATGTTTTACCCAATCTAAGTTGGTCGTATGTCAAATATCGCCATCTTAAATGCTTTAATGTATTTTTTGTCTCCTTGATTAATGTCACACATGTTGACTTTTTCCCTGGAAAAACTGAAGCAAACTATTCAAACTATTTTGCCAATTATAAATGTTTCAACCATACGGTTTTACATTCATGGATAACTTTATTTGTAATAGTTTTTTTGCTGTTTGATTTGTTTTAATATTTCCAACCTGTGCACTTGTTTTTGTTACTGTCTCATGCAAAAACTAGCATCCATTTATTCATGTGTAGGAAAGTACTGCAGATGCTGGTTTAAATCGAAGATAGTCACAAAACGCAGGAGTAACTCAGCAGGACAGGCAGCATCTCTGGCAAGAAGGAATGGGTGACATTTCGGGTCGAGACTTCTTCAGACTGATGTCAGGGCCTACTCCCAAAGTCTCCGTCTACGCCGCATCTGAGCCCAAGATGAGGTGATCCATATCAGGTCATCGGAGATGTCTTCATTCATTAAGGAACAGGGGTTACCCTCTTCCATTATAGATGAGGCTATCACTAGGATTTCCTCTAAATTCCGCAGCTCCGCTCTTGCTCCCCCTCCCCTCATTCGTAACAAGGACAGAGTCCCCTTGTCCGCACCTTCCACCCTATCAGTCATCGCATACAGCACATAATCCTCCAACATTTTCACCACCACCAACGGGATCCCACGACTAACCACATCTTCCCATGTCCACCCCTTTCCGTATTCCGTAGAAACCGTTCCCTCCGCAATTCCCTGGTCAACTCGTCCCTTTCCACCCAAACCATCACCTCCCCAGGTACTTTCCCCTGCAACCAACCGCAGGAGATGCAACACATGCCCCTATACCTTCCCCCTCGACTTCGTCCAAGGACCCCGACAGTCTATTCAGGTGAGGCAGAGGTTCACTTGCACCTCCTCCAAGTGTAGGCTCGGCGATCGTTTCGGTGAAAACTTTTGCTCAGTCCGCCTAAACCCTGGCCACAAACTCTTTGAATCACTTCCTTCTGGAAGGCGACTCTGGACTCTCAAAGCTGCCACAGCCAGACGTAAAAACAGCTTTTTTCCACGAGTAGTAGCTCTACTCAATAACCAAAAATCTGTAGCCTCCTTTTGCTCTGGTATTTTATTTAATTCACGTTTAATCGATAATGGTTTATTATTAATGTTTAATGTTTTATGTGTCATTCCTAACCGTCACCGTATGTCATGTTGTCACCTGCGGGCGGAGCATCAAGACAAATTACTTTGTAGCAAGCCATCAATCCCAGGAACTTAAAAGACTCCACAGATGTGACTGTGGTGTTGTTGATGGTGAGTGGGGTGAGGGGAGGGGGAGCTCTCCTAAAGTCTACAATCAATTCCACTGTCTTAAGAGCATTGAGCTCTAGGTTGTTGCAATGGCACCAGGATGCCAGCTGTGACACTTCCTGTCTGTAGGCAGATTCCTCCCCATCCTGGATCAGTCCAATCAGGGTTGTGTCATCCACAAACTTGAGAAGCTTGACAGAGGTGTCTGTGGAGGTGCAGTCATTTGTGTAGAGAGAATAGAGAGGAGAGGAGAGGAGAGGAGAGGAGAGGAGAGGAGAGGAGAGGAGAGGAGAGGAGAGGAGAGGAGAGGAGAGGAGAGGAGAGAGTGCGCAGCCTTGCAGTGCTCCTTTGCTGAGTTTTTGCGGGTCCGAGATGTGCTTTCACAGCCTCAAAAGACTTTCAAAATGGATTCCTTGTTATGTATGGCCTGACAAAGCAGGGAAGGACAGACAACGGTTTACTATTTGCAGGCTCACATCAACCAGTTACAAGATCAACTGTACAAACTTGAAGGTGAGATTTCAATGTGATAAAATGATTGTGTACAAAACCCAACGTCGACCATTAGTTAGCACACTTGCCCGTGTTTAGAAAATCTCTCTGGAAAGGCAGGTTGAATGATCACAGGGTATTACTCACTAGAAATTGATACTAGCTGAACCTCAGGACTTAGTCAGTGTGTGTGTGGGCTTCCAGAGCTCTCTGCAATGCAGCAGTGAAATCAGAGGGCAAGCACTGTGACACTGAACATGGTCCAAAGGCTTCATAGGCAAGTTCAGCACTAAATGCTGCAGCCTCACAGCTGCTTGAGTGACTGTGAAAGGCCTTCTTCATAGTTGTTTTTGGGAGGCTAGCTTGTGTTAAATTTGAGCATGGTTTGCAAAATTCTGTTATTTGGTTTCCAAATCTGGGAGGTTAACTCTATTTTGCAGCTTTCCATGGCCACATCATCGTGGGTTCCACTACGATGCCAGTATGAAGAAGGGTTCTGACCAGAAACGTAACCCATTCTTTTCCTCCAAAGATACCTGCTCACCCGCTGAGTTACTCCAGCACTTTGTGTCTTTCATGGGTTACACCAAGCAATGCTACAGTGTGAAGATAAACACAAAAAGCTGGAGCAACTCAGCGCATCAGGCTGCATTTCCGGAGAAAAGGGTTAGGTGATGTCTCAGGTAGAGACCTTTCCTCAGACTAAGAGTCAGACTATACATGTTACAGTGTGGCCTGGAAGAAGACCACACCAAGGACCTCAAGATAACAGCAAACAAGCTGCTTCTACACATCTGACGGACAGATATTAGCAGGAACGCCCAGTTTGTGGATGGCCATAAATCAGAGTGTAAAGGTGAGGATCGAGTATCCTTTATTTTCAATTTGTTGCAGGTTTTCACGTTGCAGGTTTCCACGTGTTGATCGAGGGATTAGATCAATTACGAGGAACATTCTCACCACCGCCAAGGTGGCCCGGGTCGAGAATTCTCAGAAGGGAAGGGTGGACGGGAAGTAAAAAATTACTTGAACCAGCACTTGAATAGTCATGGCCTACATGGCTACAGACCAGGGGCTGGAATGTGGACATTGTTGAGCAGCTCCTTTTCATCCAGCACTGGTAAGACAAGCCAGGAAGTCTCCTTCTGGGTTATACATTTTCTTTGATATTATTGCTAGGATCCTTATTTGAGCATGAATGTCCAGGAGGTAGACACAAAATGCTGGAGTAACTCAGCGGGACAGGCGGCATCTCTGGAGTGAGGAATGGGCGACGTTTCGGGTCGAGACAGCTCTTCAGACTGAAAGTCACGGGAAAGGGAAACCAGGAAGTCCTGGAGGCTCAGATGTTGAATCAGATTGTGGCGATGACATGCAGCATACCAGGAACAAAATTGCCTTGACAGATCTGGTGGCTACACTTTGCCAGAGACTTTCAAAGTCACCACTTCATCAACTTGTTTTCTTTTTGATTCTTCCAGGTAGGTGCTGCAGACAGATTGAATTCAATATGGTTGTCCAAGCAGAAGTGCAATGTGCGGTCTACTAATGCTCTATTTTCCCAGGCAGCCAATTATATAAGTCTTTAGGGCAGTCAGAGAGCAAATTAATCTTGACTCTACCAGCTTCCCACAGGTGTCTGCAGGTGGCCATCAACTTACTTCTCATGACCATTCAGGAACGGTCCTGAATGGAGGGCTTCTAATCCATGAAAGAAAAAAAATAGCTACAAAGAGATCTTTCTGTGAGTGTGCGCAGGATTCCCAGAAGCTAACATGATGCCTTCATCCTATGACAATCCTCCCATGATTATCTCCCATCTCAAATAAGACTAGTAAGCTACCACTGTGTACGGGAGATTCACATTAAATCATGGCTAAATCATGACTCCGTAAAGCAATGCTAGAGTAATACAATCAAAGGAAATGCTGGTGAACAAGCCATCAATCAGCACACTAAAATTACACTTCAGATGCCTGGATAAATGTGGAAACATGAGAAATAATGTCATAAGGTCATAAGTGATAGGTGAACAATTAGGCCATTGGGAAAAGGACAGGGCAAGCTAGATGCAGGAAAAATGTTCCCAATGTTGGGTGAGTCCAGAACCAGGGGCCACAGTCTTAGAATAAAGGGGAGGTCATTTAAGACTGAGGTGAGAAAAAACTTTTTTACCCAGAGTTGTGAATTTATGGAATTCCCTGCCACAGCGGGCAGTGGAGGCCAAATCACTGGATGGATTTAAGAGAGAGTTGGATAGAGCTCTAGGGGCTAGTAGAGTCAAGGGATATGGGGAGAAGGCAGGCAGGGGTTATTGATAGCGGACGATCAGCCATGATCACAATGAATGGCGGTGCTGGCTCGAAGGGCCGAATGGCCTCCTCCTGCACCTATTTTCTATGTCTATGGGCCCTTCAAGACTACTCCACCATTCAATCATGACTGATCTATCTCTCCCTCCTAACCCCATTCACCTGCCTTCTTCCCATAACCCTTGGCTCCCATACTAATCAATAATCTATCTATCTCTGCCTTAAAACTATCCATTGACGTAGCCTCCACAGCCTTCTGTGGCAAAAGATTCCACAGACTCACCATCCACTGATTGAAGAAATTCCTCCTCATCTCCTTCCTAAAGGAACGTCCTTTACTTCTGAGACCATGACCTCCGGTCTTAGGCTCTCCGATCAGTGGAAACAGCTTCTCCACATCCACTTTATCCAAGCCTTTCACTATTCGGTAAGTTTCAATGAGGTACCCCCTCATCCTTCTAAACTCCAGCGAGTAAAAAACTGTCAAAAGGCTGAAATCCAGATAACAATGTGTAGTCCCAAAACAATGAAGAGCGCAGGGGCACTTCAACAAAGGAGTAGTAAAAACATGCGTAGGAAGGAACTGCAGATGCTGGTTTAAACCGAAGATAGACACAAAATGCTGGAGTAACTCAGCGGGACAGGCAGCATCTCTGGATAGAAGGAATGGGTAACGTTTCGGTTGAGACCCTTCTCCTGACCCGAAATCTCACCCATTGCTGGAGTCCTGCTGAGTTACTACAGCATTTTTTCCTATCTAGTAGTAAAAACATGTAGGCAATGCAAGTGAAGTTGTTATCTCCAAGGTCCCAGCTCCTTTGTTGATAACAGCGTAATCAATTAAAGGCTCAGTTATAGGGTCAATCATGCTCTTTTCCTGCAGGGAGGGAAAACGGCTTTGGAATGCATGTTACAGCAGGTATTAAATTGATGGACGGAGAATATTTGCTGATGCTTATTCTGCACATCATAGAACATGCTGCCCACAATACAGCACAAAACAGGCCCTTTGGCATACAATGTATGTGCTGAACATGGTGTCAAGACTAATTTTTATCTACCTGTATATAATCCGTTTCCCTCCATTCCCTGGATATCCATATGCCTATCCAAAAGTCCCTTAAATTACACTATCAAATATGCCTCAAACACCATCCTTGGCAGCACATTCCAGGCACACACTACCTCTATATAAAAAAAGTTGCCCTGCACATCCCCTTTAAATTTTGCCCCTTTCACCGTAAACCTTAGTATCTGAGTTTTTTCCCATCTTGGGAAAGACTGTCTACACTATCTATGTTTCTCATAATTTTATAAACTTTTATCAAGTCTCCCCTCAACCTCCGGCATTCCGCAGAAAACAATCAAAGTCTGTCCAACTTCTCGGTGTAGCTAATATCCCTAATCCAGGCATCATTCTGTTATACCTCCAAAGCCTTCACGTCCTTCCTGTAATGGGTTGACCAGAACTACGTACCAAATACAGCCTACCAAAGTCCTAAAAAGCTGCAACACAACTTCCTGACTCTTGTACCCAATGCCCTATGAAAGCAACCATCTCATATGCCTTCTTTACCACTATCTACTTGTGTTGCCACTTTCAGGAAGTTGTGGACTTCGATCCCAAGATTCATCTGTACATCAATGCTGTTAAAGGTCTTGCCATTAGTTGTATATTGTCCCCTTGAAAACCAAAGTGTAACACTTCAGACTTGCTCGGATTCAACTTCATCTGACGTTTCTCCTTTGCCATGGCTTGACGGGGTCTTTGAAGCGCTCCCAACAATTAATTCAAGGTTGATCACCACAATCATGAGACAATCTCTCACTAGTTGGGAATAAGATGACACTGGGGCATTCTCAACATCTCCCCCAACATCTCTGACTATAATAGTTAGTAAAGAGACACGGAACCATGGAGCAGGCATGGTATGTCTCTTGTCCACTTTCTTTCCTTTGTCATGCAGTCAAGTTCAGAGTCCACCAAAAATCCTGGCCAAAAGGCATATTGAATAATAGAGTGGAAACTCAATCATCTATTTCACACCCACTCGGTTTAACTGGTTACAACTACACCGTTGCTGCATTAGAGAGGTGACAAAAAAAGTGCTGCACTCAGACCAAAAATATTACGTCAATTTTCATAACATCATAAGTTCTAGGAACAAAATTAGGCCATTCGGCCCACCCAGTCTACTCCACCATTCAATCATGGCTGATTCATCTTTCCTTCTCAACCCCATCCTCCTGCCTTCTCCCCATAACCCTTGCCACATTTGCCAGCTTCGGCTTTTGGCCTCAAGGGGCACTGGCATTTATATTACATATACATCACATCTCCCCCTTCACTTTAATCAAACTATTCCTTCTGTCTCAAAAAAAAATCAGGTTAAAAGTACTTACAATTCCCTTCCACAATTTAGAACATGATTCTAATACAAGGGAGATCCGTCATTACATCAATACACAAATGATGATTGCTACAGCATGGCCTGAATTTGTGGTCGATGGCAAAACAGAGAAGTTCATTTTACTGACTTTGAAAGAGCTTGTGACAAAAATCTGGCAACCTCTGCTGTGAGAACGTCTTCTCTGGTATTTCCTATTGCCAGATGTCAGTTCAGTGCGGTCCCTGATACGCAATAGTTGTGAATTTATCAATCTCTGTCCTGCTGAGTTTCCTGCATTTTCTTAGGTTTCAGATTTTCAGCAACTGCAGTATTTTTTTTAAATTGTGTGCACTTTTGGATGCCCTAAACCTCCATATAAATGTATCACCATTCATAACAAATAAAGCTAGCAGAACAAAAAACATATCATAAGCCCTTCCCCTGCCAGCACTGTTTTTTAAACCTGGAACCATTCTTAAAAAGTCAATATTATGCTAATAATCTAATTACCTGGCTCTGTGCATTACAGCTTATTTCACTATGAACACAGATAGAACCAAAATCCTTATCTTAACTGGAATTTGACAGGTATTGATATTAATTTATTAGAACGATGTGGTTCTCCAAAAACAGACTGCACCAAAAAAACACAAGAATATTTAATGTATATAAACGACGTAGTTGCCAATAATCATTTTCTTTGCTCGCCCTTGGTTGCACCTTCCTCCTAGGAGGCCCATTTTCAATCAATTCCATCTTAGTATTGCTCCGTTTCCAATCTATAATGTTACTCGGACATCTTTTCATCCTCTGCTTCATGCTCATTTTTCTTTACTGACTTCCAGAGCAAATATTCCATGAGGAATATTTTCTAAACCATAACCTGGTTGAGTTTCAGAATCTGAACAGAACTGGGCTTGGGTTAGCACTGATTGGGATTATGACTGTCAAGACCAGCTGATGTAGTTTTTCAAGAGCAGCTCCCAGCTCATCTAAATAACCACACGACCGACCTTTGGGCATTACTGTCATGGGGATAGAGAAGATTAAGAACCTACACAGTTGCTCCATGCTGCAATTTACAAGTCCAAATGGTGCAGATGAACCCTGGAGCTGTATCCGCCAATACTCTTCATGGTTTTTAGAAATGGCCTGTTCGCGGACAATAGAAATATTAGGTACGCAAATCTGGATGTAGAAACAAAGATCTGCAAATGTTGGTTTACAAAAAAAGGCACAAAGTGCTGGAATAACTAAACAGGTCCGGCAGCATCGCTGGAGAACATGGATGCTCAAGCCTTGTTGTGATTACATTTGGTGTTTTTATGGTACAATTCTTTATTTGTGAAGGGGGAGATGTGATGTAATTAAATGAAGGGGGAGATGTGATGTAATTAAAGTGAAGGGGGAGATGTGATGTATATGTAATGTCTTCCTTAAGACCTTGTTGTGACTAGCACAATGAATACACGTCCGACATCTTGTAGGAAAAGTTTAATCTGCACAACCAGGAAACTTCTAGAAGGTCACCTGACCTCAGTCACGAGGCACAGGCACATTTGCCAGCTTCGGCTTTTGGCCTCAAGGGGCACTGGCATTTATATTACATATACATCACATCTCCCCCTTCACTTTAATTACACCACAATTCCCATATACCACTAAACAGCACATTTACCTCCTTGCTATAGAGTAAGGCATTCACACTTCTATCACCATTCCTTATCAATCATTTTGAATCTAATTTCAGACTTGTCCATATCAAGGACTGTATTGATCATGGCTACCAAAAACCTATGTACATGATGGAAATACTTTTTTCCTCCTTTTTATTTGATGTTTGGCAGAATTGATGCAACTACCCTTCTCTATATTCCACTTCACAAATATCACTGCCCCAATGGATCAATACATCTTTTGGAATTACCACAAAATATCTCACGTTTCCATTTCTGGTCTGCTCCTGACCTCAACCTGTGTTCTGATAGGGCCTTCTATCTGGAGTCAATGTCATATGTCAGAAACTAACTAGCTTATTTTCTTCTGTTATCAGGCTTCTGAATGGTCCTTTCATAAGCTAGGCTGCGGTCCAATTCACCTCTACCTCAATGTAGAAATTGGACGTTGTCTATGGAATTGATGCTTTATAATGTGATAGTGCTGAGAACTATATTCTGCACTCTATCTCCCCTATCTACTGAACTCATGTTTGATGATTGTATGGTGTATCTGGTCCTTTTGGATAGCACTTTGGCGCAAAGCATACACAAATACACTTCTCAGAACTAGCAATTTGAATATAGTTTTTGAGGGGGGAGTTGATCATGTCTGAAACAGATTTGCAGTTTCAATTAAAATGTTTTCTTTGGAAAGATGCATCAAATAAAATCTACTGTAAATTGCTGTAAGACGGAAATTCAGACTATTTTAGCAGCACTGAAACATATTACTTCCTCCCACATCCAAAAGGCGTGCCAGTTTGTAGGTTAATTGGCCTCTGTAAAGTTGCTAATATGTCGGAAGTGGATGATAAAATGGGCTCACTTAGAACTATGTCAATGGTTGATTGATTTTTGGTGTGGACTCAGTGGCTAAAGAGTCTGTTTCTATGCTGTCTCTATAAAAATGAAAAAAAAAGCTACAAATATATGTTTATAGATTTATATATGCCATTGGCATAGAAGGAGTAAAGATTGGGGGTAGACACAAAATGCTGGATTAACTCAGCGGGTCAGGCAGCATCTCTGGAGAGAAGGAATGGGTGACGTTTCAGGTCGTGACCCTTCTTCAGACTTAAGATTGGGATGTGAAGTCCCTCTCTAGAGCTTTCTCTAGTTTTACCATTGTTGACCAAGCCACCATAAAACATTGAGAAAGTTTGAACGGAAGTTACTTCTGGCACCAATTAAGTTTCCATGATCTTTTATGCTGATGAAAAGCAAACATTGAGCTTCGAGCACCACCCACAACACTGGCCATACTTCCAGTTGAAATTAATATACCATGAAATTTTTGCCAATTAAATCTATTGATGGACCTTGAAGCATGCTCTTCCAACCAATTTAATTCCTTTTGAAAATGTTTATCGAGCAAATATTTTTTAGATCATATTATCGAGGTGACTGGGGAGATGTTGCTTTAAAAACTGTTCTGTTGTGTGTCAAAATTATTCTTGGTAATCTTCATAAAACTAAGGATAGACATAGAAAGTTGGAGTAACTCAGCGGGACAAGCAGCATCTCTGGAGAGAAGGAATAGGTGACGTTTCAGGTTGAGACCCTTATTCAGACTGGTTAAGGATAAGGGAAACTAAAGATATAGACAGTGTTTGAAAAGTTGTTATACCGTTGTTATGATGGATTTCTTTTAATAAAAATATTATTACAAGATATAGACAGTGATGTGGAGAGATAAAGAACAATGAATAAAAGATATGCAAAAAAGTAACGATGATAAAGGCAACAGGCCATTGTAAGCTATTTGTAGGGTGAAAATGAGAACCTAGTGCGACTTGGGTGGGGGAGGGATAGAGAGAAAGGGAATGCCGGGGCTACCTGAAGTGAGAGAAAACAAAATTCATACCACTGGGCTGTAAGCTGCCCAAGTGAAATATGAGGTGCTGTTCCTCTAAACAACACCATTTACCACCTCTTAGTCACAAAGTATGCCTGGGTTGCAAATAGTGCACAAAAACGACAAGGGAGGTGCCATGGTAGTCTGGCGCGTCGATCTCTACAAAGCGGAGGCCGCGCGCCAACTCTCGGACACCTCCTCCTACTTACCCCTGGACCATGACCCCACTGACGAACACCAGGCCACCATCTCGAGCACCATAACCGACTTCATCAGCTCCGGCTCCCTACCCCCCCCGAGCCTCCAACCTCATCGCTTCCCAGCCCCGCACGGCCCGATTTTACCTTCTCCACAAAATCCACAAACACGACTGCCCTGGCAGACCCATTGTCTCTGCCTGTTCGTGCCCCACCGAACACATTTCCACATACCTTGATGCCATCCTATCCCCCTTTGTTAAATCCCTCCCCACCTATGTTCAAGACACCTCAGACACTCTCCGTCGGCTCCACGCATTCCATTCTCCAGGCCCCCATCCTCTCATCTTTACCATGGACGTCCAGTCACTCTACACCTCCACCCCCCACCAGGACGGTCTCAAAGCCCTCTGGTTCTTCCTCGACCAGAGGAGCAACCCATACCCGTCCACTGACACCCTCCTCCGCCTAGCGGAGTTGGTCCTTACCCTCAATAACTTCTCTTTTGACTCCTCCCGTTTCCTCCAAACACAAGGCGTAGCTATGGGCACACACATGGGCCCCAGCTACGCTTGCCTCTTTATCGGGTACGTCGAACAATCCTTGTTCTCGGCGTACCAGGACCCCATCCCCGACCTCTATCTCCGTTACATCGACGACTGCTTTGGTGTCACCTCCTGCACCCACACACAACTGACTGACTTCATCCATTTCACCACCAACTTCCATCCGGCACTCAAATACACTTGGACCATTTCCGACATTTCCCTACCATTCCTTGACCTCACCATCTCTATTGCAGGTGATACACTCCTGACCGACATCCACTACAAACCAACTGACCCCCACAGCTACCTGGACTACTCTTCCTCCCACCCTGCTTCCTGTAAGGACTCCATCCCCTATTCCCAATTCCTCCGTCTACGCCGCATCTGCTCCCAGGATGAGGTGTTCCACACCAGGTCATCACAAATGGCCTCATTCTTCAGAGAACGGGGATTCCCCTCCCCTACTATAGATGAGGCACGCACCAGGGTCTCCTCCATACCTCGCAACACTGCCCTCTCTCCCCATTCCCCCACTCGCAACAAGGGCAGAGTCCCCCTGGTCCTCACCTTTCACCCCACCAGCCGGCAAATACAACACATAGTCCTCTGCCAGTTTCGCCACCTCCAACGTGACCCCTCCACTCGCCACATCTTCCCATCTCCCCCCGTCTGCCTTCCGCAAAGACCGCTCCCTCCACAACTCCCTTGTCAATTCTTCCCTTCCCTCCCGCTCTACCCCTTCCCCGGGCACTTTCCCTTGCAACTGCAAGAAATGCTACACTTGTCCCTTCACCTCCCCCCTCCACTCCTTTCAGGGACCCAAGCAGTCCTTCCAGGTCCGACAGAGGTTCACCTGCACCTCTTCCAACCTCATCTACTGCATCCGCTGCTCCAGATGCCAGATGATCTATATCGGTGTGACCAAGCGGAGGCTTGGCGATCGTTTCGCCGAACACCTCCTCTCGGTCTGCAATAACCAACCCGACCTCCCGGTGGCTCAGCACTTCAACTCTCCCTCCCATTCCGTATCCGACCTCTTGGTCCTGGGCCTCCTCCACGGCCAAAGTGAGCAACACGGCAAGTTGGAGGAACAGCACCTCATATTCCGCTTGGAGAGTGCATCCTCTGGGCTTGAACATTGAATTTTCTCAATTCTGTTAACCCTTGCTGTCTCCTCCCCACCTCTCCCTCAGCCCTCGGGCCCTGGCATTCCCTCTCTCTCTATCTCTCTCCCCCACCCTAGTCGCACTAGCTTCTCATTTTCACACTACAAACAGCTTACAATGGCTTGTTCCCTTTATCATCGATACTTTATCTTTCATTCATTGTTCTTTATCTCTCCACATCACCGTCTATATCTCTCGTTTCCCTGATCCCTGACCAGTCTGAAGAAGGGTCTCGACCCGAAACGTCGCCTATCTCCTTCGCTCCTTAGATGCTGCTGCACCTGCTGAGTTTCTCCAGCCTTTTGTGTACCCCCTACTCCATTACTTGTTCGATGTTAAGTAGGAAGTAGAAATCATGTACACATTGTTTTTGGATGGAACAGAAATAGAAAGAAAATGGGAGATGTAGAAGCTGAGCCCCAGAGGATTGAAACTGTGATGAGACTTTCAACAGCGTGATTAGATGCAGGCAATCTATATGGGATTGAATTGTACTGCACCATTTTTTCAATGACTATGATCCTTGAAGTTGAGGGTGGCATCCGAGAGTCAACCATGGTAATTCTGAACATTGTAGATGGAATTTAATCCTGAAAAGTATGCAATGATGAATTTTGAAAAGACAAATAAGAAAAGGACATAAACAGTAATGATAGGGTGCTAAAGAATGTTAATGAACAAAGGATGGATATTGGTGTTCAAGGCTACAGTTCCCTTCAAGACAATTACTGGAAGCTTGCCTTCCTAGGTCTCTGCACAGAATACAAAAATTGAAATGTTATGTTACAACTCTACAAATAACTGTATTTGCAGTATAGTGTTTAGTTTTGGGCATAGTCACACAGCATAAAAACAGGCCCTTCTGCCCAATTTTCCCATGCCGAACAAAATGCTTTATCTACTCTAGTCCCACCTGCTGCATTTGCCCATATCCCTCAAAACCAAATGTCTTTATGTATTTTTAATGTTGTCATTGGACTTGCCTCAACTACTTCTTCTGGCAGCTCATTCCATATACCCACCACCCTCTGTGCGAAAATGTTTCCCCTCGGGTTTCCATTAAATCTTTGCCCTCTCCCTTTAAACCTATGCCTTCTGGTTCTTGATTCCTCTATCTCTGGGTAAAAGACTCTGTAATTATATACACCTCCATAAGATCACTCCTCAGCCTTGTGCGTGTTAAGAAATTAAAGTCCTAGCCTGCCTAACGACTTCCTATACCTCAGGCCCTCAAGACCTGGCAACACCCTTGTTCATCTTCTGTGCACTCTTTTCAGCTTAACAACGTCCTTCGGCAGGACGCCCAAACTGAAAACAATACTCCACGGGTGGCCACACCAACGTGTTGCAGAATCATAACATAACATCCCAACTTCTATACTCAATACTGACTGATGAAGACCAGTGTACCCAAACACTTCTTAGTCACCCTATCTATCTGTGACGCTACTTTCAGGGAACTTTGCTGCACTCCAAGATCCCTCTTCTCCACCTCACTCACTAAGGCCCTGCGTTAATCGAGTAACTCGAGCAATTTGAGTCTATCTTAATAGACAATAAACAATAGACAATAGGTGCAGGAGTAGGCCATTCGAGCCAGCAACGCCATTCAATTATCTATTGACCTATTGCCTATAATAGACCTATCGTCTATTATAAAATCATCCTTGTAATATCACCTGTCCCTCCTCCGACCTTAGCTCCTGCTGAAATGTTAATCCACACCTTTGTTACATTGCACTTGCTTATTCATATCTTCTTTGCTGTCATCCTGCCTATTAACCCAAATAAATTTGAATTTATTGTCGCCCTCTCCTAACTCAGGCTAAATCCAGATTAATCTACCACCCTGATAATTACTCATTCACAATATCCCCTGATCCAGCAGTACCACTTCTAAATTCATCATCAAATTCAAATCCCTATGTGGCTTTTCCCTTTTCTTTTCCCCCACCCTCACCACTTCTGTAATCTCTCAACCTCAATACTTATCTCCTGTGCGATTTCCAGTTTCCTTTACTGCACCAAAATCAATCATACCTTTCAGCCCTTAGCTCTGAATTCCCTTCCTAGACAGAGAACAGTGGATCAGGCAGCATCTCTGGAGAAGAGGAATAGGTGATGATTCAGGTTAAGACCCACCTTCAGACTCAATCAGACACAGTCTGAAGAAGGGTCTTGACCCGAAATGTCACTTATTCCTTTTATCCAGAGAGGCTGCCTGACCTGCTGAGTTCATCCAGCTTTTTGCGTCCATCTTCAGTTTAAACCAGCATCTGTAGTTCCTTCCTACACATAGAAAAATCCAGCCTTACAGCCCATAATAATGTCAGTGTTGAACATGATGCCACGATAAACTAATCTAAATTGTACATGATCCAGATACAATAATTTGATTTCATCCAAGAAGTTCGTTGAACCCATTCTTCATTAGTTCTTAATCATAAATTCATAATTTCTGTCCACATAATCGACCTTCCTGTTAAATGTCGTTGGCTGCTCTCCTGGGACGTTTCACTCTGTCAGAAACAAGGTTGTGTTTTCATGAGTGCCATATCGGGAACCTTCTGATTACACCTGCTGGAGATGAGCCAACTTCACAGCAATACCTCTGTTCATTCTTCTGAGACAGCATCCCCGTCCAGACCCTACACCTACATAAGCGATCTGGCTGGCACCGTGGACGATCTTGCTGCGGCAAAGGAAGCCAATGCAGGCAAGGCAAGACAACCTCTGACTGTAAACTTGGATGGCCAGGAGAGAATATGGGCTGAAGGATCAGAAGAGTGTCAGTGGTTATGCGGAGAAGGCAGGAGAATGGAGTGGAGAGGGAAAGATAGATTAGCCATGATTGATTGAATGAAGAGGTTGAAGAGACGAATTCTGATTTGATTCTGCTTCTGTCACTAATGAACTTATGAACCTTCCCTATCCGCAAGGATCGCAATTTCCTTGAAATATCTTATACCGGAGGTTCTTGGTTAGTAAGGGGTGTCAGAGGTTATGGGGAGAAGGCAGCAGAATGGGGTTGAGATGGGAAAGATAGAACAGCCAATGAATGGCGGTGCTGGCTCGAAGGGCCGAATGGCCTCCTCCTGCACCAATTTTCTATGTTTCTATGATTGAATAGCGCAGTAGACTTGATGGACCGATTCTGCTCCTAGAACTTCTGAACTTAAATGTCTTGCAACTTTCTGACTGGAGTAGCGGCTGGCTGGCGGTTTTCCCCTTACCTGGTCGAGCGGCACGTTGAGGAGGACACTGAGCGGGTGCAAGAGCGTGGAACCGGTGGTCCTGAAAGGAATGCTTGGCTGTTCTGCCATCCTACATTGTGGTGGGCTGAGCGGCTTGTCTTGGCTTGAGGGGTGCGATGGGGGAGAGAGTGGGGAGGGAGCGGGAGGCGGCGATGGGAGAGCGTCCGCCTCACACACGGCGCCCGCCAAGCTGCCGCCGCGCAGCCAACGGGCCAGCAGCGCGCGCGCTCCGAGCCTCAACCGTCCACGGCCGGGAGCGCGGGCTCCCACAGGTCCCGCCCCCTTACCCGGCCCCAGCCAATCCCGCGCCGCTCCCTGCGGTCCGCCGCCTCCCGTCGGGCTTTTGATTGGCCGGCCGGACTGTCAATCAAGGGGAGTGTGTGTTGGGGGGGCGGCGCCCGCTGTGTGGGGTCGGGTCGTCGTCGTCTGTGTGAGGAAAACATTTCCACCGTCGCGACGGAGAATTGGCTTAATCTGTGAGAACAAATAAAACCCAAATGCGGCTGGAACTTTGCCCGGAGAAGTTTTACTTCGAGTAAGTTTTGCTTTTGCCAAGCGGCCGCTGAAGGGTGCATGGAGCAAGCTGCCGGAGGAGGTAAATCATTGAGGCAGGGACTAACTAACCCAACGTTTAAGGAACAGTTAAGACAGGTACATGGTTGGGACTGGGACAGGTTTGACTCTAAGGTGAGAGCTGCCACAAATGAATATTGTTGTAGACAGACTCGAAATTGCTGGAATGAGTCCGCGGGACAGGCAGCATCGCTGGAGAACTCTGAACTTCAAGTAACCCTTGTTTTACCCTCTCTCTCCCCGTTCATCCCCGATCCCAGTTCTCCGACCAATTACTCCCGATTAGTTACTGTTTTAGATGTCTCCTTCCCCCCCAGCTAACAATGGATCACAGATGGACACAAAATGCCAGAGTAACTCGGCGGGTCAGGCGGCATTTGGGGAGAAAAGGAATATGTGACGATTCGGGTCGAGAGCCTTCTTCAGACCGTTTCCTCGACCATTCGTCTGTTTTGATCTGTCCTTTCACACCTTACCCTTCCATATCTCTGTGTCTCCCTCTCCCCTGACTCTCAGTCTGAAGAAGGGTCTCATTCCTACTCTCCAGAGATGCTGCTGCCCGTCCTGCTAAGTTACTCCAGAAATGTTGTGTCTAAAGTTTTATGTCGAGTTGAGTTTTGCTTTACCAAGCGGCCGCAGGAAGAACGAGCTGGCAGGAATGAATGCTTTAAAATGTATCCTAGGTTACCGCAGGAAGAACGAGCTGCCAGGAATGAATGCTTTAAAATGTATCCTAGGTTACCGCGCCGCCAAAGAGAGGAATTAATGCTTTAAAATGTATCCTAGGTTACCGCGCCGCCAAAGAGAGCGTTTAACACTTTGGAGCGTTTAACAAGAGTTCCCGGGCTGTTACCTGTTGCGATGACCTGTAGTAAACCAGCCGATCTCCAGTTACCTGATTAATTGCATTTTTGACAAACCTCCAAGAGAGTTTAAAGCTTGCGCTCTTCTTAAATCGAATTTAGCCAGTACTCCGGTGTTAATGATTGTGTAGATTAAATATAACTCCCATTTACAAATGCCAAGCCTTTGATTGTCGGTTTAACATATCACACACATAGTTCGGTAAATGGCTTGGAAATTTCAACCTTGTGGATGCCTGGTAATTCAAAAGACGATTTACCCCCCACCACACACAAAACAACAAAGATTGTTTGTATTCAGACAATGCTATCAAAGTAAACGAGTTACCCGATTTGGCTGAGCTTGGCACCCGTTTTGCATTATCCGTTTTAAAGGTTACCCAAACACTGATTAGAATGCAAAGGCAATTTTTCCTGATTTCATCTCTTTGTGTTACTTCCAGAAACCCTGTTGTCACAAACATGGGACAGAAAATGCGACATTAAACAGCAACAGGGCCAGCTGTTGGGTACAGAAGCATAGTTTAAGTCGCCTGATGAAGGATCTCGCACGGAAACGTTTCATTTTCTCCATAGATGCTGCCTAACCCGCTGAGTTACTCCAGCAATTTGTATCTATTTTGGTGTAAACCAGCATCTACAGTTCCTCCTTCCTCCAGTCATTAGTTCTGATGGAACTTTGACTCCACCACACGGGAGGTATTATGAAGCACTATCCCTAAATTGGGATGCCTGCAAAGGACTGTCTCTATCTTAAAAAAAAGACACATGGTGCTGGAGTAACTCATAAGGCCAGGCAGCATGTCTGGAGCACATGGATTGGTGACATTTCAGGTCAGGACTCAGTCTGAAGAAGGGTCCCACCTGAAACATCACCTATCCATGTTCTCCAGAGATCCTGTCCGAACTGTTGAGTTATACCAACACTTTGTCTTTTTTTGTTAACCAGCATTTGTAGTTCCTTGTTTCTACATGTTGTCTTCATCTTAAGTTTATTTCATGATGACTACAAGCCATGATCCCAACTAATGGCTCCACTATACAGCCAAACTCAATGAAGACCATTGTCCAAACATGCTGCATCATTGCTCTTTCTTGTTGTAATATTGTACCTTACAACCAACACAATTCCTGCTAGAATGTAGCTAAAAGAGTCATACAGTGTGAAAACAGACCCTTCAGACCAACTTGATCCTGCCCCATGTTAAAAACGAATGGGAAACTGTTTAACAAACAATTCGTTGCACTCCAGAATCAAACCTCAATTGTTGATGGTCATGCGCATCTGGAAGCCAAGTTCAGATTCATTAACGTTCATTGAATCATTTAAACGTTTAGGTCTTGCATGCAACAACTACATTCATTTACCAATCTTCCCTTGCTGTACAACAATGCCTTAATTTATTATTATGAGTCTCCTGAACATTTAGACCATTTCTCATATCCAGGGAAGATGTACATCAGAAAGTGAATTTCACCATTTTACCCAAGAAGAAGACAGATATATCCATCTCCATTCATAGATGATGCCAGAGCATGGCAACTATCGACTGGATAGCGCTCCACTCCAGGGGACCGAGCACGGACTGGACCAATTTGAAGATGGGTCCAAAACCTGGCGACTCTTGCATGTGGTCTCAGTTAACTATTTTTATAAACTTGGTACTAATTGGGGATTGTGCATAGGTATGGCAATTGTATGCAAAAAAATAATAATTTCATTGTAAAAATGTGAAAATAAAGAACCATTGACCATTGTGTACTGGTCCCATTAGAAAATCCACTATCATCCAATACAATTGCTTCACTCTTCTAAATCACTATAACTGGTGTCCTTGTGTATGACCTCGTTATACTCATGTGCAGTATGATCTGATTTAATTGTATAGCATGCAAACAAAAGCTTTTCACTGCATCTCAGTTCACATGACAATAATAAACTACACCAAATCTTTTGTTCTATCATTTTATATCTTTTTTAAAATGATGTCCAACTGATTTGGTTATTCCAAAGTGCCTGGGTCAATAACCTTCAAACCGGCAGTGTCATCGTCAAGTGGGCAAGCTGAAAGGCGAGGAACGTATTTGAAAACTTTTGTGCAACATTGTGACACATCTGGAGACTTGCAAACTGGACATCTATTGAATGATTAACTTTACATTAGTATATCTTTATTCATTTTTACAAGATAGAATAGATAAGCAAAATACAGTTATTTCACAACCTTAGAATGCCCTGAATCCATATTTCAAAATAATGGAGCATGTTTAGTTTAGAGATACAGGATGAAAACAGGCTCTTCGGCCCACTGAGTCCACCCCAAACCTCCATCACACGTTCACACTGGTTCGCTGTTATCCACATTTTTAATCCACTCCTTACACATTACATAATTTTACAGGTGCCAATTAACCTACAAACCCACAAGTCTTTGGACGTGGGAAGAAATTGGAAAACCTGGACGGAACCTATGCAGTTGCAGGATGAATGTGCAAACTCAACCATTTAGCACCCAAGGTCAGGATCAAACTCAGATCTCTGGCGCTATGGACAGGTGCTCTACCTGCTGTGCCGTCCAAAATATATCAGAGCTTGTAATGTAGGAAACATGGTAATTATGTTTTGGGAAGCCATAGAATTATACAGGCTTTTCATTCCACTGACCATTAAATGCCCACTTACATGAATTCTCTGCCAATCCCATTTTTAAATCTCCCCCACATTCTTATTAATCCCCTCCAGTTTCTACCATTTGACTGCACATTACATACAATTTACACACTCGGTGCAATTTTCATTGACCCAACGCATCTTTGGGATGTGGGAGGAAACCAAATAACCTGGAGAAAATCCATGCAGTCAAACGGAAAACTTGCAGACTCACACAGATAAGCACCGGAGATTAGGATTGAACTTGATTCACACGAGTTGTGAGGAATGTCTATTCCACTCCACATTTTGATCCCCACTCTGAAAAGGACCAGATAATAATCCATTAAACAAATTGAAGTTTGGTTGAGTTATAGGCCATCTAGGAATAACACTGAGATCGTTTATGTCCACCTCAGGGGTAGATAGACTCGGTCTCATATTACATTTGATGGCAACTCCAAGAGAAGAGTTAACTGCAGGCCTTAAGGGCCTGTCCCACTTGGGCGTCATTTGCGCGTCACGCAGAAGGCGCGTGAAGATTTCGTACATCCCAAAATCCTGGGGGGACTGCGTGCGACTGCGCATCACTGCCCACGTCACCACGCACCGTGCGCGTAAATAAGGCTAGCCCTAAAATGAGACATTTTCAATATAAAAGGTTATTCTTCAATATATTGCAACTCCTTTGAGTTTGATATCACAATGATGAAGCACACATTTGTGCTTTTAATTTTCCAAAGTTGACTTCCGGTGGCGCTATGGAGTGAGTGGAACTCGCGCCATTCAGCTCCGCTTAAATTGTATTAAAAATGGGGGGTAAAAGGGATTAACTGAAGCTACTCACCAGAGGAGAACGGTTGTGAACGGCTCCGGTAGCGTTAAAAAGGTTGCGTGACGTCATCAGGCGCGCGACTTTACTAAGATGCATCGCTCCCCCCCCCCCACCAACGGAAAAAGCCTGTGAAAAGGGAAGTAGGCCTCACTGGAACCTCGGGCTCGAGTTTGAGTGCCTCCCAGGAAGATATTTTAAAGATGGACGACCTCAAAAAAATCATTATGGGTGAGCTGAAACAAATGCTGAAGGATATGAAAAAAGGAAATAAAGAGGAAATAAAGACTTTAAGAGCTGATATTTTGGTGTATCATGAGAATTTGAAAGAAGAGTCCAAAAAGGAAGTTATAGCCGCTGTAAAGACTATGATGGACGAATGGAAAGATAAAGCGGGTACTGGTTTGCAACAACAGATGGATGATGCAAACTGTAAAACTGGTGAGATGGAGGTGCTGCTGGATACCAAGTTAGAACCTATTATAACTTCACTTAACCAACAAAATGACGCAATAAAAGAACTGACTAAATCAGCCGAGAAGCGTCTTGCCGAGAACAAGCGTTTATCAGAATTATTACACAAAATAACTGAGAAATGCATTGACTTGGAGGGACGTCAAAGGCGTAAGAATATGCGTATTCTTGGGTTGAGTGAAGGCCGAGAGGGAAATCAAGACCCTCGAAAATTTGCTGCAAAACTTCTAAAAGATATTCTGAACGTGGACCAAGACCTTCTGCTGGGCCGAGCACACAGGGCATTGAGACGTACCCCTAGGAGGGATGCTACCCCAAGACAGATGATTGTGAAGGTGGCTTACGATCATGTTTTTGAAGATATGATGAAGATAATAATACGTAAGAAAAATCTCAAATATGAGGGAGACAACATCAGTATTTTTAGAGATTACCCTGCGGAAGTGGCTAAGAGAAGATCTTTATTTACAGAAACAAGAGGTATCCTGAGGAACATAAAGAATCTGAGATATGGCCTGATGTACCCGGCAACATTAAGGGTAACCTATGATAACAAGGAGCACCGCTTCACCAAACATACAGAAGCTCTTGAATTCGCTCGAGATATTCAGAAGAAATTGGAAGAGGAAGAAGTAGAGGAAGAAGCAGATGAAGATGAAGGACACTGAATATTATTGATCCCTCACCTGATGATACTGATTATTGATCACTTATCTGATGATACTGCCCACCCACAGAAAAGGAGGAGGATTCACACTGGAGGTGGATCCGCAGGGAAGGAGGAGGAACAATGGACATGGACTCTATCTAGGGGTCAAGGAGGGATGGATGGATTATTAATAAATATAGTTTTGTATTAACTACCCCTCAAAAATGTATGTTAGCTCTCCTATTATAGTGCTACGACACTAACTATATTTGATATTAGTAGTATTATTAATTATTAAGTATATAAATTTAATGCCCCACCCCGACATATATAGCCCTTAAGGCAAAAACGGAGCTGGAATTATTAACATCTTTTTTTTTTACGGAAGTCCGTAGATTAGTAGCCACGCTAGTGTGGCTTACACCAATACTAACTGCACTAACTTGTAGTCACTTTTTTTTCCCCCTTACACTTTATTAACATCACTTACTTTACTCACATTTGTTATTATTATTTTTATATTATGTATTTTATTTCATATTATATACTATATGGATTTAAGTATGATTGGTATTATACAGTTAGTTCAAGGAGACGTGTGTATAAGACCATGTCACAGATATTAAATTTCATCGATCTGATGTTTGGGTATAGGATTGGGTTAGATGAGCTGAGACACTACTCCATTATAAACCACCTTAATAATAAAATGTATGACATAAACACTAGGATTGGGGGTGATGGAATCACCTTCTGTAGTTGGAATGTTAAGGGGATTAACGAACCAATTAAAAGGTTTTAGCTCAATTAAATAGATTGAACTCTGATATTATTTTTCTCCAAGAGACACACCTTAAAAAAGACGCGCAGTATAGATTAACAGCAAAATGGATTTCCAAAGTATATCACTCTTCATTTACACATAAGTCTAGAGGGGTAGCAATAATTATTCGTAAAGGTATACCTTTTAAACAAAGCTCAATAATAGAAGATGTTGAGGGTAGATATATAATAATTACAGGTGAATTATATTCTAAAAAAGTAATCCTTATGAATACATATGGTCCTAATTTTGATAATCCATTATTCTTCAAGAAAATATTTAACAATATCCCTATATCCACTCAACATAATCTAATAATTGGAGGAGATGTACCTCAGATAATTATTTAGATAGATCATCAATGGAAAGGAAAACCACTTCTAAGTCAAGTACATTTATAAATTATTTTATTAACACAGCAAATGTTAAGGATATTTGGAGAACAGATAACCCATCTGGTCGAGAATATTCATTCTTTTCCCCTGTATTTGGAACCTACTCAAGGATAGACTATTTTTTAATAGATTCAAAACTAATCCCATGTACATATGACTCAAAATATCATAATATTATTATCTCGGATCACTCTCCATTAACATTTAAGATAAAATTAAAAGACATAACTATTAAAACCTCTAACTGGAGACTCAACCCCCAAATATTAAAGGATAGGGCATGTTATGATTACTTGGTAAAACAGATTAAATTATTTTTTGAAACTAATGACAAACCTGGAATTTCACCATCACTGCTTTGGGATACATTTAAAGCATTTATGCGTGGTGCGATAATATCAGCAAACGCATACTTTAAGAAGGAAAATCGAAAGACTCAACAAAAGTTGGAAAATTAAATAAAACAATTAGATATTGAAAATGCAATATCCCCTTCTAAGGGGCTGTAATAAAATTGCATCATTAAAATATAAGCTAAATAAAATATACTCAAATCAGATTATTAAACTTTTTCAACAGACTAAACAAGTACACTTTGAATTTGGGGATAAACCACAAAAATTACTGGCACGCCAGCTTAGAAAATTAGATGAGGAGAAAATGATACATAAAATTAGATCTGAACAAGGGGTGAAATATTGACTTTACCAAAAGATATCAATGATACATTTTTACAATATTATCAAAATCTTTACTCATCTAAACTAGCAGGACAATCAGATGGAATGGAAACATTCCTACAAGAATGTCATATTAACAGTTTAGATCAGGAAGGTAGAGACTTGTTAAATGCTGATATATCAGTAAAAGATATTGAAGAATCAATTGGATCATTAAATAACGGAAAAGCAGCAGGCCCTGATGGCTTAAGTGTTGAATTTAATAAGAAGTTTCATGATCTGATCGCTCCACGCTTACATACAATATATAAATATGCTTATGAACAAGGAAAGTTACCAGAATCATTAAATGAATCTACAATTACACTTATCCCCAAAGCTGATAAAGATTTGGAAGACCCTGGATCATACAGAGCAATAGCTCTTTTAAATACTGATCAAAAAATACTAACTAAAATTTTATCTCGGAGGCTAAGTTTAGTGATTAATAAATTAATACATTAAGACCAAACAGGTTTTATTCCAAAACGCTATTCATCCTATAATCTGAGACGTCTATTCAATGTCGTACTCAAAAAGAGTGAATGATATTGAACTAGCTGTCATATCCTTAGATGCTGAAAAAGCATTTGACCAGGTTGAATGGCCATATTTATTTAAAATAATGCAGAAATTTCAACTGGGGGATAGATATTCCAAATGGGTAAAAATCATATAATCGAATCCAACTGCAAGAATATTAACAAATCAAATGCTATCAGCAAAATTTAATCTCTTTAGGGGTTGTAGACAAGGATGCCCGTTATCACCATCACTATTTGCTCTGGTAATAGAACCATTAGCCGAAATGATTAGATCAGAACCAGAAATATATGGATATAATACCAAAACTACAACGAATAAAATATCTCTATACGCAGATGACATCTTAATTTATATTACAAAACCGGAGATTAGTATTCCCAATCTATTTAATGTTATAACTAAGTTTAGTACATTTTCTGGGTATAGAATTAATTGGAATAAAAGTGAAATTATGCCTATAACTGGGATAAAATTAAATATATTAGAACAATTCCCACTTAAGATAGTCATGGACAAACTCAAATATCTAGGAATTAATGTATCTAAGTCCTATAACTGTCTATTTAAATATAATTACCATCAATTATTAAATAAACTAAAAAAAAATATTTTATATTGGAAAACACTACCTATATCAATGATCGGTAGAATAAATGCTATAAAAATGATTTTTTTTTACCACAATTGTTATATTTATTTCAAGCCATCCCTTTATTTCTCCCTAAAATGTTTTTTTTTTAAATAGATACTTTGGTTAATAGCTTTATTTGGGACTATAAAAACCATCGAATAAGTAAAAAAACATCTATGTAAATCTAAAATAAATGGTGGACTAGCACTACCAAATTTCTTATATTATTTCTGGGCAGTTCAGATTAAGAATATGAATTTTTGGTTGGTAAATTTAGATCATGAACCAAGCTGGCTAAAGATGGAAAAGGAAGACTGTTTGCCTTTTGATGTAGGTTCGATTCTTTTTGCACCAAGGGAAGTACAAAAAAAAAACGTATGGTGACAACCTTATATTTCATAGCAATAGACGTATTTGGAAACAAATAGTTAAGACCCTACATATGGATAATTTGTCACTTTGTTTGCCAGTTATGAATAATCCCTTGTTTAGGCCCTCTGTATTGGACAAGGGGTTTAGACACTGGAATGATTTAGGAATTAAAAGGATAGAACACCTTTACAAGAAAGGAACATTTCTTTCATTTCAAGAGTTACAGGATATCTATGGATTGCAGTTAAATAACATATTTAGGTATTTACAAATTAGAAACTATATTAAGTCAAATACGCAAGACTATAAAAATAGAAAACCAGGATTATTAGATGAATTGTTTAATAAACACACAGAAAAATTAATAGCGTATATATACACAATACTATTTTGGATAGGGAAATCCCAACTTCGGAAATATATCGTCAAACATGGGAAAATGAAATAGGTTTATCTATAACGAAGGAAATTTGGGAAGAAAGCCTACAACGTATACATCGTTGCTCATTAAATGCTAGACATATATTGATACAATTTAAGGTATTACACAGATTACATTATTCAAAAACGAAATTAAATAGAATTTATCCTAACATTTGTCCTATTTGTGATAAATGTCAGAACTTGGAAGCTAATTTAACGCATAGTTTTGTAAAATGTATAAAACTCAATTATTATTGGACAGAAATCTTTAGAGTTATCTGTGAAGTTCTTAAAATTAAACTGGACCCAGATCCAAAATTAATAATATTAGGAGTTCCGGATTCAAATTTAATATTAACAGTAAACCAAAGAAATTTCTTGGATTACTGTTTGATAACAGGGAAAAAATTAATACTGACATTTTGGAAGGGAACATTATCCCCCACAATTAAAATGTGGACAGTGGAAATGTTGGAGACGTTGCATTTGGAAAGAATCAGATTTGTCCTAATGGACAAATACGAACTCTTTGAACAGATATAGTCTCCATATACAGAATAATTGAAGGGGTAGCTGTTCTTAGCATCACAACTCAATGGATACCCGGCAGGATTAGATGAAAATAACTTTTTTTTTTAAATTTGTATACATGTCTCTATTGAAATCGCTATTTGAAATTATGTTATTCACTATTAAGATGTATACTATAATCTCTTTTTTTAAATATATATATAATACTTTGTTTTAATTAAATATATATAACAAGAATATATACTTTTTTTTTCTCTCTCTTCTCTTTCTATATAATCAAAATTATTATTTAATCACTATTCTTATTGATTAAAATCTATTCTTTTCTTTTTCTACTTTCTAAAAAATAGATGTTTATAAGAATTATTCGTAACATTCATATACTTATTGAAATAAGTTGGTTGTGTATTTGAAAAGTTGTTATACCGTTGTTATGATGGATTACTTCTAATAAAAATATTATTACATAATTTTCCAAAGTTGAATACCTGATATTAAAAGTTTGGAAGTCAACACAAATATTTTCCTTTGGTCTTAGTACGATGTGTGTAAAAGAGTATCATTGGACCCACCATGTACAAAAACAATGAAAAAAAGGCTTACAAAAAAATTCTACTAAATCCTCTTTAAATATAACATTGGAAAACTTAAGTTCAGCAAGATGAGTTTTATTGGAAGCAAACGAGCGATTAAAAAAACTGATCGACTCGTTATAAACTAGCAAAATGAATCGAAAAATGATGAGGTGAATCTCCCCCTTTCTCTGCAATTAAATCTTGTTTCCATTTTTAATGTTTCCAGTTATGATGAGTCAGTCTGTGATTTTGTCATTACTGTGAAATACTAGTTGCTTCCACATATATTGTTTGAATTGCTGAATACTTTTAGCATGTTCTTTTTAGTTTCAGATTTGCAGTTATTTCTTACAATTTCTACTGTTCCCCTCTTTTAATAGGGAACCTCTATAATGGAATGACTGGGTCCTGCTGCCCTCTCCCTCTTTAAACTCACTATTCACAGCCCCCACCTCTCTGAACCGCAAACACCCCCCACAATAACTCACTCAAGTTCTCCAATTGAATTCTCCAATTTAAGGTAACTTCTACAAACACGCCCTTACCCCGCTCGTTCCTCCTCCAAATTGCCCTACTCTTCTTTCACACCACCCCGTTGACCTTGCACCTGTTTCCCTCTCCCCCTCCACCTACATTCCTTCCTCCAGCTTCATAATTTGCAAGTTTTCTATCTTTGAACTTCACAATTCGTAACTATCCTTTTGGCTCACAACTTTTTTTTATCTCTGGCCTTTGTCCAGCAATCTGCCTATCAAAAAAGCCGCTCGCCTATGTTCATATTTTACCAGTCATGCTTTGTCCTGCCCCTCCCCTCTTCCAGCTTTCATTCCATCCCCTTCTGCAATCAGTCTGAAGAAGGGTCCCAACTTAAAACGTCACTTACCCATGTTCTCCAGAGATGCTGCCTGACGCGCGGTTACTCCAGCATTTTGTGTCTTTCTTTGGTAAACCAGCAACGGCAGTTCCTTGTTATTAAATTGCATGTTCTTGTTTTGTTCCCTCTGCTTGTCGTTTTGGTCATTTCTATTCGCTGCAGTTGGTTAGATTACTTTAAAATATCATTAATTTTTTATCAATTTAAATTTGACAGCATCATGTGAAGTTAATTCAACATCAATAACAATATCAACGTGCTTTATGAAATATAATGTCACGATTTTCGGTCATTCAAAAGAAAGGTTGCAACCGAACAGGAAATTATATGTTTTATTAACCTTAGAATCCGTAGCATTTACCTGCAATTAACTTTCCTATTTGTTTTCTGATCATAGTTTGAACCTGTCTACATATAAACAGTTTATTTTAGTTATAATTGAATTTAAGTTCCAGACGAGGGTTTAATGTTATTCGGTTCGTTTTAGTTCCTGGGTCACTGCCACCTGTAGGAAATGTCTTCATCGTATACAATGCTCAATTCTTATCATATAATAGATGGGACTTGTGCCGAAATGTTTCAAGTTTATTTGCATACTGAAAATCAAGTAAACTGGTTTCACTCAAACAAATACCTTGATATAGTGCTCTTAAGAAGCAGTTAAGCAGGCTAGCATTTTGCAAGGACATGGTGTTTATCTGCTCTGTTTATTTGGAAATCTCTTCACAGCGTGATTCCAATGGATCAGCAGACAACGAGGCAGCTGGTTTGAAGAAAGTGTATTGGTCTTATTGTTTTAAAATTTGATAGTGTCCTGTGCAGTTGTGTAACACTGCAAATTGCTCTGCACAATGTTATTTGAGGTCTAAGTAAAGGACTAGATTATTCTTGGGCTAACTTAATACTTGCAGGAACTCGGCACTCTAACTCACTCTAATAGCCTTGCAAAACAAAAAGATGTTCTTCTGGGGGGAAAATGCCTTTTCGAACAGGGCTGTCTCAAATATTTATTGTCTATTTTTCAGTCAGTTATTGATTTCAACAAGCTTGATGTCACTGTAGGGACTTTAGAATAAAGTTCCGGTGACGCTGTGAGTTGGCTGCCTCGCCTGCAGCGGGTTCTATGTTTCAACTTTTTTTGTTTTTTTAATTTTTTTGTCCAAAAGTATGTTTCAGTGTTTCTCTGTATGTCTTGTGTGTGTGTGGGGGGGGGTGGAGGGGAATAGGGGGAAATCGTTTTCAGGCACCTATCCAGGCAGACAGGCGACTTTCTTCCTTGTCGCTTCTTCTCCCACCCCACCTCGCGGCCTTGGTGCTGGTTTGGTGTGGCCTTTCCCGGAGTCGGGCCCAGAGCTTCAGCGGCGGCGCAACGGTGACTGTAACATTGTGGACCCCCTTACTGGGTGTCACCAGCGAAGTGCTACGACCATTAGCCTGCGGCCTACAACATCTGGAAGCCGCGGTCTATGGAGCTTCTTGCAGCAGGCGAGTAGCGGACTTTACTTCACCTTCATGGAGCGGGCGATCCCTCGCCGGGGGTCGCTGGGGAAGGGCTCTGACCGCCGGCCTGCGGTCTACAACATCTGGAAGCCGCGGTCTCTGGTAAGGAGGTGACCGATTTGGGTGCTCCGGCCGCGAGGTATGCCCAACCTGTCCCGACGTCGGCTTTCTGGACCTCCCGACCAGAGGGCTTGAACATTGGGGCATCCATAGCGGCGACTACGGAGGGCCAGGGCCCCGACCATGGGTGAACTAGGGAGGAGGAGGAGGACTGTCTGAACTACAGTGAAGAATGCTGTGGCGGATGTCTGTGTTGAATTATGTTGTGTATTGTGTCCTTTTTTAATTGTAACATTGCATGGTAAATTACATTTCACTGCACCTTATGGTGCATGTGACAAATAAATTTGAACTTTGCACTTTGAACTACTTTTAACACATCCTTAGAAATGCAGGACGATTTGTGGAAGATATGGTGGTGCAGCTGTGAGTGGTGTTTGATCACAGCGGCATAGTGGTGCAGTGGTAGAGTTGCTACCTTTCAGTGCCGGTGCCCTGTGTGCATTTCTTTTGGGTGCTTCGGTTTCCTCCCACACTCCAAAGCCGTACAGGTTTGTCGGTTAATTGGCTTTGGTAAAATTGTAAATTGCCCCTTTTGTGTGTAGGATAGTGCTAGTGTGCGGGCATCGCTGGTTGGTGCAAACTCGGTGGGCTGAATGGTTTGTTTCCGCGCTGTATCTCTAAGCTAATCATAAAAAACTAAAAGCTCCGGGGACCCACATTTGAACCTGACTGAGGTAGAGTCATACAGCATGGAAACAGGCCCAGTGGTCCAACTTGCCCGCACCAGCCAACATGTCCCATCTAAACTAGTCCCACCTGCCTGCACCAGCCAACATGTCCAATCTACACTAGTCCCACCTGCCCATATCCCTCTAACCCTATCCTGTCCACGAACCTGTCTAAATGTCGCCTGGAGTTTGCATATTTTCTCTGTTTCTGCATTAGTTTCCATAAATAGTGCTCCGGCTTTTTTGCACACCCCGAAGTCATGCTATTAGGCCAATTGTATGATAAATTACCCTTTAATGGCAACAAGATGCTTTCAAGAGAGAGCTAGATAGGGCTCTTAAAAATAGCAGAGTCAGAGGATATGGGGAGAAGGCAGGAACGGGGTACTGATTGGGAATGATCAGCCATGATCACATTGAATGGCAGTGCTGGCTCGAAGGGCCGAATGGCCTACTCCTGCACCTATTGTCTATTGTCTATAAGAGCCAAAGGGGAGTTGGTGGGCATATGTGAGAGAGAATAACTCAAAGAGATACATGGACAAAATGGGAGTGAACTCCTGGGAGCTGGAATGGCTTCCATCCATGTTGTCATTAGTATAAAGTCCAGAAAAACTTTGGTCTTGACTTAAGAGTTGACTGCAAAAAGTTGTGAACACTGCCCAGGCCATCACCTGCTCTGACCTCCCCACCATCGAAGGGATCTATCATAGTCACTGCCTTAAAAAGGCAGCCAACATCATCAAAGACCTACACCATCCTGGCCACACATTCATCTCACCACTGCCATTGGGAAGAAGGTACAGGAGCCTGAGAACTGTAACGTCCAGGTTCAGCAACAGCTTATTCCCTACAGCCATCAGGCTATTAAACACTACAACCTCATAAGCTTTGAACTAAAATTGACTACTATTATTATTATTATTATTATTATTTATTGCACTGATATTGTTTCTTTTTTTTTCTGAGTTTTTGTTATTATTTATTATGATTACATATTCTGTTGTGCTGCAGCAAGTAAGAATTTCATTGTTCTAGCTGGGACATATGACAATAAAACACTCTTCAGTCTTGAGGATTCCTGAGAGTCCAGTATAACTGAGAAAATGAGCAGAGGACAGGCAGAGCAGGAAAATCTCAAGACAAGGGAAGAGGTGAAAAAGGGTCTCAACAAGAGACCATAGCCACTGAGGATAGAACCAAAGCAATTCTGAACCCAAGTACATAAGTTTATTGAGAACACAGAACAGTACAGCACAGGAACAAGCCCTTCAGCCCATGGCGTATGTGCTGACCATTATGCCAAATTGAACTTATCCCATCTGCCTGCACATGGTCTATAACCCTCCATTCCTTGCCTGTTCATGCTCCTTTCTAAATGCCTCTTAAACATTGCTGTTGTATTTGCTTCAATCACTTTCCCCACCCGACAGGCAGCACATTCCAGACAGGTGCCACTCCTTTTGTAAAATCCTTGCCTCACATCTTTAAACTTTCATGTTAAAACTATGCCCTGTAATATTTGACTTTTACACTGTTTATATCAAAAATAAACATTGTACATAATTTATAGATAGGAAATACAATACAATCAGTAAGTATATTTATTTATATTAATTCTGTCCTCACTACAATGCATTAAAGCCACTCATGTGTCCCTTTCAATTTAAACACTCAGGAAGTGCTTAACATGCTGTTAATTAGAACCACACCCCTCAGTGTTCAGTGACACCAAAACCTTAGATCAGGGGTCAGCAACCCGATTCTGCCTAGGGGCCGGATCCCAGGTCTGTCAGCGGTTGAGGGCCACATCTATTGCCATAGTTAATAAACTTTGACATATTTATATATTTAAGAAGTATTATGTCTACTGAACATAGGAGTTAGTTTGAGACACTGGTATTGAAACAACCCACAAGAATCTTCCACATTCCTCGACTTCATCCTATCCCCCCTGGTTAAATCCCTCCCTACATATGTTCAAGACACCTCAGACACTCTCCGTCGTCTCCGGGAATTCCGTTCTCTAGGACCCCATCCCCTCATCTTCACCATGGACGTCCAGTCACTCTTTTTTTTATTTTTTTTAAAATATTTTTATTATAGAAACAAAATAATAACAAAGTACATTATTTTGCAATGATGAAAATACATGATATTAATGATATATTTGTACTGTTAATAATATTTGTATTATTATTGATTATAAATTTTAAGATTATGTATTTTATATAATTGAGAATACATGGTACCAGTAATACATTCATAATATTAGTAATATACTCGTACTGTTGATAATATTTGTATTGTCACTGATTTTGAAATGTAGGACCATATTTTATATAATTGAAAATACGTAATACTAGTAACACCTTCATGATATTCATTATATTTTCATACTGTTAATAATATTTGTATTATCATTGATTTTAAAATTTAAAATTATATATTTTATATAATTGAAAATACATGATACTAATAATACTTTCATGAAATTAGTAATATTTATATTCGTACTGATATTAAAAATTTAAGATTATGTGTTTCTATACATTTTTCTAATTTTTTATAAAAGTATGAAAAAATAGAGAAAAAGAGTGTGAAAAGTTTGATGGAGAATGGAGTATTAATCATTAATCCGTCCTTGGAGATATATTCATGATTTATTATATATATTTCTTCATCCATTCAAATATTCAGGCCTCAGTCAAGCCCTCGTGCCGAACCATTATGACCCTGTAAATATTTAATATATGGAGACCAAATCTTTCTGAAGAGATCTAACCTGTCCATTAGGACAAGCCTCAATCTCTCCAGATGAAGTGTCTCCGACATTTCTGTGTTCCACATTTTGATTGTTGGGGATGTAGGGCCTTTCCAAAATTGTAATATTAATTTTTTCCCAATTATTAAACCATAGTCGATAAAAGTTCTTTGGTTCATTGTTATTAGTTGGTCAGTTTCTAGGAAAAATGTTATGTAATTTAGATTTGGAATAATGTAATCTATGTAGTATTTTAAACTGTATAAGGGAATGTTTAGCATTTAACGAGCAATGATGTATATGTTGTAAACTTTCATCCCATATTTCTGGTCTTATAATTTGGCCTAATTCATTTTCCCAAGACTGTCTATATATTTCTGTTGATGGAACATCACTTTCCAATAAAATATTGTATATATATGATATCATTTTTTCCGTATTTGGATGTTTATTCAAGCATTCATCTAAAATTTCTGTCTTTCTATTTCTAAGTTCTTGTGTATTTGCAGAAACATAATTTCTGATTTGTAAATATCTAAAATATTCTTTATTGTGTAGTCCATAAGTTTGTTGTAACTCTTGAAATGAAAGGAAAGAGTTTTCCTTATAAAGATCACCCATCTTAGTAATTCCTTTATTTTTCCATTGTAAAAAAGCCTTATCCATCATTGAAGGTTTGAACGTAACATTATTGGCGATGGTAAGACCTAATGGTATAGATTTTAGTTTTAATGTTTTCTTTATTTGTTTCCAGATGCGGATTCCGTTTTCTATTATCGGATTTTCACTATAGATTTTCTTAGCTACGTTAGTGTTAGCAAATATTATAGAGCTAATTTCAAATGGAGAACAATCTTCTTTTTCCATATTTAACCAATTTGGTTTATTATCTATTTCTTCTAGCCAAAAATTCATATTTTTAATATTAACTGCCCAGTAATAAAACATAAGATTTGGTAATGCTAATCCTCCATTTATTTTAGGTTTACATAAGTGTTTTTTATTTATTCTATGGCTCTTGTAATCCCAGATAAAGTTAGTAATTAGAGAATCTACTTTTTTGAAAAAAATTTTAGGGAGATATATCGGAATTAATTGAAATAGATATAGTAATTGTGGGAGAAAAATCATTTTTATTGCATTAATTTTACCTAACATTGAAATAGGTAAGCTTTTCCAGTATAAAATATTCTTATTTAATTTATTCAATAATGGGGGGAAATTAAATTTAAATAAAGAGTCAAATCTTTTTGTAACGAAAATCCCAAGATATTTAATATTTTCGTTTGTTATCTTAAAAGGGAATTGTTGTAATATATGTACGTTATTCACCGTTATTGGCATGAGTTCACTTTTATTCCAATTAATACTGTATCCTGAGAAAGATCCGAATTCCGTAATTAGTTTTAACAAATTTCGGATACTTGTTTCTGGTTCAGTGATATAAAGTAATACATCATCCGCATATAAGGAGATTTTATTTTTAGTGTCTCTAGTATCATATCCATGTATTTCCGGATGTAATCTCACCCTCTGGGCGAGAGGTTCTATTGCGAGTGCAAACAATAAAGGTGATAAAGGACAACCTTGTCTACAACCTCGAGATAAACTGAATTTAGTTGATAACATTCGGTTTGTTATTATTCTAGCTATTGGATTTGTATATAACAATTTAATCCAAGTAGTAAACTTCTCTCCCAATTTGAAAGCTTCCATAACCGAAAATAGGTAGGGCCATTCCACTTGATCAAAAGCTTTTTCTGCGTCAAGCGAAATGACTACTAAGTATTTTTTATCACTTCTTTTCGAATATATAATATTGAATAACCGTCTTAGATTGTATGAGGAATATCTTTTTGGTATAAATCCTGTTTGATCGGGATGGATTAATTCGTTGACAACTGAACTTAGCCTTTGTGCTAGTATTTTTGTTAATATCTTTTGATCAGTATTTAATAGAGCTATTGCTCTATATAACCATATAACAATTACAGCACGGAAACAGGCCCTCTCGGCCCTTCCAGTCCGTACCGACCATTTGTTTTCCCCTAGTCCCATCTACCTGCACTCAGACCATACCCCTCCATTCCCTTCACGTCCATATACCTATCCACTTTACTCTTAAATGTTAAAATCGATCCTGCCTCCACCACTTCTGCTGGAAGCTGATTCCACACAGCCACCACCCTCTGAGTAAAGAAGTTCCCCCTCACGTTACCCCGAAACCTCTGTCCCTTAATTCTCATGTCATGCCCTCTTGTTTGAATCTTCCCTACCCTCAATGGGAAAAACGTATCCACGTCAACTCTGTCTATCCCTTTCATCATTTTAAAGACCTCAATCAAGTCCCCCCTTAACCTTCTGCGCTCCAAAGAATAAAGACCTAACTTGTTCAACCTTTCTCTGTAACATAGTTGCTGGAACCCTGGCAACATTCTAGTAAATCTCCTCTGTACTCTCTCTATTTTGTTGACATCCTTCCTATAACTAGGCGACCAGAATTGTACACCATACTCCAGAATAGGTCTTACCAATGCCTGGTACAATTTTAACATTACTTCCCTACTCCTATATTCAATGCTCTGATTTATAAAGGCGATTTATAAAGGCCAGCACACCAAAGGCTTTCTTTACCACCCTATCTACATGCGATTCCACCTTCAGGGAACTATGAACAGTTATTCCTAGATCCCTCTGTTCCACAGCATTCCTCAATTCCCTACCATTTACCATGTACGTCCTATTTTGATTTGTCCTGCCAAGATGTAGCACTTCACACTTATCAGCATTAAACTCCATCTGCCATCTTTCAGCCCACTTTTCCAAATGGCCCAAATCTCTCTGTAGACTTTGAAAATCTACTTCATTATCCACAACACCACCTATCTTAGTATCATCTGCATACTTACTTATCCAATTTACCACCCCATCATCCAGATCATTGATGTACATGACAAACAACAGTGGACCCAACACAGATCCCTGAGGCACCCCACTGATCACCGGCTTCCAACCTGACAAACAGCCATCCACCATTACTCTCTGACATCTCCCATTCAGCCACTGTTGAATCCATCTTGCTACTCCGCCATTAACACCCAAAGATTGAACCTTCTTAACCAACCTTCCATGGGGAACCTTGTCAAAGGCCTTACTGAAATCCATATAGACAACATCCACTGCTTTACCCTCATCAATTTCCCTAGTTACCGCTTCAAAAAATTCAAGAAGGTTTGTCAAACATGACCTTCCCGGCACAAATCCATGTTGACTGTTCCTGATCAGACCCTGTTTATCCAGATGCTTATATATATTATCTCTAAGTATCCTTTCCATTAATTTGCCCACCACTGACGTCAAACTAATAGGTCTATAATTGCTAGGTTTATTCTTTGAACCCATTTTAAACAATGGAACAACATGCGCAGTACGCCAATCCTCCGGCACTATTCCCGTTTCTAATGACATTTGAAATATTTCTGTCATAGCTCCTGCTATTTCTACACTAACTTCCCTCAATGTCTTAGGGAATATCCTGTCAGGACCTGGAGACTTATCCACTTTTATATTTTTCAAAAGTGTCAGTACTTCCTCCTCTTTGAATCTCATAGTTTCCATAGCTACTCTACTCTTTCCCCTTAACTCACCGAGTTCAATATCCTTCTCCTTGGTGAATACCGAAGAAAAGAAATTGTTCAATATCTCCCCCATCTCTTTTGGCTCTGCAGATAGCTGTCCATTCTGGTTCTCTAATGGTCCAATTTTATCCCTCGTTATCCTTTTGCTATTAATATAGCTGTAGAAACCCTTTGGGTTTACTTTCACCTTTCTTGCCAAAGCAACCTCATATGATCCTGGTTCATCCAAGTCTTTATTTATTTTGGGTATAAGTGTTATAATAGATTCATTCAACGTTTCTGGTAATTTCTGTTGTGTGTATATCTGTTCATATAATGATTTCAGACGTGGAACCATATGATCATGAAATATTTTATAAAATTCCGAACCTATACCATCTGGTCCCGGTGTTTTACCATTTTTTAATGATCTAATAGATTCTTGGATTTCTTTTATTGAGATATCAGCATTTAGTAATTCTCTATTTTGTAAATCCAATCCTTTCAGGTTACATTTTTTTTTAAATGCTTCTATTTCTGTTTTATTTACTGTTGTTTTAGCAGTGTATAAGTTTTTATAATATTGCATAAATCTTTCATTAATATCTTTAGGTTGTATTAACAATTCGCCATTATGTGATTTAATCCTATGGATAATTTTTTCAGCTTCAATTTTCCTTAATTGTCGAGCCAATAATTTTTGGGGTTTATCTCCAAATTCGAACTGTAATTGTTTGGTATGTTGATAAAATTTTACAACTTGATCTGTATATATTTTATTTTATTTATATTTCAATGCTGCAATTTTATTGTGTAATATTATATCTGGTTTTGTTGCATTCTGTATATCTAATTGTTTAATCTCCCTTTCCAAATCTTGTTGTTCCTTCCGAATCTTTTTATTATGGAATGCTTGTGAGGAGATCATGATTCCCCGGAGATATGCTTTGAATGTTTCCCATAATAAGGAGCAAGATATTTCTGGTTGATCATTTGTTTCAAAAAAAATCTTAATTTGAGTTGTGATATATTCCTGAGTAGTTTTATTTTTTAAAATTTGTGGGTTAAATTTCCACTGTCCTAATTTTTCTGTTTTGCCATTTATTTTAATTTTAAATGTTAATGGCGCATGATCTGAAATTATAATATTATGATATTTGGATTCATAAGTAAGTGAAATAAGTTTTGCGTCCACCAAAAAATAATCTATTCTTGAATAAGTTTTATGTACTGGCGAGTAAAAAGAGTATTCTCGTCCAGTAGGGTTTTCTGTTCTCCAAACATCTTTAATGTTAGTCGTTTGCATATATGCGTTTAATAAGTCACTGGAGTGTGATTTCGTTTTTCTTTGCTTTGTAGATCTATCTAAGTAGGGGTCTAGTGTGCAATTAAAATCTCCTCCAATTATCAAATTATATTGTGTTAATTCCGGAATATTGTTAAGTACTTTCTTAAAAAACAATGGGCTATCAAAATTTGGTCCATATATATTAACAAAAATCATTTTTTCTGTGTTTAATTCTCCTATCACAATAATGTATCTACCATCTTTATCAGTTATAGTTGATGTATGCTTAAATAAAGTACCTTTACGAAATAATATTGCTACGCCTCTTGAGTGATACATTTTATCTATCCATTTAGCTTTCAACCTATATTCAGCGTCTTTTTTTAAGTGAGTTTCTTGAATATAAATTACGTCAGCTTTAATTGCCTTTAAATGTGCCAATACTTTTCCTCTCTTTATCGGTTCATTAATACCTTTAACATTCCAACTACAAAACGTTAATCCCTCATTCCCCGTATTCCTTTTTAAGTCTTGCATTTTATGTTTATAGAGATCTACAATAGAGTCTAAGGATCAGCGCGACAGACCCAACCTTACACCCGAACATCGAATAGATGAATTTTAAATCTCGTTTATGTCCCTCATGAATATATCTCCATTGGTCCAATATATAACTCCATTCAAACTGAAAAACACAATAGATTGTATAAAAGAAGAGTAAAGGATAGTTTAAGAGGTTAGTGGTGTGCTTAAAGATAGAAAAAACTACATCTAGAGTAGTTGCAGTTAGTGCTAGCCATACTAGCATGGCTATCCATCTACCGACTTCCGTCGTTGATGTTATTAACTTGACCAGCTCCTAGGTTTAAGGAATTATTATCCCATAATAATATTTTACCGGGGGTATAACATTAAGGGAAAAAAAGGGTAAAAGAAAAAAGGGAAAAAAGAAAAAGGGTAGGATTCATCAAAAAAAAGGGGGAAAACAGAAAAGAAAAAAAAAGGGAAAGATTTATCAAATTCTACTGATTAAAGATATAAAAGTGTCTATATCTAGAATTAATTTAAAAATCTAAGTAATATTAAACATGAAAAATGAAAAAGCTATATAAGAAAAAAAAGGATAAAAAAATCCCATAAAACAAAAAGAAAAACTAAAATTCAAGGTAAAAATTGCTGTTATAAGGAAAGATCTCCAAATGAGATCCATCGCTATATTTAACTCTATTCATTAAATAAACATTAGTTGTTAATTATTAGTAGTAGTGATTAGTAGTAGTGAACAATCTTAATTGGTAAAAATAATACTAATAATAATACCGCGTGATTTTAATATTTGTGTTATTTATTTATATTAGTTATGTGATGAGACTAATTATTAATATCCAGATAACGCTTTCCGATCCAGTTTTTTCTCTCGATTCCATTCGACATTGTCCATTCCGTCCAGTCCAATATTATCTTGTAAGATCTTGCAGGATGTTGAGAATCCGTGTAAAATCTCTAAAAGTAGTGAGAGTCAGTATATTCACTTGTAGATATTTTTCAGGTCTTGAGCTGCCGGGCGAATTCCAGTGCTGCTGTTGGGGTGGTAAAGAAATGTTCCGCGTCGTTAAAAGTAACTCTTAAAGTAGCTGGGTAATTCAAACCATATCTCAGGTTTTGCACATCCCTCATGAGACTTTTAGCTTCATTAAATGCTTTCCGTTTCCTGGCAACCTCTGGTGGATAATCTCGGTAGATACTGATCCTTTGTCCTTCAAATATCAGGTTTTTGTTTCTCGAAGCTTTTCGCATAATCTCATCCAGGACAAAGTCATATTGTAGCTTTATAATCATTTGTCTTGGAGGGGCGTTTGGTCTGGTCTGACGTCTGCTGAGCACGAGCTAATAAAGGCGTTTCTTCCAGAGATAGAATACCTTGCAGTAGTTTTGCAGTAAATTCTCGAGGATCTTCATTTTTCTCTCGTCCCTTCAGGAATCCCTGCAATTCTCAGATTTTGTCTTCTCTGACGTCCTTCTAGTTCAGTACATTTCTCTGTTGTTTTAGTCAACAAGTTCGTTAGACGTTCATTTTCTGTAAGCAGCTTTGCTGTAGTCAAAGCACTTGTATCAGCTATTTCTTCAAGGTTCTTTATACCAGCCGTCTGTTGCCGATCTTCCTCCATAGGATTCATCCTATTTTGAAAGTCTTTTTTAACCTTTTCAAGTTTTTTGTCCATCTCCTTTGTCATTTCATTAATCATTTCAGTGAATTCATTCTTCAAATCTTCCGATAATTTCTTGATCTTGTTTTCAATATTTAACTTTGTTTCCTGTTGGAATTCTTTCAATTGATTATTCATCTGGTTCATCTGAATGTTCATCTGGCTGTTCATCTGGTTCATCTGGTTGTTCATCTGGTTTATTTCTTCCTTTAAACCAGCAATCTGTTGAGAAATAAAAGTTTTCAATTCCTCACCTTCCGTTTTTTTCCCTGTTCTTTTGGATACATCTTCCAGGGAGGAGGTCCTACTCGAGTCCGAGGCTTCAGTTTGGCCTTCTGGCTGTCTCTGCCGGGTTGATCGACTTTTCGCTTTGTCGGTAGGGCTCCGTGCTGTTGACATAATTAGTCGCGCGCCTGATGACGTCACTCACAACACTCGGTGCAGAAACGGCAGGCAGCAAGCAGCAGACAGCGGGTAGGTCCCTTAATCCCCCGTTTTTTCCCGTTTTTTTCGTGGAGCTGGCTGGCGTTATCCTCTAGCCCTCCATAGCGCCACCGGAAGTCGACGTCCAGTCACTCTACACCTCCATCCCCCACCAGGAGGGTCTCAAAGCCCTCCGTTTCTTCCTCGACCGGAGAACCAACCAATCCCCATCTGCAGATACTCTCCTCTGCCTAGCAGAGCTGGTCCTTGCCCTTACTAACTTTTTCGTTTGACTCCTCCCATTTCCTCCAAATACAAGGCGTAGCTATGGGCACGCGCATGGACCCTAGCTATGCCTGCCTCTTTGTAGGGTACGTCAAACAATCCTTGTTCGAGACGTACCAGGGCCCAATCCCCGACCTCTACCTCCTCTACATCGACGACTGCATTGGTGCTACCTCCTGCACCCACACACAACTCATTGACTTCATCCATTTCACTCCTAACTTCCATCCGGCACTCAAATACACCTGGACCATTTCTGACGCTTCCCTACCATTTCTTGACCTCACTATTTCCATCGCAGGTGATAGACTTCTGACCGACATCCACTATAAACCCACTGACTCCCATGGCTATCTAGACTACACTTCTTCCCACCCTGCTTCCTGTAAGAACTCCATCCCCTACTCCCAATTCCTCCGTCTATGCCACATCTGCTCCCAGGATGAGGTGTTCCACAGCAGGGCATCGGAGATGTCCTAATTCTTCAGGGAACAGGGAACATAAGTCCCTGGTCAATTCGTCCCTTCCCACCCGTACCATCCCCTCCCCGGGCACTTTCCCTTGCAACCGCAAGAAATGCTACCTCCCCCCTTGACTCCATTCAAGGACCCAAGCTCCAGGTGCGACAGAGGTTCACCTGCACCTCCTCCAACCTCATCTATTGCGTCCGCTGCTCTAGATGTCAGCTGATCCACATCGGTGAGACCAAGCGTAGGCTTGGCGATCACTTCGCCGAACATCTCCGCTCGGTCCGCAATAACCAACCTGATCTCCCGGTGGCTCAACACTTCAACTCCCCCTCCCATTCCGAATCCGACCAATCTGTCCTGGGCTTCCTCTATGGCCAGAGTGAGGACCACCGGAAATTGGAGGAGCAGCACCTCATATTTCACTTGGGCAGTTTATACCATTTAACAATTTAACAACAACCAACACAATTTAACATTAACATCCACTACAGTGGAATCAACATTCCTCACTGTGATGACGGCCCGATGTTCAGACCCTCTCGTCGGGATGATCGAAACTCCGCTGTCGGGACGGATTGCAACACAACAAGAAAAGTTTCCCCCTATTCCCCGTCTCCTCCCCCACATAAAACATACGAAGAAACACCAAAACATACCCTTAACACACACTCACAACAGGCTGCTTTTGAGACGGCCATGATGGACTCACCCCTCTCTGTCTGTTTCTTTGTCTCATAACAGTCAGTGTGACACTTGGTGTCTTTTTTCGCTCGACATTCACTCAATATTAGGTGACAGGCTGGGAGGGGCTAGATGCAAGATGCCATCTAAATGGGCATCAGTCAGTCGGTTTCTTAATTTACTCTTCGTGTATTTCATTTTTGAGAAGAATTGCTCACACATGTAAGTACTGCCGAACATCGATGTCATTTATTTCTCGTGATCTACCAAGTTGGTGTACATACCAGTTTCAAGAAGATATTTCTTGTTGAACTCTAGTAGAGATATGTCCGTTGCATTAAATTTAGGTCTTAATAAATCGCTGCACTGCATCTCAATGGGTTCCATTTGAACATTTTCTGGTGCGATTTCGATGTCCACGTCAAATGAATTTCTTCCCCGAAGTTGCAAGTTGAGGTTGTTTAAATGAGCTGTTACATCTACCAGAAATGCTAGACTCGAAAGCCATTTAGGATCGCAGAATTCTGAGGCATTTACATTTTTACCTTTGAGGAATGTTGCTATTTCTTCCTGCAGAGCGTATACTCTTTCTAATATTGCATCTCGACTGAGCCACCGAACATCGCAGAAGTAGAGCAGGTCTACATACAGTGCCTCTACAAAAAGTTGTTGAAACTGACGATGGTTCAGTCCCAGAGACAATATCAGGTTTACTGCTCTTACCACTATGTTCATCACATCCTTCAAATTTGAAGACTTGGCACACAATGCTTCCTGGTGGATTAGGCAGTGTGTTTTTTTTTATTTTGTGGTTAATTCCAAGGCCTTTCATGTGGTTTAGAAGCAGAGCCACAACACCTTTCTTTTCTCCAACCATTCATTGCTGGCGCTCCATCAGTTGCGATGCATACTAAATTAGCTCCAGCTCCATGTTTGTAGTACACTTGAGCAATGCTTCCAGAATGTCTGCTCCTGTGGTAGTACCCTTCATAGGTACCAGTTAAACAAACTCCTCAACAAGCTGAATTTACTCCACGTACAAACACTGCAAGCTGAGTGGTGTCTTTGGTATCTGTACTCTCATCGAGCGCTATTGAAAATAACTGGAAATCTTTGCAATAGTCCTTTAAACAGTTTTTCACATCCACTGACATTTCTTCTAGTCATCATGCAACTGTTCTTGCAGAGAGACTGACATTTGAAAATCAAATATTTTTCTCGGGACACAACTGCCATCAAACATTCTTTCACAAAATTTCCGTCAGTGAAAGGCTTCATTTTTTATGTTATAAACATAGAAACTACATTGCTAGCATGCATGTTCCTTTCTGATTCTACATTTAATTTCTTGAACATCAGTCTTTGATTTGCCAGACTCCATTGAAGGTTATGAACTTCATGCTTCCTTGCTTGCCCACTAATTTCACTGAATTTTAGGTGTTTTGTTTCATAGTGCCATCTGATGTTAAACTCCTCGTTGACACTAACACGTGCGTGGCAGATAAGGCATGTGGGCATACCGAACTGCTGTATAAAGAAGTACTTTTCTGTCCAAGTGTCTTGGAAGACTCAGCATCCACCTTCCTGCGTTTTGTAGCCATTGGAGAGAGAGAGTCGCTTTCCGCCACTGCCAATCGAAGTTTTGCCGCACTCACTATAAACTGTTTTGCCGCACTCACTGTCTGCTGTTTTGCCACGCTCACTGTTCTAGATCCACCTTTTGCCCTGTTTGTGGGATTACATCACTGATTTCTTTCTATCAGCAAACAGGATTGCTAGGAATGGAAAAAAAAAATGGTTCCAGGAGCAAATAAAAATACGACTGCGGACCGGATGCTTGCGGAAAAAAAAACGCCTGTGGGCCGGATTATTTTTGAGTATCCGGCACGTGGGCCATAGGTTGCCGACCCCTGCCTTAGATTGTGATCCTTCCCCACAGAGCCTTTGCATTGCATCCTTCAGCATGTATTCCTGGAGCATGGAATGCCACAGACGGCAGTATTCACTTCTGGACATCGCATTGCACTGGAAAACCAACATATTTTACACGATCCAAAGTGCATCTTTCACCGTATTGATGATCCTCCAGCAGCAGTTGATGTGTGTCTTAGTTTGTGTCCATGGGGAAAGTCCATGGATCATAGATAGAGTCCTCTGGTTACGCAGCTGTTGGGGATGAGCCTCGGCAAAGACCCTTGGCATCCTTTTACCAGGCATTTTTGGCATCTCAGCTGCACAGTAGCCATCACACGGTTAGTGTGCCTTGGGAATTAGACTCTTACCACACATTCTGACAATAAGGCAATCCACCAAGTGGCTGTGACAGCTTGCTTGGGAAACCATCCTATAGAATCTACTGTGTTCTTCTCTCGCAGGCCTGCAGGACATTCCATGCAGCCCACGTGGTCAACGCTGGACACAAAATGCTGCAGCAACTCAGGGAGATCAGGCAGCATCTGTTGGGAACATGGATAAGTGATGTTTTAAGGCAGAACCTCTTCAGACTGATTGCAGGGGGACGGGTAAGAAAGCTGGGAGAGAGAAGGGGCACAACATAGAAGCATAGAAAACAGGTGCAGGAGTAGGCCGTTCGCCCTTTCGAGCCAGCACCACCATTCAATATGATCATGGCTGATTATCCAAAATCAGTACCCCGTTCGTGATTTCTCCCCATATCCTTTGATTTTGTTAGCCATAAGAGCTATCTATATTACTAAAAGTCAACAAAATAGAGAGAGTACAGAGGAGATTTACTAGAATGTTGCCAGGGTTCCAGCAACTATGTTACAGAGAAAGGTTGAACAAGTTAGGTCTTTATTCTTTGGAGCGCAGAAGGTTAAGGGGGGACTTGATTGAGGTCTTTAAAATGATGAAAGGGATAGACAGAGTTGACGTGGATAAGCTTTTCCCATTGAGGGTAGGGAAGATTCAAACAAGAGGGCATGACATGAGAATTAAGGGACAGAAGGTTAGGGTTAACGTGAGGGGGAACATCTTTACTCAGAGGGTGGTGGCTGTGTGGAATGAGCTTCCAGCAGAAGTGGTGGAGGCAGGATCGATTTTAACATTTAAAAGTAAAGTGGATAGGTATATGGACGTGAAGGGAATGGAGGGGTATGGTCTGAATGCAGGTAGATGGGACTAGGGGAAAACAAATGGTCGGCACGGACTGGAAGGGCCGAGAGGGCCTGTTTCCGTGCTGTAATTGTTATATGGTTAAAAGTCTGATCTTGACCTCTTCCTGTTATTCTGTATATTGATTTTAGAAAAAACGCTGCCACTTACAGCCGTGATTTTTGGCCATCTTACTCAGAGTCCCCCTCCGCTGTGCAGGACTAGAGGATTTTTCCCATCGATGAAAAATAAAAGAGTTATTAGTGTTTAAAAAATGTTGAGATTCTCTCTCCTGAAGACCACGCCCCTTCTGGAGGGACAATAAAACCTGGATGTGTTGAGTGCCTCAGTCAGTCTCTGCAAGATGGGGGAGCGAGAGGGTCAAGTCTCTCAGTCTGTGCTGTGAATAACATCAATATCACCAACACATGTGAGTGGGTATTTGTGGGTAATTAGGGGTTATTTGATAGGCAGATTGTTGGACAAAGGCTAGAGATGAAGAGGCAAGTGTGAACCTGAGAGGATAAAGAAATGGCTGTGATAACGGGTCCAGTCGTACAGTGGTCAAAGCTCTTTTTATACAGGAACATTTTATGAAGGATACTTAGTGTGGTAAAGATAGACGCAAAGTGCTGGAGTAATTCAACGGATCAGGCAGCATCTCTGGCGAAAAAGGATGGGTAATAGTTCAAGTCAGGACCATTATTCAGACTCCTTCAGACAGTGTGGCAAGGTCCAAATGAATGGAATATCGTGCAGCACCAAGGGCAGTCCCATCCTTTGCAATATTGGGAACAGATAGATCTTTAGCATTCAGCGATACTTTGTGTTTGCATACTTCAAATGTATGCACAACCTAATGGAGCCTCATACAAAGGTGGCTATTAGAATGAGGATATTGTTGTGCACATCTCTACCCCATTCTCTGGAGACTTGTTCAACCAGACCCAGCAGATTCAGTTGCTGTACCTTTTCATACCTCTAATTTCCCTCTCCCCTGACTCTCAGTCTGAAGAAGGGTCTCGACCTGAAACATCACCTATTCAGAAATGCTGCCTGACCTGCTGTTACTCCAGTATTTTGTGTCCAGGTTCAGTCCATCCTGATCTCCAGATGAAACTGAAGGTGGCTTGGGTGACTGCAGGAGCAGGGTATGGTCCACACCTGTCCCAATGCTGAGACAACATTGCAGTCCTGATCCCCAGCAACTTCAATTGGTCAGACATGACAGTGAAGGGAACAGAGGATTAGTCAGAGCATTTGCCAACGAAAATGGCCTTGCTGTTCCTGTAATGGACTCTGGTCCCCCAAAGCCAGCTCAAACTGGTCGCAAATGCTGATAAATATGTGGACTGACTGTGAATACAAGCAGAAGACTGTTCCCAGTGTGGAACAGCTGAAAATATGTTTATGCTTCAGGAATGTGTCACCTAGTATGGGCAGTTCCAGAGGGCCTGTCTATAACTTGCACACCATATCTGAGGCCACGAGTGAAACTACTATGGAGGTTCTTAGACAGTCATTTTTGGGGTAGAGGTGCTTGAAGGGGTAAGTGAGTTGATAGTTTGGGAACTGATATAATATTTTCACCATTTAGTCTTCAGTCAAATGGACTCAAAGTTCCAATGCTATCCTGAATGATCTTCCCCTATTTTGATTTATCATGGAGCAGGGGTTCCCATGAGTCATTGGGAATGTTACATTTTCACAAGAAGGCTTTCAGAACATCCTTGAATCATTTCTTCTCGATGCCTGCCCACAGAGATGACTAAGTGTTTTAGGGTCTGAATGGTGGGAATGGCCAGAGAGATGACACTGACATTTGTTTGCTTATCTTGCCAGAACATTTGAGAAAAATTGTAGTGGATTTAAAGGATGGTATCTGCAGTTCTTTGTTGTGGCTGTGGTAGGTCGTCCAAATACTGGAGATGAATAGGAGGGCAGGGATCACTGTGGTCCAGCGGATCATGAACATGTGTTAGGTTTGGGGTCTTTATCTTCAAGCACTCTCTTCCTGCAGCTACCAATGGTGATGGTGAATTGCCTTAATTTTCATCTTGTGTGGCCAGGAACAGCACAGGTGTGCATTCAGGAACAGATATAGGAGTACAGCCTACACGATTGGTCTTGTTCGGCAGCCCAGGGTCCTTTCAGCCATCCTGCATGCTGTTCATCCCACTGTTGAGGGAACTTCAAATTCAGTAGCAGTTGTAGCCCAGCGGCACAGTGGTAGAGTTGCTGCCTTACAGCACCAGAGACTGAGGTTCAATCCTGACTATGGGTGCATGTACAGAGCTTATACATTCTTCCTGTGACCTGCATGGATTTTTCTGGGTGCTCTGGTTTCCTCCCACACTCCAAAGACTTACAGATTTGTAGGTTAAGTGGCTTGGTAAAATTGTAAATTGTCCCTAGTGTGTGTAGGATAGTGTTAGTGTGTGGGGATCGCTGATCGACACGGACTCGGTGGGCCGAAGGGCCTGTTTCTGGGCCGTATTTCTGAACTAAACTGAACTGGAAGAGGATGAGGTGAACCCTTTGAGGCCAACCTTTAACTCAACTGACATTTATACTAAAATTCCTCATTCATCAACTATGCTCTGCATTATTTTCCATGTGCTGCTGATCATTGCAGCAACAACTGGCCACAATTAAAAGTTTTAAAAAATGAAGAAATGTTGCACGCTAAATTTATTGTGAATGCATGACAAATCGTATGGAAACATCAAATCATCATCACTGTGTGTTCCCATTGTGCTCATCATGCATGTATGATTTTGCTGGGTCGAATGTACCAGTGGCATCCGCAAGGCTGCGACATGGTTGGTGAAAAGCTCTTGATAAAGAGGATTGCACATGACCTCTCTCTGCACTGGAATTCTGGCTTTGAACTGAAGAATTTCAGATTGTGCAATGGGAGTCTATCCTGACTGCAGGCAGACAAGAGCAAAGGCATTGACGGAGTGATAATGTTGGAGCCCATGAGTGCTGTCACCCAGAGGGAGGACTACAGATTTAAGCACATTCTCGACGATTGTTTCGCTGAACACCTCCGCTCACACTGCCTAAACCTACCTGATCTCCCAGTTGCTCAACATTTTAACTCCCCCTCCCATTCTCACACTGACCTTTCTGTCCCGGGCCTCCTCCATTGTCAGACCCAGCGCAAATTGGAGGAACTTCACCTCATATTTCGCTTGGGCAGCTTACACCCCAGCGGTATGAACGTTGACTTCTCTAACTTCAAGTAGCTCTTAATTGTCAATATGCTCTCAATTGTAAAGAAGTTAATCTTAATGTTGTATTGTTACTCAGACAAACTTGATGCAGGTAGTGAATAACTGACAATGATAACAGTCAACGAGAGGTGCTGTTATTGACGTGTCAAGCACATGTGTGTCAATAAAGTTTTCTTCTTCCAGTTTGAGCAAGACTGATGCCCCACTGTGTTTTTACTCCTCAGGAATTATCTTCGGTCTAACACTGGGTAGGCTGCAAGAATCGCTGCACAATTCACTTCGGCCAACAGCCCTCCATAATGTTTGGGACAAAGACCCATCATTTATTTATTTGCCTCTGTACTCCACATTTTGAGATTTGTAATTTAAAATCACATGTGGTTAAAGTGCACATTGTCAGATTTTATTAATGGCCATTTTTATACATTTTGGTTTCACCATGTAGAAATTACAGCAGTGTTTATACATAGTCCCCCCATTTCAGGGCACCGTAATGTTTGGGGCACAGCAATGTCATGTAAATGAAAGTAGTCATGTTTAGTATTTTGTTAAACATATAAAACATAGAAAATAGGTGCAGGAGGAGGCCATTCGGCCCTTCGAGCCAGCACCGCCATTCATTGTGATCATGGCTGATCGACACAAATCATTAACCCGTGCCTGCCCTCTCCCCATATCCCTTGACTCCACTATCCCCTAGCGCTCTATCTAACTCTCTCTTAAATCCATCTAGTGACTTGCCCCCCACTGCCCTCTGTGGCAGGGAATTCCACAAATTCACAACTCTCTGGCTGAAAACATTTTTTCTCCTCAATCTTAAATGGCCTCCCCTTTATTCTAAGACTTTGGCCCCTGGTTCTGGACTCACCCAACATTGGGAAAAATGTTCCTGCATCTAGCTTGTCCAGTCCTTTTATAATTTTATATGTTTCTATAAGATTCCCTTTCATCCTTCTAAACTCCAGCGAATACTAGTCTTGAAAAGCCTAGTCTTTTCAATCTTTTCTCATATGACAATCCCGCCATCCCAGGGATCAATCTCGCGAACCTCAATCACAAGGATGTCCTTCCTCAAATTTGGAGACCAAAACTGTACACAATACTCCAGATGTGGTCATACCAGAGCCCTACACAACTGCAGAAGAACCTCTTTACTCCTATACTGAAATCCCCTTGTTATGAAAGCCAACATTCCATTAGCTTTCTTCACTGCCTGCTATACCTGCACGACAACTTTCAGTGACTGGTGTACAAGGACACCCAGGTCTCGCTGTATCTCCCCCTACCTAACCTAACCCCATTGAGATAATAATCTGCCCCCTTGTTCTTGCCACCAAAGTGGATAACCTCACATTTATCTATATTATACTGCATCTGCCACGCATCTGCCCACTCACTCAACCTGTCCAGGGGATTTACCATCCTTCAGTCCCATTAGCTTACCCAATACTATTTCTCGCCTAATGAAGATTTCTTTCAGTTCCTCTACCCCCTTAGATCCTCTGTCCTCCAGTACTTCTGGGAGATTGTTTGTGTCTTCCTTGGTACCTGTTCAACTCTTCTGCCATTTCCTTGTTCCCCATAATAATTTCACCCGTGTCTGCCTTCAAGGGGCCCACATTTGACGTTGCTATTCTTAATGAAGATAAGTGAGCCAGTACCTTCAGCAGCAATACATGCCCAGGCCATAACACTCCCACCACCGTGTTTCACAGATAAGGTAGTATGCTTTGTATCTAGGGCAGTTCCTTCTCTCCTCCATACTTTGCTCTTGCCATCACTCTGATATAAGTTAATCTTTGTGTCATCTGTCCACAAGACCTTTTTCCAGAACTGTGGTTGCTCTTTTAAGTTCTTCTTGGCAAACTCTAACCTGACCATCCTATTTTTGCAGCTAACCAGTGGTTTGCATCTTGCAGTGTAGCCTCTGTATCTCTGTTCATGAAATCTTCTGTGGAGAGTGGTCATTTACAAATCCACACCTGACTCCTGAAGAGTGTTTCTGATCTGTCCGACAGGTGTTTGGGGAATTGTCTTTATTATTGACAGAATTCTTCTGTCATCAGCTGTGGAGGTCTTCTTTGGCCTGCCAATCGCTTCGCGATTAGTAAGCTCACCGGTGCTCTCTTCTTAATTATGTCCGTAATGAAACTAAAATGTGTAAAAATAGCCTTTAATGAAATCAGGCAATGAAGTGCTTAAACCACATGTGATTTTTTTTCTACTACAAATCTCAAATTGTGGAGTACAGGGGCAAATAAATAAATGATGGGTCTATGTCCCAAACATTATGGAGGGCACTCCATATTGTTCATTACTGTGGAGAGAGGGGGAGAGGGTGGTGTGAATATCAGGGAGAGAGAGAGAGTGAGAGTGAGGAGAAAGGAAGGTGAGAGGATGGTGTGAATATCTGAGAGAGAGAGAGAGAGAGGGGAGAGGAAGGTGACAGCTTGTATGGACAGCTTGTTCCATACACCCACCGCCCTCTGGTGTGAATATCTGAGAGAGTGAGAGAGGAGAGAAAGGGGAGAGGATGGTGTGAATGTGAGAGAGGGAGAGAGAGAGAGAAGAGAGGAAGGAGGGGAGAGAGGATGGTGTGAATGAGAGAGAGAGGAGAGGAAGGAGAAAGGGGAGAGGATGGTGTGAATGTGAGAGTGAAGAGGGAGAGAGAGAGAGTCGTAGATTAATACTGTGTGGAAACAGGCCCTTCGGCCCAACTCGCCCACACCGGCCAACATGTCCCAGCTACACTAGTCCCACGTGCCTGCGCTTGGTCCATATCCCTTCAAACCTGTCCTGTCCATCTACCTGTCCAACTGTTTCTTAAACGATGGGATAGTCCCAGCCTCAACTACCTCCTGTGGCAGCTTGTTCCATACACCCACCACCCTCTGTGTGAAAAAGATACCCCTCGGATTCCTATTAAATCTTTTCCCCTTTGCCTTGAATTCAGTGCATTCAGAAAGTATTCGGACCCCTTCACTTTTTCCACATTTTGTTACGTTACAGACCTATTCTAAAATGGATTAAATTCACTTTTTTTAATCATCAATCATCAAGCAAAACAGGTGTTTAGACATTTTTGCAAAGTAATTAGAAAGAAAGAACTGAAATATCACATTGACATAAGTATTCAGACAAAGGGTGAGGCACCTTTGTAAATGCAATATTTCAGTTATTTCTGTTTAATTACTTTGCAAACATTTCTAAACACCTGCTTTTGCTTTTTTATGATGGGGTATTGTGTGCAGATTGAAGATTACATTTTTTTAAATCCATTTTAGAATAAGGCTGTAACATAAGTGGAAAATGTGAAGGGGTCTGAATACTTTCTGAATGCACTGTATGACCTCTGGTCCTCGATTCTCATACTCTGGGTAAAAGACTGTGCATCTACCTGATCTATTCCTCTCATGATTTTGTACACCTCTATAAGATCTCCCCTCATCCTCTTATGCTCCATGGAATAGAGACCCTGCCTACTCAACCTCTCCCTGTAGCTCACACACTCTAGTCCTGACAACATCCTCGTAAATCTTTTCTGAACCCTTTCATGCTTGACAATATCTTTCCCATAACATGGTGCCCAGAACTGAACACAATATTTTCAATGCGGTCTCACCAACGTCTTATACAACTGCAACATGACCTCCCAACGTCTATACTCAATACTCTGACTGATGAAGGCTGCAATCTTTCACAACCATCTTCACTATCTGCTAACTTTTGTATCATCAGCAAACTTGCTAATCTTGCCATGTATGTTCTCATCCAATTCATTGATGTAGATGATAAACAGTAACAGGCCCAGCACCGAACCCTGAGGCACACCACTAGTCACCGGCCTCCAATCTGAGAAGCAACCTTCCACCATTATCTTCTGCTTCCTTCCATGGAGCCAATTTGCAATGCATTCATCTATCTCTTCTTGGATCCCATGCGATCTAACCTTCCATAGCAGCCTACCATGCTGCACCTTGTCGAACGCCTTACTGAAGTCCATGTACACAACATCTACAGCTCTGCCATCATCAACCTTTTTGCTCACGTCTCCAAAAATATCAATCAGATTTGTGAGACATGACCTCCCACGTACAAAACCATGCTGACTATCCCTAATCAGCCCTTGCCCGTCCAAATGCCTGTATATCCTATCCCTCAGAATACTCTCCAGTAACTTACCAAGTATAGATGTTAAGCTCACCGGCCTCAGATCAGGCCAAAGAGATTTGTCTATCTTCAAGGTACGACAGTACCTTCAGTACTTCTTCCACAGTAACCCTGACTGCTCTCAAGACACTTCCAGTGACTGCTTCAATTTCCTCCGTCCTACTGTCTTTCTCCTCGGTAAATACTCATTGAGGACCTTGCCCATTTCCTGTGGCACCACAAAGAGGTGACCACTTTGATTCCTGAGAGGTCGCACTCTCTCTAGTTACTCTTTTCCCCCATTAGAGGGGGGAGGATGTGTGAATGTGAGTTGGTGTGAGAGTTGGGGAAGTGCAGTGCGGGGCAGATGTGGGGAATGTGAAAGTGAGTGTGGAGGAGAGAGGAGGTGTAGAGAGCGCAGAGGGAAGGGAGGAGAGGGATTTGTAGTGGGGAAATGAGAGACTAGGATTCTCTCTTTCTTATTCACTCTATCGCTTTCTCTTCCTATATCTCGCTCTTTCACTCTCTCTCTCTCTCTCTCTCTCCCTCTCTGTCCCTCTCTCTCCCGCTCTTTCCCTCTCTCTCACTTTCTTCCTCTCTCTCTCCCTCTCCCTCCCTCTCTTCCTCACCCCTCTCTCTCTCCCTCTCCCCCTCCTCTCTCTCTCTCTCCCTCCCCCTCCTCTCTCTCTCTCTTTCTCACTCTCTTTCTCTGTTTCCCTTTCGCTCTCTCTCTCTGCTCTCACCCCCTCTCTGCCTCCTTCACTCTCTCCATCTCTCCCTCTCTCTCTCTCTTTTCTCTCTTTCTCTCTCTCTCTCTCTCTCTCTCTCTCACTCTCTCTCTCTCTACCCCTCCCCTCCATTGTCCTCTCCTCTACTCCCATCCCCTCCCCGCCCCTCTCCTCTCCTTCCCTCCCCTCTCCTCCTCTTTCCTCCCCTCTCCTCTCCTCCCCTCCTCCTCTCCTCTCCTCTCCTCTACATCCATCCCCTCCCCTCTCCTCTCCTCACCTCCCCGCTCCCCCCTTCTCCTCTCCTCCCATTGCCGTGTTACATCACATTGTGTGATTGGCTTTCCATCACGGCCAGAATTAAAAACACGGTTAAATTGACGTGACCTCATGCCTCCCCTCTGCTCACACTCGCTCTTGCACGCAATATCTGTGGAATCTGTGGCAGGCTGTGGAATTCTGTGCCTCAGAGGGCGGTGGAGGCCGGATCTCTGGATGCTTTCAAGAGCTAGATAGGGCTCTTAAAGATAGCGGTCAGGGAATATGGGGAGTAGGCAGGAACGGGGTACTGATTGGGGATGATCAGCCATGATCACATTGAATGGCGGTGCTGGCTCGAAGGGCCGAATGGCCTACTCCTGCACCTATTGTCTATTGTATCAACCGGCACGTCCGCTGCCACACACCCACTGACACAACGATGCACGCTCATTTGCCCACTCACTAATACTCATTGACACACCAATGCACACTGATACACACATCGATACACACACACTGATACACACCAGTGCACCAATCACTGGCATAGACTGTCATTGACACACCAGCACACACCCATTAATACACTTTCACCAATGCACATGGATACACACTTCAACACACCAATGCACAATCACTCACACACCAATGCACTACCTGAGACCACATACACACTCACCAATGCACACTGGTACACACTTGTTGGCACGTCAGTGCACAAGGACTGATCCACACTCACACACACACTCACAATCACTGACACACAAATATTGATGCACCAACACAACCCGCTAGTGCACACTCACCAATGCACGCCGATACACGCTTGTTAGCACAATCATTGATACATGCTGTAGATTGGCTATTGCATGCTAGTCAATCACAGTGCTAGTTAATAGTAGCCGCGCCTAGTATGTGCTTTATAATATCGAGCTCGCCTACGTCGGGCAGTAGATGCAGCAGCTCGGAGCTGTAACGGGGTGGGAGATTGCAACCTTCACGTGGTCCATCCTGTCTTGACGAATGCAATCAACCCGGCGTGCACAAACAAGATCACATAGAGCAAGTTGACCTCCAACTCTAGGCTGTGCACGCCATACGCAAGAAGAAGAGGAAGGAGCTGTAACGTACTGCACATCCTATGCTGTGTAAGTGCTTTAATAAAAATGGGTTGTATCTGAAGAAGGGTCTCGACCCGAAACGTCGTCTATCTCCTTCGCTCCTTAGATGCTGCTGCACCCGCTGAGTTTCTCCAGCCTTTTGTGTACCCTGGGTTGTATCTTAACGTGTGTTTGGATCACCTTGTTACACATACATTCGCATGCCAATGCACAATCACGGGTGGACACTCATCGACACACCAGTGCACACAATGATGTGCAAATACTGTTACTGTTACACTGTTACACACCAATGCACAGGCACAAGGACACACATTTGCACACTCGGACACACTTGCTGACGCAGACTGACTGTCACGGGAGGGAGGGAATGGGGGAGGGCGGGTTCACGCTGACTGATTTCCAGTATTCCCGTGCTCACTGGATCAGTGAGGGTGAGCGTGCCACGGGGGGATCATGCGGCATCGCTGAGTGTACGTGTGTGCATTGGAGCTTTGAATTGGTGCGCCTTCAACCATGCACCGGATCATTGTAATGTCGAGCATGCACTGCTGCCCTGCACCAGCTACCGTGCACTGTTGTCCGAGTGCATCAAAGAACATTCACCGCTTTGCAAGCCTTTCCCGAATAGTGAAAGGCTTGGATAGAGTGGATGTGGAGAGGATGTTTCCACTAGTGGGAGAGTCTCGAAGCAGAGTGCACAGCCTCAGAATTAAAGGCCGTTCTTTCAGAAAGGGGATGGGGAGGAATTTCTTTAGTCAGAGGGTGGTGAACCTCTGTGACTCCCCTCCCCCAGCCCTGCCCCCTCCCCCCCTTGTCACTCCCCAAGGGATCGACCGTCGCACCAGGCATCGCCATCCCACCCATCATCACCTTATCATTGTGTGGGGGTCACAAAGGACCAGAGACTCCAACCCCAAGCACCTTCTGATCTGGAGATTCTCCCGCCTGGATCCCCTAGGAAACTGGAGACTGCAAACTCATGTGCGCGAAGCGCACATCACGAGCGCGAAGCGCGAAGTCCCTTGCGCCTCTAGGGTTCTAGATGCTCTCTGGTGCTATTTTAGGCTTATTTTTGAGACACAAAGCCAGGGCGGGAGAAATTAAATCTCAAGCGGGAGAGAGGGAGATTTTGCGAAAATGGCCTTTCGGCGGGAGATCTCCCGCCGAAAGCGGGAGAGTTAGAGTCACTGAAGGACTCTGCGGGGCATCAGCGGGGAGTGAGTGTGACTGAGGCAGCCATCTCGGTGCGGGGCATTTGCAGCAAGTGACTGACTGAGGGGAGGATGCTGCCATCTTGGTGCAGGGCAATTAGTGGAAGTGACTGTGACTGAAGAGTATGGAAGCCATCTTGGTGAGGGGCGTTTGTTGCGATGGCGACCATCTTGGTGAGGGGCATCAACCCACATTTTGTATTATAGTGTGTTATATTGTATTATAGTGTGTTAAGGTGTGTTATAGTGTTCAATATTGTATTTGGGTGTGTTAAATATCATGTGTCATAGTGTGATTATATTGTATTGTGCTGCGTTATGTATTATCGTGCATTATAACTTTATTCCTTGGAGCGCAGGAGGATGAGGGATGATCTTATAAAGGTGTACAAAATCATGACAGGAATAGATTGAGTAGATAGACACACAGAGTCTCTTGCCAGAGTAGGGGAATCAAGGACCAGAGGACAAGGCAAAGGGGAAAGGATAGGCATCTGAGGTGGACAAAAAAGCTGAAGAAATTCAGCGTCTGAGGCAGCATCGAGCATTTCAGGTCGAGACCATTCCTGATGTTGGGGAAGTCGAGAACCAGGGGCCACAGTTTAAGAAAATAGGGTTAAGGCATTTAGAACGATGAGGAAACACTTTTTTACACAGAGAGTTGTGAGTCTGGAATTCTCTGCCTCGGAGGGTGTGGAGACCGGTTCTCTGGATACTTTCAATAGAGAGCTTGATAGGGCTCTTAAAGATAGCGGAGTTAGGAGATATGGGGAGAAGGCAGGAAAAGGGGTATTGATTGTGGATGATCAGCCATGATCACATTGAATGGCAGTGCTGGCTCGAAGGGGCGAATGGCCTACTGCACCTATTGTCTATTCTTCAGATCCTTCGATCCGAAACGTCGCTTATTCCTTCACTCCATAGAAGCTGCCTCATCCGCTGAGTTTCTCCAGCTTTTTTGTCTACCTTCGATTTTTCCAGCATCTGCAGTTCTTGCTTAAACATAGGAATCTGAGCGGTAACTTTTCCACACAGAGGATGGGTGTATGGATCGAGCTGCCTGTGAACGTAGTTGAGGCAGGGACTATCTGCACTGGGCCTGGACTTGCTGGAGTCTGGAAGAATGAGGTGGTGTCCTCATTAAAACTTTCCCAAAGAGTGAAATGGGAGAGTCTCGGACCAGAGGGCACAGCCTCAGAATTAAAGGGCGTTCCTTTAGGAAAGAGATGGGGAGGAATTTCTTTAGTCAGGGTGGTGAACCTATGTGACTCTGTGACTCCCCTCCCCTAGCCCTGCCCCCTCTCCCCCTTGCCACTCCCCACGGGATCGACCGCCCCACCCGTCGTCACCTTATGACCATGTGCGGGTCACAAAGGACACTACGGGGCATCAGCGGGTAGTGAGTGTGACATGAGGCAGCCATCTCGGTGCAAGGCATTTGCAGCAAGTGACTGACCGAGGGAAGGCTGCTGCCATCTTGGTGCAGGGCAATTAGTGGAAGTGACTGTAACTGAAGAGCATGGAAGCCATCTAGGTGAGGGGCGTTTGTAGCAATGGCGACCATCTTGGTGAGGGGCATCAACCACATTTTGTATTATAGTGTGTTATATTGTATTATACTGTGTTATAGTGTGTTAAGGTGTGTTATGGTGTGTTAAGGTGTGTACAATATTGTATTTGAGTGCGTTAAATATCATGTGTCAAAGTGTATTATATTGTATTAAGCTGCGTAATGTATTATAGTGCATTATAACTTTATTCCTTGGAGCGCAGGAGGATGAGGGATGATCTTATAAAGGTGTACAAAATCATGACAGGAATAGATTGAGTAGACGCACAGAGTCTCTTGCCAGAGTTGAGGAATGGATCGGGTAGACGCACAGAGTCTCTTGCCAGAGTAGGGGAATCGAGGACCAGAGGACATTGGTTTAAGGTGAAAGGGAAAGATTTAATAGGAATCTGAGGTAGACAAAAAAGCTGGAGAAATTCAGCGGGTGAGGCAGCGTCTATGGAGCGAAGGAATAGACTACGTTTCAGGTCGAGGTCCTTCTTAGACTGACCATTCTTCAGTCTGAAGAAGGGTCTTGACCCGGAACGTTGCCTATTCCTTCGCTCCATAGATGCTGCCTCACTTACTGAGTTTCTGCAGCTTTTTTGTCTACCTTCGATTTTACCAGCATCTGCAGTTCTTTCTTAAACTGTAACTGCGGTAACCTATCCACACAGAGGGTGGTGGGTGTATGGAACGAGCAGCCGGAGGAGGTAGTTGAGGGCAAGGACTATCTCAGTGTTTAAAAGACATTTGGACAGGTACACGGATAGGACAGGTTTAGAGGGACAAGGGCCATTGTGAGCGGTTTTGGGTCCCATATCTGAGGAAGGATGTGCTTGGCACTGCAGAGGGTCCAGAGGAGGTTTTCAAGAACGATCCCAGGAACGAATGGGTTAATGTACGATGAGCGTTTGTCTGCACTGGGCCTGGACTTGCTGGAGTTTGGAAGCATGAGGTGCAGTCGTCATTAAATGGCTTGGATAGAGTGGATGTGGAGAGGATGTTTCCACTAGTGGGAGAGTCTCGGACCAGAGGGCACAGCCTCAGAATTAAAGGCCGTTCTTTCAGAAAGGGGATGGGGAGCAATTTCTTTAGTCAGAGGGTGGTGAACCTGTGTGACTCTGTGACTCCCCTCCACCAGCCCAGTCCCCTCTCCCCCTTGTAACTCCCCACGGGATCGACCGTCCCACCCGGCATCACCATCGCACACGTCATCACCTTATGACCATGTGCGGGTCACAAAGGACACTACGGGGCATCAGCGGGTAGTGAGTGTGACATGAGGCAGCCATCTCGGTGCAAGGCATTTGCAGCAAGTGACTGACCGAGGGAAGGCTGCTGCCATCTTGGTGCAGGGCAATTAGTGGAACTGACTGTGACTGAAGAGTATGGAAGTCATCTTGGTGAGGGGCGATTGTAGCAATGGTGACCATCTTGGTGAGGGGCATCAACCACATTTTATATTATAGTGTGTTATATTGTATTATAGTGTGTTATATAGTGTGTTAAGGTGTATTATAGTGTACAATATTGTATTTGAGTGTGTTAAATATCATGTGTCATAGTGTATTATATTGTATTATGCTGCGTTATGTATTATAGTGCATTATAACCTTATTCCCTGGAGCGCAGGAGGATGAGGGATGATCTTATAAAGGTGTACAAAATCATGACAGGAATAGATTGAGTAGACGCACATAGTCTCTTGCCAGAGTAGAGGAATGGATCGGGTAGACGCACAGAGTCTCTTGCCAGAGTAGGGGAATCGAGGACCAGAGGACATTGGTTTAAGGTGAAAGGGAAAGATTTAATAGGAATCTGAGGTAGACAAAAAAGCTGGAGAAATTCAGCGGGTGAGGCAGCATCTATGGAGCGAAGGAATAGACTACGTTTCAGGTCGAGGTCCTTCTTAGACTGACCGATTTTCATTCTGAAGAAGGGTCTCGACCCAAAACGTTGCCTATTCCTTCGCTCCATAGATGCTGCCTCACTTACTGAGTTTCTGCAGCTTTTTTGTCTACCTTCGATTTTACCAGCATCTGCAGTTCTTTCTTAAACTGTAACTGCGGTAACCTATCCACACCACAGCTGCAGAGGGTGGAGAGGGGTACATGGAACGATCCCAGCACGCGATGAGCGTTTGTCTGCACTGGGCTGGACTTGCGTTTGGAAGAATGAGGTGCAGTCGTCATTAAATGGCTTGGATAGAGTGGATGTGGAGAGGATGTTTCCCTTAGTGGGAGAGTCTCGGACCAGAGGGCACAGCCTCAGAATTAAAGGCCGTTCTTTCAGAAAGGGGATGGGGAGGAATTTCTTTAGTCAGAGGGTGGTGAACCTGTGTGACTCTGTGACTCCCCTCCCCCAGCCCAGTCCCCTCTCCCCCTTGTCACTCCCCACGGGATCGACCCGCATCACCATCCCACCCGTCATCACCTTATGACCATGTGCGGGTCACAAAGGACACTACGGGGCATCAGCGGGTAGTGAGTGTGACATGAGGCAGCCATCTCGGTGCAAGGCATTTGCAGCAAGTGACTGACCGAGGGAAGGCTGCTGCCATCTTGGTGCAGGGCAATTAGTGGAACTGACTGTGACTGAAGAGTATGGAAGTCATCTTGGTGAGGGGCGATTGTAGCAATGGTGACCATCTTGGTGAGGGGCATCAACCACATTTTTATATTATAGTGTGTTATATTGTATTATAGTGTGTTATATAGTGTGTTAAGGTGTATTATAGTGTACAATATTGTATTTGAGTGTGTTAAATATCATGTGTCATAGTGTATTATATTGTATTATGCTGCGTTATGTATTATAGTGCATTATAACCTTATTCCCTGGAGCGCAGGAGGATGAGGGATGATCTTATAAAGGTGTACAAAATCATGACAGGAATAGATTGAGTAGACGCACATAGTCTCTTGCCAGAGTAGAGGAATGGATCGGGTAGACGCACAGAGTCTCTTGCCAGAGTAGGGGAATCGAGGACCAGAGGACATTGGTTTTAAGGTGAAAGGGAAAGATTTAATACGAATCTGAGGTGACAAAAAAGCTGGAGAAATTCAGCGGGTGAGCAGCATCTATGGAGCGAAGGAATAGACTACGTTTCAGGTCGAGGTCCTTCTTAGACTGACCGTTCTTCAGTCTGAAGAAGGGTCTTGACCCGGAACGTTGCCTATTCCTTCGCTCCATAGATGCTGCCTCACTTACTGAGTTTCTGCAGCTTTTTTGTCTACCTTCGATTTTTCCAGCATCTGCAGTTCTTTCTTAAACTGTAACTGTGGTAACCTTTCCACACAGAGGGTGGTGGGTGTATGGAACGAGCAGCCGGAGGAGGTAGTTGAGGGCAAGGACTATCTCAGTGTTTAAAAGACACTTGGACAGGTACACGGATAGGACAGGTTTAGAGGGACAAGGGCCATTGTGAGCGGTTTTGGGTCCCATATCTGAGGAAGGATGTGCTTGGCACTGCAGAGGGTCCAGAGGAGGTTTTCAAGAACGATCCCAGGAACGAATGGGTTAATGTACGATGAGCGTTTGTCTGCACTGGGCCTGGACTTGCTGGAGTTTGGAAGCATGAGGTGCAGTCGTCATTAAATGGCTTGGATAGAGTGGATGTGGAGAGGATGTTTCCCTAGTGGGAGAGTCTCGGACCAGAGGGCACAGCCTCAGAATTAAAGGCCGTTCTTTCAGAAAGGGGATGTGGGAATTTCTTTAGTCAGAGGGTGGTGAACCTGTGTGACTCTGTGACGCCCCTCCACCAGCCCAGTCCCCTCTCCCCCTTGTAACTCCCCACGGGATCGACCGTCCCACCCGGCATCACCATCGCACACGTCATCACCTTATGACCATGTGCGGGTCACAAAGGACACTACGGGGCATCAGCGGGTAGTGAGTGTGACATGAGGCAGCCATCTCGGTGCAAGGCATTTGCAGCAAGTGACTGACCGAGGGAAGGCTGCTGCCATCTTGGTGCAGGGCAATTAGTGGAACTGACTGTGACTGAAGAGTATGGAAGTCATCTTGGTGAGGGGCGATTGTAGCAATGGTGACCATCTTGGTGAGGGGCATCAACCACATTTTATATTATAGTGTGTTATATTGTATTATAGTGTGTTATATAGTGTGTTAAGGTGTATTATAGTGTACAATATTGTATTTGAGTGTGTTAAATATCATGTGTCATAGTGTATTATATTGTATTATGCTGCGTTATGTATTATAGTGCATTATAACCTTATTCCCTGGAGCGCAGGAGGATGAGGGATGATCTTATAAAGGTGTACAAAATCATGACAGGAATAGATTGAGTAGACGCACATAGTCTCTTGCCAGAGCAGAGGAATGGATCGGGTAGACGCACAGAGTCTCTTGCCAGAGTAGGGGAATCGAGGACCAGAGGACATTGGTTTAAGGTGAAAGGGAAAGATTTAATAGGAATCTGAGGTAGACAAAAAAGCTGGAGAAATTCAGCGGGTGAGCCAGCATCTATGGAGCGAAGGAATAGACTACGTTTCAGGTCGAGGTCCTTCTTAGACTGACCGTTCTTCAGTCTGAAGAAGGGTCTTGACCCGGAACGTTGCCTATTCCTTCGCTCCATAGATGCTGCCTCACTTACTGTGCTTCTGCAGCTTTTTTGTCTACCTTCGATTTTTCCAGCATCTGCAGTTCTTTCTTAAACTGTAACTGTGGTAGCCTTTCCACACAGAGGTGGTGGGTGTATTGAACGAGCAGCCGGAGGAGGTAGTTGAGGGCAAGGACTATCTCAGTGTTTAAAAGACACTTGGACAGGTACACGGATAGGACAGGTTTAGAGGGACAAGGGCCATTGTGAGCGGTTTTGGGTCCCATATCTGAGGAAGGATGTGCTTGGCACTGCAGAGGGTCCAGAGGAGGTTTTCAAGAACGATCCCAGGAACGAATGGGTTAATGTACGATGAGCGTTTGTCTGCACTGGGCCTGGACTTGCTGGAGTTTGGAAGCATGAGGTGCAGTCGTCATTAAATGGCTTGGATAGAGTGGATGTGGAGAGGATGTTTCCGTTAGTGGGAGAGTCTCGGACCAGAGGGCACAGCCTCAGAATTAAAGGCCGTTCTTTCAGAAAGGGATGGGGAGCAATTTCTTTAGTCAGAGGGTGGTGAACCTGTGTGACTCTGTGACTCCCCTCCACCAGCCCAGTCCCCTCTCCCCCTTGTAACTCCCCACGGGATCGACCGTCCCACCCGGCATCACCATCGCACACGTCATCACCTTATGACCATGTGCGGGTCACAAAGGACACTACGGGGCATCAGCGGGTAGTGAGTGTGACATGAGGCAGCCATCTCGGTGCAAGGCATTTGCAGCAAGTGACTGACCGAGGGAAGGCTGCTGCCATCTTGGTGCAGGGCAATTAGTGGAACTGACTGTGACTGAAGAGTATGGAAGTCATCTTGGTGAGGGGCGATTGTAGCAATGGTGACCATCTTGGTGAGGGCATCAACCACATTTTATATTATAGTGTGTTATATTGTATTATAGTGTGTTATATAGTGTGTTAAGGTGTATTATAGTGTACAATATTGTATTTGAGTGTGTTAAATATCATGTGTCATAGTGTATTATATTGTATTATGCTGCGTTATGTATTATAGTGCATTATAACCTTATTCCCTGGAGCGCAGGAGGATGAGGGATGATCTTATAAAGGTGTACAAAATCATGACAGGAATAGATTGAGTAGACGCACATAGTCTCTTGCCAGAGTAGAGGAATGGATCGGGTAGACGCACAGAGTCTCTTGCCAGAGTAGGGGAATCGAGGACCAGAGGACATTGGTTTAAGGTGAAAGGGAAAGATTTAATAGGAATCTGAGGTAGACAAAAAAGCTGGAGAAATTCAGCGGGTGAGCCAGCATCTATGGAGCGAAGGAATAGACTACGTTTCAGGTCGAGGTCCTTCTTAGACTGACCGTTCTTCAGTCTGAAGAAGGGTCTTGACCCGGAACGTTTGCCTATTCCTTCGCTCCATAGATGCTGCCTCACTTACTGTGCTTCTGCAGCTTTTTTGTCTACCTTCGATTTTTCCAGCATCTGCAGTTCTTTCTTAAACTGTAACTGTGGTAGCCTTTCCACACAGAGGGTGGTGGGTGTATGGAACGAGCAGCCGGAGGAGGTAGTTGAGGGCAAGGACTATCTCAGTGTTTAAAAGACACTTGGACAGGTACACGGATAGGACAGGTTTAGAGGGACAAGGGCCATTGTGAGCGGTTTTGGGTCCCATATCTGAGGAAGGATGTGCTTGGCACTGCAGAGGGTCCAGAGGAGGTTTTCAAGAACGATCCCAGGAACGAATGGGTTAATGTACGATGAGCGTTTGTCTGCACTGGGCCTGGACTTGCTGGAGTTTGGAAGCATGAGGTGCAGTCGTCATTAAATGGCTTGGATAGAGTGGATGTGGAGAGGATGTTTCCGTTAGTGGGAGAGTCTCGGACCAGAGGGCACAGCCTCAGAATTAAAGGCCGTTCTTTCAGAAAGGGGATGGGGAGGAATTTCTTTAGTCAGAGGGTGGTGAACCTGTGTGACTCTGTGACTCCCCTCCACCAGCCCAGTCCCCTCTCCCCCTTGTAACTCCCCACGGGATCGACCGTCCCACCCGGCATCACCATCGCACACGTCATCACCTTATGACCATGTGCGGGTCACAAAGGACACTACGGGGCATCAGCGGGTAGTGAGTGTGACATGAGGCAGCCATCTCGGTGCAAGGCATTTGCAGCAAGTGACTGACCGAGGGAAGGCTGCTGCCATCTTGGTGCAGGGCAATTAGTGGAACTGACTGTGACTGAAGAGTATGGAAGTCATCTTGGTGAGGGGCGATTGTAGCAATGGTGACCATCTTGGTGAGGGGCATCAACCACATTTTATATTATAGTGTGTTATATTGTATTATAGTGTGTTATATAGTGTGTTAAGGTGTATTATAGTGTACAATATTGTATTTGAGTGTGTTAAATATCATGTGTCATAGTGTATTATATTGTATTATGCTGCGTTATGTATTATAGTGCATTATAACCTTATTCCCTGGAGCGCAGGAGGATGAGGGATGATCTTATAAAGGTGTACAAAATCATGACAGGAATAGATTGAGTAGACGCACATAGTCTCTTGCCAGAGTAGAGGAATGGATCGGGTAGACGTACAGAGTCTCTTGCCAGAGTAGGGGAATCGAGGACCAGAGGACATTGGTTTAAGGTGAAAGGGAAAGATTAATAGGAATCTGAGGTAGACAAAAAAGCTGGAGAAATTCAGCGGGTGAGGCAGCGTCTATGGAGCGAAGGAATAGACTACGTTTCAGGTCGAGGTCCTTCTTAGACTGACCGATTTTCATTCTGAAGAAGGGTCTCGACCCAAAACGTTGCCTATTCCTTCGCTCCATAGATGCTGCCTCACTTACTGAGTTTCTGCAGCTTTTTTGTCTACCTTCGATTTTACCAGCATCTGCAGTTCTTTCTTAAACTGTAACTGCGGTAACCTATCCACACAGAGGGTGGGTACATGGAACGAGCTGCCGGAGGAGGTAGTTGGATGTGGAGAGGATGTTTCCACTAGTGGGAGAGTCACTGCAGAGGGTCCAGAGGAGGTTTTCAAGAACGATCCCAGGCACGAATGGGTTAATGTACGATGAGCGTTTGTCTGCACTGGGCCTGGACTTGCTAGAGTTTGGAAGAATGAGGTGCAGTCGTCATTAAATGGCTTGGATAGAGTGGATGTGGAGAGGATGTTTCCCTTAGTGGGAGAGTCTCGGACCAGAGGGCACAGCCTCAGAATTAAAGGCCGTTCTTTCAGAAAGGGGATGGGGAGGAATTTCTTTAGTCAGAGGGTGGTGAACCTGTGTGACTCTGTGACTCCCCTCCCCCAGCCCAGTCCCCTCTCCCCCTTGTAACTCCCCACGGGATCGACCGTCCCACCCGTCATCACCTTATGACCATGTGCGGGTCACAAAGGACACTACGGGGCATCAGCGGGTAGTGAGTGTGACATGAGGCAGCCATCTCGGTGCAAGGCATTTGCAGCAAGTGACTGACCGAGGGAAGGCTGCTGCCATCTTGGTGCAGGGCAATTAGTGGAACTGACTGTGACTGAAGAGTATGGAAGTCATCTTGGTGAGGGGCGATTGTAGCAATGGTGACCATCTTGGTGAGGGGCATCAACCACATTTTATATTATAGTGTGTTATATTGTATTATAGTGTGTTATATAGTGTGTTAAGGTGTATTATAGTGTACAATATTGTATTTGAGTGTGTTTAAATATCATGTGTCATAGTGTATTATATTGTATTATGCTGCGTTATGTATTATAGTGCATTATAACCTTATTCCCTGGAGCGCAGGAGGATGAGGGATGATCTTATAAAGGTGTACAAAATCATGACAGGAATAGATTGAGTAGACGCACATAGTCTCTTGCCAGAGTAGAGGAATAGATCGGGTAGAGACGCACAGAGTCTCTTGCCAGAGTAGGGGAATCGAGGACCAGAGGACATTGGTTTAAGGTGAAAGGGAAAGATTTAATAGGAATCTGAGGTAGACAAAAAAGCTGGAGAAATTCAGCGGGTGAGCCAGCATCTATGGAGCGAAGGAATAGACTACGTTTCAGGTCGAGGTCCTTCTTAGACTGACCGTTCTTCAGTCTGAAGAAGGGTCTTGACCCGGAACGTTGCCTATTCCTTCGCTCCATAGATGCTGCCTCACTTACTGTGCTTCTGCAGCTTTTTTGTCTACCTTCGATTTTTCCAGCATCTGCAGTTCTTTCTTAAACTGTAACTGTGGTAAGCCTTTCCACACAGAGGGTGGTGGTGTATTGAACGAGCAGCCGGAGGAGGTAGTTGAGGGCAAGGACTATCTCAGTGTTTAAAAGACACTTGGACAGGTACACGGATAGGACAGGTTTAGAGGGACAAGGGCCATTGTGAGCGGTTTTGGGTCCCATATCTGAGGAAGGATGTGCTTGGCACTGCAGAGGGTCCAGAGGAGGTTTTCAAGAACGATCCCAGGAACGAATGGGTTAATGTACGATGAGCGTTTGTCTGCACTGGGCCTGGACTTGCTGGAGTTTGGAAGAATGAGGTGCAGTCGTATTAAATGGCTTGGATAGAGTGGATGTGGAGAGGATGTTTCCCTTAGTGGGAGAGTCTCGGACCAGAGGGCACAGCCTCAGAATTAAAGGCCGTTCTTTCAGAAAGGGGATGGGGAGGAATTTCTTTAGTCAGAGGGTGGTGAACCTGTGTGACTCTGTGACTCCCCTCCCCCAGCCCAGTCCCCTCTCCCCCTTGTAACTCCCCACGGGATCGACCGTCCCACCCGGCATCACCATCGCACACGTCATCACCTTATGACCATGTGCGGGTCACAAAGGACACTACGGGGCATCAGCGGGTAGTGAGTGTGACTGAGGCAGCCATCTCGGTGCGGGGCATTTGCAGCAAGTGACTGACCGAGGGAAGGCTGCTGTCATTTTGGTGCAGGGCAATTAGGGGAACTGACTGTGACTGAAGAGTATGGAAGTCATCTTGGTGAGGGGCGATTGTAGCAATGGTGACCATCTTGGTGAGGGGCATCAACCACATTTTATATTATAGTGTGTTATATTGTATTATAGTGTGTTATATAGTGTGTTAAGGTGTATTATAGTGTACAATATTGTATTTGAGTGTGTTAAATATCATGTGTCATAGTGTATTATATTGTATTATGCTGCGTTATGTATTATAGTGCATTATAACCTTATTCCCTGGAGCGCAGGAGGATGAGGGATGATCTTATAAAGATGTACAAAATCATGACAGGAATAGATTGAGTAGATGCACATAGTCTCTTGCCAGAGTAGAGGAATGGATCGGGTAGACGCACAGAGTCTCTTGCCAGAGTAGGGGAATCGAGGACCAGAGGACATTGGTTTAAGGTGAAAGGGAAAGATTTAATAGGAATCTGAGGTAGACAAAAAAGCTGGAGAAATTCAGCGGGTGAGGCAGCATCTATGGAGCGAAGGAATAGACTACGTTTCAGGTCAAGGTCCTTCTTGGACTGACCGTTTTTCATTCTGAAGAAGGGTCTCGACCCAAAACGTTGCCTATTCCTTCGCTCCATAGATGCTGCCTCACTTACTGAGTTTCTGCAGCTTTTTTGTCTACCTTCGATTTTACCAGCATCTGCAGTTCTTTCTTAAACTGTAACTGCGGTAACCTATCCACACAGAGGGTGGGTACATGGAACGAGCTGCCGGAGGAGGTAGTTGGATGTGGAGAGGATGTTTTTCCACTAGTGGGAGAGTCTCAGACCAGAGGGCACAACCTCAGAATTAAAGGCCGTTCTTTCAGAAAGGGGATGGGGAGGAATTTCTTTAGTCAGAGGGTGGTGAACCTGTGTGACTCTGACTCCCCTTCCCCAGCCCAGTCCCCTCTCCCCCTTGTCACTCCCCACGGGATCGACCCTCCCACCCGGCATCACCATCCCACCCGTCATCACCTTATGACCATGTGCGGGTCACAAAGGACACTACGGGGCATCAGCGGGGAGTGATTGTGACTGAGGCAGCCATCTCGGTGCGGGGCATTTGCAGCAAGTGACTGACTGAGGGGAGGCTGCTGCCATCTTGGTGCAGGGCAATTAGTGGAAGTGACTGATTGAAGAGTATGGAAGCCATCTTGGTGAGGGGCATCAACCACATTTTGTATAATAGTGTTATATTGTATTATAGTGTGTTAAGGTGTGTTATAGTGTACAATATTGTTTTTGGGTGTGTTAAATATCATGTGTCATAGTGTATTATATTGTATCATGCTGCGTTATGTATTATAGTGCATTATAACTTTATTCCTTGGAGCGCAGGAGGATGAGGGATGATCTTATAAAGGTGTACAAAATCATGACAGGAATAGATTGAGTAAGACGCACATAGTCTCTTGCCAGAGTAGAGGAATAGATCGGGTAGAGACGCACAGAGTCTCTTGCCAGAGTAGGGGAATCAAGGACCAGAGGACATTGTTTTAAGGTGAAAGGGAAAGATTTAATACGAATCTGAGGTTGACAAAAATTCAGCGGGTGAGGCAGCATCTATGGAGCGAAGGAATAGACTACGTTTCAGGTTGAGGTCCTTCTTAGACTGAAGAAGGGTCTTGACCCGGAACGTTGCCTATTCCTTCGCTCCATAGATGCTGCCTCACTTACTGAGTTTCTGCAGCTTTTTTGTCTACCTTCGATTTTTCCAGCATCTGCAGTTCTTTCTTAAACTGTAACTGCGGTAACCTATCCACACAGAGGGTGGTGGGTGTATGGAACGAGCAGCCGGAGGAGGTAGTTGAGGGCAAGGACTATCTCAGTGTTTAAAAGACACTTGGACAGGTACACGGATAGGACAGGTTTAGAGGGACAAGGGCCATTGTGAGCGGTTTTTGGGTCCCATATCTGAGGAAGGATGTGCTTGGCACTGCAGAGGGTCCAGAGGAGGTTTTCAAGAACGATCCCAGGAACGAATGGGTTAATGTACGATGAGCGTTTGTCTGCACTGGGCCTGGACTTGCTGGAGTTTGGAAGAATGAGGTGCAGTCGTCATTAAATGGCTTGGATAGAGTGGATGTGGAGAGGATGTTTCCCCTAGTGGGAGAGTCTCGGACCAGAGGGCACAGCCTCAGAATTAAAGGCCGTTCTTTCAGAAAGGGGATGGTGAGGAATTTCTTTAGTCAGAGGGTGGTGAACCTATGTGACTCTGTGACTCCCCTCCCCTAGCTCTGCCCCCTCTCCCCTTTGCCACTCCCCACGGGATCGACCGTCCCACCGCATCACCATCGCACCGTCATCACCTTATGACCATGTGCGGGTCACAAAGGACACTACGGGGCATCAGCGGGTAGTGAGTGTGACTGAGGCAGCCATCTCGGTGCAAGGCATTTGCAGCAAGTGACTGACCGAGGGAAGGCTGCTGTCATCTTGGTGCAGGGCAATTAGTGGAACTGACTGTGACTGAAGAGTATGGAAGTCATCTTGGTGAGGGGCGATTGTAGCAATGGTGACCATCTTGGTGAGGGGCATCAACCACATTTTATATTATAGTGTGTTATATTGTATTATAGTGTGTTATAGTGTGTTAAGGTGTATTATAGTGTACAATATTGTATTTGAGTGTGTTAAATATCATGTGTCATAGTGTATTATATTGTATTATGCTGCGTTATGTATTATAGTGCATTATAACCTTATTCCCTGGAGCGCAGGAGGATGAGGGATGATCTTATAAAGGTGTACAAAATCATGACAGGAATAGATTGAGTAGATGCACATAGTCTCTTGCCAGAGTAGAGGAATAGATCGGGTAGAGACGCACAGAGTCTCTTGCCAGAGTAGGGGAATCGAGGACCAGAGGACATTGGTTTAAGGTGAAAGGGAAAGATTTAATAGGAATCTGAGGTAGACAAAAAAGCTGGAGAAATTCAGCGGGTGAGGCAGCATCTATGGAGCGAAGGAATAGACTACGTTTCAGGTCAAGGTCCTTCTTGGACTGACCGTTTTTTTCATTCTGAAGAAGGGTCTCGACCCAAAACGTTGCCTATTCCTTCGCTCCATAGATGCTGCCTCACTTACTGAGTTTCTGCAGCTTCTTTGTCTACCTTCGATTTTTCCAGCATCTGCAGTTCTTTCTTAAACTGTAACTGCGGTAACCTATCCACACAGAGGGTGGGTACATGGAACGAGCTGCCGGAGGAGGTAGTTGGATGTGGAGAGGATGTTTCCACTAGTGGGAGAGTCTCGGACCAGAGGGCACAGCCTCAGAATTAAAGGCCGTTCTTTCAGAAAGGGGATGGGGAGGAATTTCTTTAGTCAGAGGGTGGTGAATCTGTGTGTCTCTGACTCCCCTTCCCCAGCCCTGTCCCCTCTCCCCCTTGTCACTCCCCACGGGATCGACCCTCCCACCCGGCATCACCATCGCACACGTCATCACCTTATGACCATGTGCGGGTCACAAAGGACACTACGGGGCATCAGCGGGGAGTGAGTGTGACTGAGGCAGCCATCTCGGTGCGGGGCATTTGCAGCAAGTGACTGACTGAGGGGAGGCTGCTGCCATCTTGGTGCAGGGCAATTAGTGGAAGTGACTGATTGAAGAGTATGGAAGCCATCTTGGTGAGGGGCGTTTGTAGCAATGGCGACCATCTTGGTGAGGGGCATCAACCACATTTTGTATAATAGTGTTATATTGTATTATAGTGTGTGATATAGTGTGTTAGAGTGTACAATATTGTTTTTGGGTGTGTTAAATATCATGTGTCAGAGTGTATTATATTGTATCATGCTGCGTTATGTATTATAGTGCATTATAACTTTATTCCTTGGAGCGCAGGAGGATGAGGGATGATCTTATAAAGGTGTACAAAATCATGACAGGAATAGATTGAGTAAGACGCACATAGTCTCTTGCCAGAGTAGAGGAATAGATCGGGTAGAGACGCACAGAGTCTCTTGCCAGAGTAGGGGAATCAAGGACCAGAGGACATTGTTTTAAGGTGAAAGGGAAAGATTTAATAGGAATCTGAGGTAGACAAAAATTCAGCGGGTAAGGCAGCATCTATGGAGCGAAGAAATAGACTACGTTTCAGGTCGAGGTCCTTCTTAGACTGACCGTTCTTCAGTCTGAAGAAGGGTCTCGACCCGGAACGTTGCCTATTCGTTTGTGACGGCGGCCATTTTAACTCCGCGGTCATGTGGCGGCCATTTTAAGCATCCTGTGGTGTTGGCCATTTTAATTCCACCGTAACAGCAGCCATTTTAGTTTAGCGAGTTTCGTTTAGTTTATTGCCACGTGTACCGAGGTACAGTGAAAAGCTTTTTTGTTGCGTGCTATCCAGTCAGCGGAAAGACTATACATTGGAGACCCTCGGACAATCGAGCCATTCACAGTGTACGATGCAAGTTAGTCCGAGGGTCTCCGATGATGGGAGGTCAGGACCGTTGTCCAGTTGGTGAGAGGACGGTTCAGTTGCCTGATAACAGCCGGAAAGAAACTGCCCCTGAATCTGGAGGTGTGCGCGACTTCACAGTTTACCTCTTGAAGAGGGAGAAGAGGGAGTGACTGGGGTGAGACATGTCCTTGATTAATCTGCTGACCTTGCGGAGGCAGCGTGAGGTGTAGATGGAGTCGATGGAAGGCTAGTTGGTTTGTGTGTGTGATAGTCTGGGCTGCGTCCATAACTCGCTGCGATTTCTTGCGGGTCTTGGATGGAGCTGTTCCCAAACCGTGCTGTGATGCATCCCGATAAACCGGGCAGTCAGGAGGGTCATCCTGAAACAGTCCCTGAATCTGGAGGTGCCTGTTTTCACACTTTTATGTCCACAGTGTCAGCAGCCATTATAACTCCATGGCTGAGGACGGCCATTTTGACTCCCCCAGCTACGGTGGCCATTAGCGTCTATGGCCATTTTGATGCCTCTCCTCTCCTCTCTTGCGGTTCGGCAGGTGCTTCAGCGAGGAGCCGTGCGTGGTGGTGCCGCCGGTTCGCGGCGTGCTGGACGTGCTGCAACCCGACGGGACCCGCATCTCGCTGAGCGGCAAGCGACATCTGGACTATGAGAGAGCGCGCAGTGTTCCCCTCTTCCCCAGCCTCAGGGTCACCTGCTCTATCACCCACCACCTGCAGCCCCACAAAACCCCCCGCTCCCACCACCTCCGGTGAGTCACGGGGAAGGGGCGGGGAGGGGGGTGGACAGGAAGTGGGAACAGGAAACGGAGACAGGAAGAGTAAGTCGGGCACACGGGGCAAGATGTGTCTGACAGGAAGTGGGGCACAGGGAAAGATGTGGGGCATTGGAAGTGGGAACTGGAAGTGGGGTGCAGGAACAGGAAGCGATGCACAGAAAGTGGGGACAGGAAACGGAGACAGGAAGTGCGTACGTGTTTGCACGTGTGCGTGCGTGTGTGTACGTGTGCGTGCGTGTGTGTACGTGTGCGTGCGTGTGTGTACGTGTGCATACGTGTTTGCACGTGTGCGTGCGTGTGTGTACGTGTGCATGCTGGTGTGTGCGTGTATGTACGTGTGCGTACGTGTTTGTATGTGTGCGTGCGTGTGTGTACGTGTGCGTACGTGTTTGCACATGTGCGTACGTGTTTGTACGTGTGCATACGTGTTTGCACGTGTGCATACGTGTTTGCACGTGTGCGTGCGTGTGTACGTGTGCATGCTGGTGTACGTGTGCGTGCGTGTGTGTACGTGTGCATGCTGGTGTGTACGTGTGCGTGCGTGTGTGTACGTGTGCGTACGTGTTTGCACGTGTGCATACGTGTTTGCACGTGTGCGTGCGTGTGTGTACGTGTGCATACGTGTTTGCACGTGTGTGTACGTGTGTGTACGTGTGCGTACGTGTTTGCACATGTGCGTACGTGTTTGCACGTGTGCGTGCGTGTGTGTATGTGCGTGCGTGTGTACGTGTGCATGCTGGTGTGCGCGAGGGGACTGTGCGGAGGGGGCTTCTGTGTTTAACCTTTTCTCTCCCTCTGCCTCCTCTATCTCCTCCGGAGGGATAAATCTCTCCCCTCCCTCCTCTCTCCCAAATTCTCCCCTCTCCCCTCCCTCCTCTCTCTCCCCCACTCTCCCCCTTCCCCCTCTCCCTCTCCCCCTCTCTCTTTCCCCTCCCCCCTCTCTCCCAACCCTCTCCCCCTCTCTCTCCCTCCCTCTCTCCCCTTCCTGCCTCTCTCTCCCCCTCTCTCCCCTCTCTCTCTCTCTCTCCTCCCCTTTCTCTCCCCTCTCACTCCTCTCTCTCCCCCTCTCTCTCTCTCCTCTCCCCTCCCTCTCTCCCCCTCTCTCTCTCTCCCCTCCCTGTCTCTCCCCCCTCTCTCTCTCTCTCTCCCCATCTCTCTCTCTCTCCCCTCTCCCCCCTCTCCCCATCTCTCCCCTCCCTCTCTCCCCTCTCTCTCTCTCTCCCCCATCTCTCTCTCTCTCTCCCCTCTCCCCTCTCTCTCTCTCTCTCTCTCCCCTCTCTCTCTCTCTCTCTCTCTCTCTCTCCCCATCTCTCTCTCTCTCCCCTCTCCCTCCCTCTCTCTCTCTCTCTCTCCCCCACCAGGTCAATGTCCTCCATTCTCTGGGTTCTCCAGCCAAGCCCAGCCACCTCCAGTCGTGTCACCAGTCTGTTCACACCGCTCGCCGGCCCCACCACGAGATGGGTGGTCACCGATTCGCCGTCCGACACCGCTCCGGTAAGTCCACGCGGGATCCAACTGGGGGTCGTGGGGGTCAAAGGGCGGGTGTCCGGGCCATTGGGGGCATCCACCGGGTCACCGGGGAACCAACGAAGGCAATGGGGGGGAGGGGGTCAATTGGGGTCATCAGGGGTCAATTGGGGTCGACGAGGTTATTTGGACTTAGTCACTGGGGGGTTCAATTAGGGTCATCAAGGGTCAGCTGGGGTCACCGAACCTTCCATGGGGTCAAGGCGGGGTCGCCAAGGTTCACTGGAGTTCAACAGGGGTTGTGCATTTGGGAAGAGAGTGCTCGCATCGTGAATCCCATGGGGCAGAGGGAGAGAGAGAGGGGTGTAGAGAGAGGGGGGAGGGAGAGAGAAGGGGGAGAGGTGGGATCTTATTAACCTTTGACCTCTCCCCATAGACCCCAGACCTACGAGCAGCGGCAGGGGTCGTCCGAGGTCGCGGGAGGTCATGACCCCGTGAACCCTGGCCTGGAGGCGGCGGCCGATCGCCGGTATTGACTGACCGACCCCTGACACCCCGTGACCCTGCTTCATTGCCGTGACCCTTGACCCAGAGACCACCACGATCCAGGGACCTGTGACCCCTGGTCTCGTCTCCCCCCCCCTCCCCCCCCTCCCCTCCTCCCCCCCCTCCCCCCCCTCCCCCCTCCCCCCCCCTCCCCCCTCCTCCCCCCCCCTCCGCTCCCCTCTCTCCTCCCCTCCCCCCTCTCCACTCTCCCCCCTCTCCCCCCCCTCCCCTCCCCTGGAGAGAAGGAGTGACAGACAGAGGGAGTGAGATAGGGAGGGAGGGGGAGAGGGGGGGTGAGAGAGGAAGGGGGGCGAGAGAGAGAGAACGAGGGAGGGGGAGACGGAGAGGGGGAGGGGGGGGGAGGTAGACGGTGGGAGAGGGGAGGGGGGGTGACCGAGGGGGAAACAGGGGGGAGAGGGGAGGGAGAGACAAGAGGGGGGGAGAGACAAGAGGGGGGGAGAGACAAGAGGGGGGGAGAGACAGCGGGGGAGGGAGGGCGGGAGGGAGAGCGGGAGGGAGAAGCGGGAGCGAGGGAGGGAGAGAGGGAGGGAGAGACGGAGAGAGTGCGAGGGGAGAGAGAGGGAGAGAGAGAAAGAGAGAGGGAGAGAGGGTGGAGATGGAGAGAGAGGGAGAGAGTGGGAAAGGAGGGGAGAGTGAGGGAGAGAGAGAGAGGGGGGAGGGGGGAGAGAGGGAGAGAGAGGGGGAGGGAGAGAGGGAGGGAGGGAGAGAGGGGAGAGAGGGAGGGATGAGAGAGAGAGAGAGAGAGAGGGGGAGAGGGAGAGAAGAGAGAGGGAGAGAGAGAGGGGAGAGGAGAGAGAGAGAGAGAGAGGGGGAGGGAGAGAGAGAGGAAGAGAGAGGGAGGGGTTAGAGAGAGGGGGCAGAGGAAGGGAATGGGGAGCGGGAGAGGGGGAGGGAGAGAGAGAGGAAGAGGGAGGGGTTAGAGAGAGAGGGGGTAGAGGAAGGGAAGGGGGAGCGGGAGAGAGGGGGATGGAGAAAGAGGGAGGGAGAGAGAAAGAGGGGGAGAGGAGAGAGAAAGAAAGGGGGAGGGAGAGGGGGAGGCAGAGGGTTGAAGTGCATTATCGTCAGGTGTAGTGAGGTACAGTGAAAGGTTTTGCTGTGTGTGTTAAGCAGACAGATCAGACATAACTGAACGTAAATACAGTGCCCTCCATAATGTTTGGGACAAAGACCCATCATTTATTTATTTGCCTCTGTACTCCACATTTTGAGATTTGTAATTTCAAATCACATGGAGTACAGAGGCAAATAAATAAATGATGGGTCTTTGTCCCAAACATTATGCAGGGCACTCCATATTGTTCATTACTGTGGAGAGAGGGGGAGAGGCTGGTGTGAATGTGAGAGAGAGAGAGAGAGAGGGAGAGAGGAAGGAGAGAGTGGGAGAGGGTGGTGTGAATGTGTGTGAGAGAGAGAGAGGGAGAGGGGAGAGGGGAGAGAGAGGGTGGTGTGAATGAGAGAGAGAGAGAGAGAGAGAGAGGAGAGGATGGTGCGAATATCAGAGAGAGAGAGAGAGAGAGTGAGAGAGGGGAGAGGATGGTGTGAATGTGTGTGAGAGAGAGAGAGAAGAGGAAGGAGAAAGGGGAGAGGATGGTGTGAATGTGTGAGAGAGAGAGAGAGAGAGAGAGAGAGAGAGAGAGAGAGAGGAAGGAGAAAGGGGAGAGGGTGTGAATGTGTGTGTGAGAGAGAGAGAGAGAGAGAGAGAGGGAGAGCAAGAGAGAAAGGAGAGGTGTGAATGTGAGAGAGAGAGAGAGAGAGAGGAAGGAGAGAGTGGGAGAGGATGGTGTGAATGTGAGAGAGAGAGAGAGAGAGAGGAGAGGAAGGAGAAAGGGGAGAGGATGGTGTGAATGTTGTGAGGGAGAGAGAGAGAGAGAGAGAGAGAGGGGAGATCTTCATCTCTCACCGATCCTTTGAGGGGTGAGAGGATGGTGTGAATGTGAGAGAGAGAGCGAGAGAGATGGGAGAGGAAGGAGAGAGGGTTGAGAGGATGGTGTGAATGTGACACAGAGAGAGAGAGAGAGAGAGAGAGAGAGGATGGTGTGAATATCAGTGAGAGAGCGAGCGAGAGAGAGAGGGAGGAAGGAGAAAGGGGAGATGATGGTGTGAATGTGAAGTGTGAGAGAGAAGAAGGAGAGAGGGGAGGATGGTGTGAATGGATAGAGAGAGAGAGGATGGTGTGAATGTGAGAGAGAGACAGAGAGCGAGAGAGAGGGGGATAGGAAGGAGAAGAGGGGAGAGGATGGTGTGAATGTGAGAGAGAAGAGGGAGAGAGAGAGTGTCGTAGATTAATACTGTGTGGAAACAGGCCCTTCATTGAGGACCTTGCCCATTTCCTGTGGTTCCACACAGAGGTGACCACTTTGATTCCTGAGAGGTCGCACTCTCTCTAGTTACCCTTTTCCCCCATTAGAGGGGGGAGGATGTGTGAATGTGAGTTGGTGTGAGAGTTGGGGAAGTGCAGTGCGGGGCAGATGTGGGGAATGTGAAAGTGAGTGTGGAGGAGAGAGGAGGTGTAGAGAGTGCAGAGGGAAGGGAGGAGAGGGATTTGTAGTAGGGAAATGAGAGACTAGGATTCTCTCTTTCTTCTTCACTCTCTATCGCTTTCTCGCCCTATATCTCGCTCTTTCACTCTCTCTCTCTCTCTCCCCTCTCTGTCCCTCTCTCCCCCGCTCTTTCTCTCTCACACTCTCTTCCTCTCTCTCTCCATCTCCCTCTCCCTCTCTCCCTCTCTTCCTCACCCCTCTCTCTCTCTCTCTTTCCCTCTCCCTCTCTCTCTCTCTCTCTCACACTCTCTCTCTCTCTCTTTCTCTCTCTCTTTCTCACTCTCTTTCTCTGTTTTCCTTTCGATCGCTCTCTCTGCTCTCTCCCCCCCTCTACCTCCTTCACTCTCTCTCCCCTCTCCCTCTCTCCTCTCTCCCTCTCCTCTCTCTCTCTCTCTCTCTCTTTCTCTCTCTCTCTCTCTCTCTCTCTCTCTCTCTCTCTCTCTCCTCTCCTCTCTGCTCCTTCACCGCCCCCTCTCCCTCCCTCCCCTCTCTCCTCCTCCTCCCTGCCAGCTCTCGCCCCCCCTCCCATCTCCTCTCACCTCATCCCCTCACCTCCCCTCCCCTCTCCTCACCTCCCCTCTCTCCCCACTCCTCCCATCCTCCAACATCACATTGTGTGATTGGCTTTCCATCGTGGCCAGAATTAAAACACCCCTCTGCTCATCACTCGCCTTCAGGCTGTGGAACTCTCTGCCCAGAGGGCGGTGGAGGCCGGATCTCTGGATGCTTTCAAGAGAGAGTTAGATAGGGCTCTTAAAGAGCGGGGGGGGGTGGGGAGAAGGCAGGAACTGATTGTTGGATGATCAGCCATGATCACATTGAATTGCTGGCTCGAAGGGCCTGGCCTAACCATGTCTATTGTATCAACCGGCACGTCCGCTCCACACACCCACGACACACGATGCACGCTATTTGCCCACTCACTAATAATTGTCCAATGATACACTACACACCTGCAGTGCACCTCACTGGCCATAGACCATGGACACACCAGCACACACCCATTAATACACTTTCACCAATGCACATGGATACACACTTCAACACACCAATGCACCAATCACTCACACACCAATCTACCTGAGACCCACTACACACTCACCAATGCACACTACACACTGTTGGCACGTCAGTGCACAAGGACTGATCCACACTCACACACTCACTCACAATCACTGACACACAAATATTGATGCCCAACACAACCGCTAGTCTCACCAATGCACGCCTAGCACAATCATTGATACATGCTGTAGATTGGCTTATTGCATGCTAGCCAATCACAGTGCATGTGCGATTAGATGCAGCAGCTCGGAGCTGTCGGGGTGGGAGATTGAACCTTCACGTGGTCCATCTGGACGAATGCAATTGCACAAACAAGATCACATAGAGCAAGTTGACCTCCAACTCTAAATAAAGAAGAAGAGGAAGGAGCTGTAACGTACTGCACATCCTATGCTGTGTAAGTGCTTTAATAAAAATGGGTTGTATCTGAAGAAGGGTCTCGACCCGAAACGTCGTCTATCTCCTTTCGCTCCTTAGATGCTGCTGCACCCGCTGAGTTTTCTCCAGCCTTTTGTGTACCCTGGGTTGTATCTTAACGTGTGTTTGGATCACCTTGTTACACATACATTCGCATGCCAATGCACAATCACGGGTGGACACTCATCGACACACCAGTGCACACAATGATGTGCAAATACTGTTACTGTTACACTGTTACACACCAATGCACAGGCACCAGGACACACATTTGCACACTCGGACACACATACTGACGCAGAGTGACTGTCACGGGAGGGAGGGAATGGGGAAGGGCGGTTGCACACTGACTGATTTCCAGTATTCCCGTGCTCACTGGATCAGTGAGTGTGCAAGGGTGAGCGTGCCACGGGGGGAGCATGCGGCATCGCAGAGTGTGCATTGGAGCTGAATTGGTGCGTCTGCAACCATGCACCGGAGCATTGTAATGTCGAGCATGCACTGCAGCCCTGCACCAGCAACCGTTGCACTGTTGTCCGATGCATCAAAGAACATTCACCGCTCAGCATTCCGGTGGGGGCACTGTGAGTTTGGCTGCCCTGCCAGCAGCGTGTTCGTTATTTCTACTTTTTTTGGGTTTTTTGGTGTGTCTAGTGTTAGTTTGCGCGTCTCTTGATGTGTCTTGTGTGGGGGGTAGTGGGGAGGGGAAAGGGGGGACCGTTTTCGGCCGTCTCCTCAACGGAGAGGCAACTTTTTCCATGTTGCCTCCCTCGCGGCCTTTCTGCCATTCCTATTTCCACGAATCACAGCTTGGATTGAAGCGGCCTTTCCTGGAGCCGGGCCCAGAGCATCGGCAGCAGGCGCAGTGGGGACTTTCCATGGCGGAGCGGGCGAACCCTTGCCGGGGGTCGCCAGAGAGGAGTGCTCTGACCGCTGGCCTGGTGACATTAGCATCATGGGGCTGTGGTCTGCGGAGCTCTCTAGCAGCTGACGTGGCGTGGACTTACCAGGCCCGTACGAAGCTTTTCAAAAAAGGGGGGTGGCATGACAGGATTATAAAAATGTTATGTGAAGTAATGTGTGCATTTATTTCAGAAATAATTTTGGTGGAGTCAAGATTAATAATTGCAGGGCTGCCAAGTTTCACATGAGCATTTCCGTATTTTGGTTGGCTGAAAATCAGTATTTTCTTGGGGAAATCGCTATTTCTCACTTAAATGCAATGGAACGTACTACACAGAAACTGGATTTTTGAAAATCAGTGTTTTTTGCTCGCAACCTCATGTATTCTCAAATATCATTATGGAATGCTGAAAATCAGGACTACTGAATTGTGAAACCATTTTTGAAATGTGAATTTATAATTCTTGATTTTGATTCCATTACTTAAAAATATATAATTTTTAAGAAGGGAGGGAGAGAGAAAACGGGGAATTACAGACCAGTCAGTCTAACATCGGTAGTGGGGAAACTGCTAGAGTCAGTTATTAAAGATGGGATAGCAGCACATTTGGAAAGTGGTGAAATCATTGGACAAAGTCAGCATGGATTTACGAAAGCTAAATCATGTCTGACGAATCTTGTGGAATTTTTCGAGGATGTAACTAGTAGCGTGGATAAGGGAGAACCAGTGGATGTGGTATATCTGGACTTGCAGAAGGCTTTCGACAAGGTCCCACATAAGAGATTAGTATACAAACTTAAAGCATACGGTATTAGGGGTTCAGTATTGATGTGGATAGAGAACTGGCTGGCAAACAGGAAGCAAAGAGTAGGAGTAAACGGGTCCTTTTCACAATGGCAGGCAGTGACTAGTGGGGTACCGCAGGGCTCAGTGCTGGGACCCCAGCTATTTACAATATATATTAATGATCTGGATGAGGGAATTGAAGGCAATATCTCCAAGTTTGCAGATGACACTAAGCTGGGGGGCAGTGTTCGCTGTGAGGAGGATGCTAGGAGACTGCAAGGTGACTTGGATAGGCTGGGTGAGTGGGCAAATGTTTGGGCAGATGCAGTATAATGTGGATAAATGTGAGGTTATCCACTTTGGTGGCAAAAAACAGGAAAGCAGACTATTATTTTAATGGTGGCCGATTAGGAAAAGGGGAGATGCAGCGAGACCTGGGTGTCATGGTACACCAGTCATTGAAAGTAGGCATGCAGGTGCAGCAGGCAGTGAAAAAAGCGAATGGTATGTTAGCTTTCATAGCAAAAGGATTTGAGTACAGGAGCAGGGAGTTCTATTCAGGAGGTTGAGACCACACCTAGTGTTGGTCTCCAAATCTGAGGAAGTTGTAGAGGGACAGAGAAGTTCACCAGGTCTTGGTGAGACTGGATAGACACTCTCTGGAGTATTGCGTACATTGTTTTTGGTCCAGGACAAGGGGTTACCAAATCTGAGAAGGACATTTTTGAAATGTGAATTTATAGTTGGATTCTTGATTTTGATTCATGATCATTACTTAAAAATATATAATAATATACATACATTTCACAATTCATCATATGGTTTACCAAACAATCAAACATGCTGGCATGATGCTGCATAATCATTCAGGTGCTCCTGGATGTATATTGCCATTTACCCCTACTACTAATGCAAAGGCAGTAGTTGGCCTTAGCCTATATGCCATTCCTGGTTCCACGAATATAGCATCTCAGACCAGTTTATCCAGCATGGCAGTCCTCAGTTTGTTAATGCTGTCAAAGCATGTGTCGTTCCGCAGTACACTGATGTAGGGTGGCCCCACTTCTACCACTTCTTGCAGTGCCATGTTTGGTCTCCCGAAGTGTGACTTTATCTTTAATGGCAGTCCTCAGTTCGTTAACACTGTCCAAGGCCAGTCATTCCGCAGCTAGTACACTGATGCCGGTAGCCCACCTCTACCTCTTCTTGCAGTGCCCTGTTCAGGCTCCCAAAGTGTGAGGGGATTAGCAGACAGTTTAGGATTCCTCTCACAGACCAGCATATATTGCCATTTAGCCAGAAATCACATTTTCCAGTTCCATTTTTCGAGAATGTACCTGTGCAAACCCAGTCACCACTATGTCCAAGTCATGGGCAATGTCATAGTGAATGTACATGAAGGCAAGTGCAGACAGCCTGTCATTGCTCATGGAAGTCCTGGGTGGTGATGCAGGCGACGGACACGCGTGGCACGCCTGCATTTATTGCCATTTAGCCAGAATTCATGTTTTTCCAGTTCCATTTTCCAACAATGTAACTGCAAACCTAGTCACGACTTTGTCCAAGTTATGGGCAAAGTCACAGTGAATGTGGATTAAGGTGACTGCAGACAGGTGATTGCATGGAAGTCCTGGTCTTTGCTTCTTCATGGATGAGAAAACGTGTTTGTTCACGTTGGCTGGATCAAAGTAAGAAGCCGAGCGAGATCGCGCCCACTGCAAGCATGCCGCCCGAGGCGAGTGTCTCTCTGCCGCTCAGGCTCATGACCAAAGGTCTCAGCTGCCTCCGCAGTCAAATGGAAGGGGACAAGCGGGGTCGGCAGAGCGCCGTGCAGAGACTGGCTGCAGACAAGGCCCAATGCTTGAAGAGCCAGACGGCAAGGTGGTGCAAAGTGGAGCCCAGTGGTTTGGGCAGCTGTGCCCCGAGGAAGGCAGCAGTAGCGGCAGCGGGGCCAGCAGCAACACAAATACTTACCTGACCTCCAGCAGAGCGGGCAGCTGGTGCTCCCGCCTGACATCGTGCATCGCTCCAGCTCCAAGTGGCAGCTCAGGCCTGATTCGCTGGTCACGCTGGTACCTGCAGAAGTGCGAGTTTGTGCAAGGAGCGGCGGCCACCAGCAGCGCCCGCAGTTTCAAGGGCAGTGGCAGCCTGGTCCTGCGGCTGCTGGCCGGCTCTAGCTCTGCAGGGGCTGGCAAGGGGAGCAGCAAAGTCGGAAAGGGGGAGAATTAGCAGAGGGTACAGCACCCCAGGGTTCACAAGTAACCACACCAGCAGCACTCCAGGGTTCACAAGTAACCACACCAGCATCACCCCAGGGAGAAACAGCAGCCTCGCCAGCAACACCCCAGGGTGCATAAGTAACTACACCAGCAGCACCCAAGGGTGCACAAGTAACCACGCCAGCAGCTCCATGAGAATCTGCAACAGGTCATCCCAAGGACACTGCAGTTTAATGTTTCACGTGTTCCAATTTAAGAATCCATCTTTATGGATTATTACTTGATTGCATTCCATATCAAACATAGTCAATGTTGGCTCTGAAGACATTTCCCGCGCAGTAGGGTCGTGGGGTGGGGGGGTGAGGGGAGGTGGGTGAATCAGAGCAGGATGGATAGATGGCGGGGGGTTGAGAAGGTAATCAATAGACAATAGGTGCAGGAGTAGGCCATTCGGCCCTTCGAGCCAGCACCGCCATTCAATGTGATCATGGCTGATCATTCCCAATCAGTACCCCGTTCCTGCCTTCTCCCCATATCCCCTGACTCCGCTATTTTTAAGAGCCCTATCTAGCTCTCTCTTGAAAGAATCCAGAGAACCTGCCTTCACCGCCCTAAGAGGCAGAGAATTCCACAGACGGTGCAGAATGGATGGATCGAGGCAGGGGAATCAGTGCTGGTCGGTTGGATTAGGTAAAATTGTGAGGGGAGAGCGCGGGGGATTTCAGTAGCGATCAGTACGGGATGGATGGATGAATGAATGAATGCCTTTTTATTGTCACTATACACATGTACAATGAGATTAAAAGCTGCTCCTACTCAGTGTAAAAACAAAAAGGGGGAGGGGGAATAAGGTGCACAGTTTCTGCGACGCTATACACATATCTATAAAAGACAATGGATAAATAGAATTACAGTTACAGTACAATTACAGTAGGTGGATAGATGAAGGTCCGGGGGTTAGGCTGTGAAGTCAGTGCATGTGTGAGTTCAGGGAGATCATGGATTTTGGAAAGAAACTGTTCTTGAGTCTATTTGTCCTTGTGCTGATGCACCTATAGCACCTCCCTGAGGGCAGCAGGTTGCACAGGCCAAATGCAGGATGGGAGCTGTCCTTGATAAGTTCTTCGCCCTGCTGGGGGCAGCGGGAGGTGTAAATGTCCATCAGAGAGGGGAGAGGGCAGCCGATGATCTTCTGTGCTGCCCTAACTACTCTCTGAAGCCTCTCCCTGTCAGCATGGTGCAGCTGCCGTATGTACCATGCTGTAAAGCAGTATGTCAACAGGCTCTCAATGGACGAGCGGTAGAAGGTCAGCAGCAGGTTGGAGTCCAGGTTGTGCTTCCTGAGGACCCTCGGGAAGTGCAGCCGCTGCTGAGCCTTCTTGATGACCGCTGTGATGTTATCTGTCCAGGAGATGTCAGCGGAGATAAGGACGCCGAGAAACGGAAGGTGTAGACCCTCTCACACACTCACCGTTGATGTATAAGGGAGCTAAGTCGGTGCTGTGGGGGGGGGGGCGGGAATCAGTACAAAATGGCTGGGAGGACAGTACCAGGATGGATGGGGACAGTACAGGATGGATGCAAAGGGACAGTAACAGGATGGATGGGGGACATTTACAGGATGGATGGGGACAGTACAGGATGGATGGGGGACAGTACAGGATGGATGGACAGCCTACAGGATGGATGGGACAGTACAGGATGGATGGGGACAGTACAGGATAGGATGGGGACAGTACAGGATGGATGGGGTGTGGGGGGGATGGGGGGACAGTACAGGATGGATGGGGACAGTACATGGGATGGATGGATGGGGGGACAGTACAGGATGGATGGGGACAGTACAGGATGGATTGGGGACAGTACAGTAAAGGATGATGGGGACAGTACAGGATGGATGGGGGGACAGTAAGGATGGATGGGGGACAGTACAAAAGGATAGGATGGGGACAGTACAGGATGGATGGGGACAGTACAGGTGGATGGGGACAGACAGTGGAAGGGACAGGAGTACAGATGGGGGGGACAGTACAGGATGGATGGGGATAAACAGGATGGGGACAGTACAGGATGATGGGGAAGTACATAGAAATGGATGGGGGATACAAGGATGGATGGGGGACAGTTACAGGATGATGGGGGACAGTACAGGATGGATGGGGATACAGGGATGGGGACAGACAGTGGGGAACAGGTGGATGGGGGATACGGATGATGGGGGAACAGTACAGGATGGATGGGGACAGTACAGGGAGGATGGATGGGACAGTACAGGAGGATGGGACAGTACATGGAGGATGGGGGACAGTACAGGATGGATGGGGGGACTGTACAATGGTGGGACAGTACAGGGGATGGGGGACAGTACACATGGCAAGGAGTACAGGATGTGATGGGGGGACAGTACAGGATGGATGGGGACAGTTATCAGGAATGGGAGGAAAGTACAGGATGGATGGGGACAGTTACAGGATGGATGGGGACATTACAGGATGAATGGGGGAACAGTACAGCGATGGGATATGGGGACAGTACAGGATGGATGGGGACAGTACAGGATGGATGGGGGAACAGTACAGGAATGGATACAGGTGGGGGGGACAGTACAGGAGGATGGGGGGAACAAGTAACAGATGAAATGGGGGACGTACAGGATCTGGAGACTACAGGAATGGATGGGGACATACAGGATGGATGGGGACAGTACAGGATGAATGGGGATGAATGGGACAGTACAGGATGGGGACAGAACAGGATGGGGGACAGTACAGAAATGGGATGGGGACAGTACAAGGACGGCATGGGACAGTACAATGGCATGGGGACAGTACAGGTGGATTGGGGACAGTACAGGATGGATGGGGGGGACAGTACAGGATGGGGACAGTACAAGGATGGGGGGACAGACAGTACAGGATGGATAGGGGGGACAGTACAGGATGGATGGGGAATGATGGGGGACAGGTAACGAGATGATGGGACAGTACAGGATGGTGGGGACAGTACCGTGGAGGGAATGGGACAAGTACAGGATGGGGGGATCATACAGGAGGTTGAGGGGGAGATGGACTGAATGCGTGGGGGGGGGAAGTGGAATGGCAAGGAGTAGAGTGAGGGGGGGGGGTTGAGGGAGGAGGTGTAACTGAGTGAACTGCACACACCAGCTGTAAGTGACTGGTGCCAGCCCCACCAGCCATGACTCACTGAAGTGCCACCCACCAGCCATGACTCACTGAACTGCAAGTCCATAGAATCCATTCAGTCCACATGTCCATACTATCCCTCTGGAAACCAGTCCCTTCAGCCCACAAACACCCATACTCGCGCTCCAGAGAGCCACGCAAGGATAGACATTCCTCCTTCATTGCTGTTGATCTGTAAAAAAATATGAAAATAATCTACAATTTTGTCCACCCTCTCCCCCATCATTCTCACAGTGTTTGTAACATGTTTTTCAGCAGATATTTCTGGAGTTTCTGAGCTGCCCGCCAGCAGGCCTGCGTTTTCTGGAGCTGCCAGCCAGCCAAGGCCTGAGTGGACTGAGCTACACGCTCAGTGACTGAGTGCCAGCCCAAGAATCCATTCAGTCCACAATGTCAATACTATCCTCTGGAAACCAGTCCCTTCGGCCCACAAAACCCAGGCCAGTGCTCCAGAAAGACCCCCCCATCCCCCCACATGGCAGCAATATTGGAATTGGTGGAGAGGTGGGATATTGCATTGGGGGACCAGCCTCCATGTGGTTGGGACCCAACGGGTCCCTCTTAGTTAGTAAAACACCTAAAATCAATATAATGCAAATCTGCCTCAAAAGCATTCAAGGATGGAATAAGTAATAATTTTAGTAATTCATGTTGTAGCGTGGCAAAGGGAAGAGCAGAGGAGTGCAAAAATACAACGGGTTTCACCTATCAGTGTACTATTGAATGTAACAGATTTGAAAATTTCATATGTTTAGGAAGGGAAACTGCAGATGCTGACTACACCCGAAGTTAGACACAAAATGTAGCGTTTTGACAAAATATACCAAGCTTAATTTATGTGTCCTGACACAAATTGCCGGGAGTATCTCAGCGGGACAAGGCAGCATTCAAAATGAGATGTTGCCTGGCCCATGAAAGTTACTCCAGCTTTTGTGGCCTAGTATAACGAGCCAGGCCACGCGTTGTGAATAAAAGTGATCTTTATTAAGGTTTAATTCATGAGAACAGCACACACGTGATATGGGGAGGGGGGTATTGAGGGTTTTGTCAAGGCTCTGTATATTGTCCAGGGCACAGGCCCTTCTTAACCACGTGACAAACTCCAGAACAGGGGGCCACAGTTTAAGAATAAGGTGTAAGACCATTTAGAACGGAGACGAGGAAACACTTTTTCTCACAGAGAGTGGTGAGTCTGTGGAATTTCTCTGCCCTCAGAGGGCGGTGGAGGCAGGTTCTCTGGATGGTTCAAGAGAGAGCTAGATAGGGCTCTTAAAGATTAGCGGAGGTCAGGGGATATGGGGAGAAGCACAATGGAACGGCGGGGTACTGATTGGGGACATGATCTGCCATGATCAGGTTGAATGGGCTGGTGCTGGCTCGAATGGCCGAATTGGCCTACTCTTCTTGCACCTGTTGTATATTGTTATTGATCCTTCCCGCCAAAACACAGTCATGTGGCTTCTGTTCGACCAGCCACATGTGCCGAGGAGTTCGCATAGGTTCAGTGTCCTAACCCTAGTTGGCGCCAACTAGACACAAAATGTACCGAGTTAGATTGATATTGTCTATTTCCACCACAACGACTGTCTTCTAATCAGTAAAAACCAGTTCCGAATCTATACGAACTAAATGAACAGTAATCCGTGAATCTGAATTTCTTGATTAGTGCGGATGTCAGGTTGATGGGAGAGAAGGGCAAAGAAGTGTGGAATTCCCGCCACAAGAGGGCAGTGGGAGAGTGGAGGCCAAATCACTGGATGGAGTCAGGAGAGAGTTAGATTGGAGCTATTAGGGGCTCTCAGTGGGATCAAGGGGAGTTATGGGGAGAAGGCAGGCACCGGGCTTATGATTGGGGACGATCGCCATTGATCACAATGAATGGCGGTGCTTTGCTCGAAGGGCCGAATGGGCTTTCCTCTTGCAAGCTATTTTCTATGTGATAGATCAGCATGATGAATGGTAGAGTAGACCTGGTGGGATTGAGATGACCTAATTCTGCTGGCTTGCTATAACTTTGAAAAACCTGTTGGATCAACGGCAATGGATATTGGTTTACAACTGAACTGAGGGTGGAATCTCAGGAGTATTGTGCAGTGTTCCAAGTATATTGCCCAACCAGGCAACTAATGTGATTTAGTTTTTGAGATACAGTGCCGGGTCACACGGCCACTTGCCCCCACCGAGTCAACAACGACCAGCGATCACTGCACATTAACACAAGCCTAGACACATAGGGACAATTTCACTTACACCAAGTGTAACAAACCCAATCCCATTAAACTACAACACCTGGACGTCTTTGGGAGTGTGGGAGTGAAACGAAGATCTCGGAGAAAACCCACGCAGGTTCACGTGGGAACGTACAACTCCGCACAGACAGCACCTGTTAGTCGGGAATCAAACCCGGGTCTCATGGCGCTGCAAGTGCTGTAAGGCAAGCAACTCTACCTGCCGCGTCTCCGTGCCGCCTTTGCGTGCGAGCTTACAGAAGCACGATCCACAATCACGTATTACAATCGCTCCACACTCTGAGATCTCACACTCCACAGCAAAATTCCTTACTTAACTATGATCTTCTTTAAATCCTTCACATCCCCCCCCGGGGCCCCCCCATTCTCCGACCCTTAGTTGTATCTACCACTCTGTAAGTGGCTCGATTGTATGAAGTATTGTCATTCCGCGACTGGCTAGGCACGCAACAAAAAAGCTTGTACTCTGTACTTCGCTACATGTGACATTAACACTAAACTGAACTGAACTGATGATTTAAAAAAATTATTTTGTGCATTAATAATACCATCTTTGCCATATTTTTGACTGAAAATTCCTTTCGTATTACTTGTCTAGATAAAGCATTTTAGAACATAGAAACATTGAAATTAGGTGCAGGAGTAGGCCATTCAGCCCTTCGAGCCTTGCCCGCCATTCAATATGATCATTGGCTGATCACTTCCAACTCAGTATCCCGTTACCTGCCTTCTCTCCATACCCCTCTGATCCTTAGCACAAGGGCCACAATCACACTCACTCTTAAATATAGCCAATGAACTGGCCTCAACTACCCTCTGTGGCAGAGAGTTCCAGAGGTACTCACCACTCTCTTGTGTGAAGAAAGTCTTTCTTCTCTCGGTCTTAAATGAAGAGAAATATCTTTTCAATCTCGGTCTTAATGAAGAAAAGTCTTTTCATCTCGGTTCTTAAAATCATAAATTTATTGCTGAAAGGGATTTGCTCAAAAATGGCCACTACAGGCCTGAGATTGATTAAAACTGTAACTGCGGGAACCTATCCACAATGGAGACGGAGCAAGCCGGAGGATGGTGTTGAGGGCTTAGGACTAATCTTCAGTGTTTTTAAAAGACACTTGGACAGGTACAATTGTGGAAGGATGTGCTTGGCACTGCAGAGGCGTCCAAGAGGAGGTTTTTCAAGAACGATCCCAGGAATGAATGGTTTAATGTACGATGGAGCGTTTGTCTGCACTTGCCTGTGACTTGCTGGAGTTTGAAGAATGTGGTGCTGTCTGTGATTAAACTTTCTCCGAATAGTGACTAGACTTGAATAGAGTGGATACGGAGAGGATGTTTCCCCTAGTGGAGAAGAGTCTCAGGGACAGAGAGCAACAGACTCAGAAGTAAAGGCCGTTCTTTCAGAAAAGGGGATGGGGAGGGAATTTGCTTTTTGTCAGAGGGTGCGTGACCTGTTGTGACTCTGTGACTTCCCCTCCCCAGCACAGTCCCTCTCCCCCTTGTCACTCCCACGGGGATTCGACCCGTCCCACCCAGCATCACCGTACCACCCGTCATCACCTTATGACCATGTGTTGAGGGTCACAAGGACACTGCTGGAGAATCAGCGGGTAGTGATTGTGGGGACTGAGGCAGCCATCTCGGTGGGCATTTGCAGCAAGTGACTGACTGAGGGGAGGCTGCTGCCATCTTGGTCAGGGCAATTAGTAGGAAGTGGACTGACTGAAGAGTAAGGAAGCCATCTGGTGAGGGGCGTTTTTAGCAAGGCGACCATCTTGGTGAGGGGCATCAACCGAAATTTTTGTATTATAGTGTGTTATATTCAATAGAATCAGATGATTGGCCTTGAGGGGGATAGAACATAATATTGCCTGAAGTAGATTCATATTGCCCGAGTCGACAGACCTGAGGGCAATATGGATCTCAGTTGAGGGCAATATATGTCCGTATCTCCCGAAAGAGACATTTCAATATTGTTATTATTACCCATTATCAGACATCTAGAGGAAAATCTGAAACATCTCATTTGATTATGAATGTTTCTATGCATTTTGCAAATATGCATAGCAACATTGTAATGAAGGGTTACTAAAACATTGGCAACATTGTAAATAAGGGTACTAAAACAATGTAACATTTATGTTTCATTTATGTAATTTATGTCCTTCATTTATGTGGACAATGTGAAGGTCGAAAGTTTTAAAACGGGAACCTTTTTCTCGCAAACCGGCAGACATTTTTTTATTTTGAGAATAAATTTTAAATTTCGCAGCAGCGTGTCGATGCCGTCACGCTGCGTCCACGTTCCCGGAGGATGAGACCAGGGGAGATATTAAGGGTTATATTCCCCGCTGTTTAAACAGGTGTAAACTCCTAGGGGGTTTGGCTAGATAAGAAAAGGGGAATATAGGAAAATTATTCCCCTGTTAGCCTGAGCTGGCAGTTAAAAAAGGAAGGGAATATTAATTTGGTTTTTAATTAAAACCATACCTCAGATGGCTGCTGATATGGGTAATAATGATATTATAGTGTGTTTATAGTGTGTTAGAGTGTACAATATTGTATTTAGGGTGTTGGGTGTGTTTAAAATATTCATGTGTCATAGTGTAATTATAATTGTATTATGCTGCGTTATGTATTATAGTGCATTATAACTTTATTACCTGGAGCGAGGAGGGTTGAGGGATGATCTTATAAAGGTTGTACAAAATCATGACAGGAATAGATTGAGTAAGACGCACATTGTCTCTTGCAGAGTAGAGTGAATAGATCGGGTAGGAGAGACGCACACAGAGTCTCTTGCCAGAGTAGGGGAATCAAGGACAGAGGACATTGGTTTAAGGTGAAAGGGAAAAGATTTAATAGGAATTGAGGTAGACAAATAAGCTGGAGAATTTCAGCGGGAGTGAGGCAGCATCCATGGGAGACGAAGGAATAGGACTTTTAACGATCAGGTTTGAGGTCCCCTTCTTGAATGACCCCTTCTTCAGTCTGAAGAATGGGTCTTGACCCGTAAACGTTTGCCTTATTCCTTCGGCTCCATAGATGCTGCCTTACACGTACTGAGTTTCTGCAGATTTTTGTCTACCTTCGATTTTTCCCAGCTATCTGCGTTCTTTTTAAATGTGACTGCGGGGTAACCTATCCACACAGAGGGTGGTGGTGTGTATGGAACGAGCAGCCGGAAGAGGTGAGTAGTTGAGGGCAAGGGACTATCTCCAGTGTTTAAAAGACAACTTGGACAGGTACACGGAATAGGACAGGGTTTAGAGGGACAAGGGCCTTGTGAGCTGGTTTTGGGTCCATATCTGAGGAAGGTGTGCTTGCACTGCAGAGGGTCCAGAGGAGGTTTTCAAGAACGATCCAGGAACGGAATGGGTTAATGTACGATGAGAGTTTTGTCTGCACTGGGGGCCTGGGAATTGCCTGGGAGATTGAAAGAATGAGTGCCAGTTGTCATTAAATGTGCTTGGATAGTCGTGGATGTTGGAGAGGATGTTTCCCCTAGTGGGAGAGTCTCGGCCGAGGGCACAGGCTCAGAATTAAAGGTCCGTTCTTTCAGAAAGGGGATGGGAGGGTATAGGGATGTTCTTTAGTCAGGGTGGGGTGGTGAACCTGTGCTTGCATAGTTTGTGTGACTCTGTGAACTCCACCTCCCCCACAAGCGCCCATGTACCCTTCACCCACTTGTAACTCCCCACGGGAGTTAGACCGTCCCACCCGGCATCAACATCGCACATGTCATCTCCTTATGACCATGTGCGGGTACAAAGGACACTACGGGGCATCAGCGGGTAGTGAGTGTGACTGAGGCAGCCATCTCGGTTGTTCTCGGTGCAAGGCATTTGCAGCAAGGTGAATCTGACCGGAGGGAAGGCTGCTGCCATCTTGGTGCAGTGGCAAATTTAGTGGAAACTGATGTGACTGAAGATTATGGAGTACATCTTGCGTGAGGAGGCGAATTGTGTTAGCATTGGTGACCATCTTGGTGAGGGGTCCTTAACCACATTTTATATTTTAGTGTGTTTTATTGTATTATAGTGGGTTTTTATAGTGTGTTTAAGGGGTATTTCGTTTCCTGATCCAAGTTATAATATTACTTGGTATTACGCGATTCGGAACAATTAATTTCAAGTATCAAATGAATTTTTTCGTCTATTCTCTAATATGTTGGGAAAAAATTTAAATACCTTATAATTTTGGTAAGGGCCTGCTTCCCAACATAATTTATATGTGGTATACTGACTCAAATGTCGGTGACACTTCACTTGGAGAGATGAGACTTGTCCTTATGGACAGGTTAGTTTTCCAAGGGATTTTGGTCTCCATACATTAAATATTTTCACGGGGTCTTAATGGTTCGGCGCGGGGGACTTGACTGAGGCCTAATGAATAATCTGAATGGATGAAAGAATACATATAATAAATATGAAATTGTATCTCCACAGAACGGATTATTTTGTAATATTTAATCCTCCACATAACTTTTCACATTTTTCTTTTCTATTTTTACTTTCTATCTCTATTATCTTCTTTTAGTAGGGGAAAAAGTATAGAAACATATTATATATATTCTTAATTATTAGTATGAATACACCTATTATTAGTTGTATGAAAATATTATAGATGTCTTAAATTGTAATTATATAAAATTCTTGTGCATGCATTTTCACTTATATTAATAATTTGAAATATAAAGTTAATAATAATAAAACACTCTTAATATTATGAAAAATATCTTGAATGTTCATAGAAGTTTGGTTAAGATTGGGTTATTATGTTCGTTATATTAGGGGGGATTTGTATTTGGTAATTAGAATGTAATTATGTGTGGTAATGTGAAGTGTGAGTATATTGCTTATTTTAGGAAACCTCTATACCTATACACTCCCAATTCATTCACATTAATCTTATCATCATAACAAGCAGGACTAATGCGTACATATGAGACTACAACCATGCGTACAAATACACACTCTCAACTATCACATAGAGATCATTGAGCTAGCTCTCATTGAGCTCTATAATTTGACCTATCTTTCTATAACCTTTTAATGAGCCTTATCATAGATGTTTGCGCCCCTCTCTCTCGCCCATATACAGAGCTGTATAGAAAGAGGATTTCTATAATAAAAAAAATTAATTAAATCCTAATATCCAAAAAAAATATCCACTAAATATAACATACCCAAAAATAAAACTAACTTCGTACTCACGACGAACAAACCAAAAACATGCTATGACCATGTACGGGGTCACAAGGACTACAGATAAGGACCGGGCCCATCACACGCCTCCGGGGAGTGAGTGTGACTGAGGCTCTAGTTATACGGTTGAGCTATCTGGCAGATGCGCACGCAAGTGTACTGACCCCGATACGGGGAGGCATGCCTGCGCACACATCTTCTGGTGCCCGATCCAACCACTTTCGCAGGATCCAGTGGGGACTACGCTATTGATTGAGTATGGATGTACATCCCTCCTTAGAGCTGAAGCGCAGCATCGTTTGTAGCAATGGCGAACTCCATCTTGCGGGATGGAGGCATCACTCTCCCCTACATTTGTTCTGCTTCTATGCAGTGTCTGATAGCTCATATCTCGCGTCGCGCTGCTCGTGCGGCGCGTTACTGCGCCGCGCCTGTCCGTGAGAGTGCTAATCACATATTGCTTTTTGAGGTGATGTTCACCCACTACCTTCGCACACTGTAGTCTCTCGTAGATGATTGACGACTTATTGTATTATTCGATATCGCAACGAGAGAGAGAGTACTTATAGTGCATCTATACTCTGATCTATTCCTCCGAGGAGCGCACGGCTCGGCTCATGAGGGCATTGCACTCTGTTTCAAAGGCGCTCGGCATACACATACTATATTCCTTGATACAGGAATAGCTCAGTGAGTAGGCACACTTACGCTGTCACTCTTGCAAAGTCGGTCTCGAGCGCATAGATACGGGTTCCGTCGCGCAGACCGCACAGAGTCTCTTGCCATGAGTATCGCAGGGACCCTAATCCTAAGCACCAGGGTGCACCAATTGTCTTTACCCTCGTCGCTAACCGCGGCAATATAGACTTTCACACTCTGCGCTATCTGACGGTAGAACAACCAATATAAACCCTCCCGCCACGCCGGGTATACACCCCCCCCCCCCCGCGCAGACATCTCTATGGAGCGAGAATCTCGAGACTAGTTTCAGAGTTGAGCTCCACTTTCTCCTAGCACCCTGTACCTTCTGCCAACGTCACCGTCGCAATAAGAAGGGTCTTGACCCTCCGCTATCAGCGCTGCCATATGAGTCACCTTAGTCATACGACGGCATGCACCTTCACTCACTTCAGGAGTTTCCCACCTGCGCCCCTACACCCTATAGCACTCTTTTCCCTTCGTCCTAACACTCTTCCGATTACTCGCCTCACTCGCCACCAACCCCCACATCATGATCCAGTTCCTTTCATTATATCATATCTACGAGTCCAACTGCCGAGCCATGCTAAATAACATTCCCCCACACATAAGCACGGCGTCGGTGGAGCCCCCCCGCAGGTCGTATCTGGAGCTCACCGCTGCCATCGCCCGAACGACGGAGGTAGTTGACGGGACACCCAGAGATACCTCGTACGACATCAGGCGTAGATCAAAATAATCGACCACTTAGCCGCACAGCGGTACACTCAGGAACTAGCCCGACATCGCGTTCTAGCACCCGGGACAAGCCGGCCCTCCTCTCGCTGAGACCGCCGACTAGTCTGCGGGGTCCCATATCGTCTGCAGCGAAGGCCATGTGCTCTCCTGGACTCGCAGAGGGTCCAGATGAGACGCGTTTCAAGAACGATCCCCACGGAAAGGACGCTATGCGCGCTTACTGTCCCGATCCCCCCTGGAGCGCGCGTGTCCTGCCACATGGGGCCTGGACTTGTTCGCGCCACCGTTTCCGCAACAAGAATGACGGAGAGGCAGTCTGTCACTCGAAAATAGTAGCGCCGCGCGGACCTAGACACGTGGATCGCTGGTACACCGAGAACTCCGTCCTTCCACACTCTAGTGAGCGAAGCTCGTCCAGCTAGCGGAATCCAACTGACGGAGAACAAGCTCAAGACCTCCCCGCAATTACCAATCGGCACGTGTCATGTCTCCATGATTACAGCGGGCACTGCGGGCAGCCGCTCCACTTCGCTATAGCGACAGTCAGTCACTCAGGAGGCTTGGTGATACCTCGCTCCGCCTCGTGAACCCTACTCGCCGTGCATCCCCTCCACAGCCACATGCTATCTATACATCCTCCCCCTTGTTTACATCCCCTCTATCGGGACTCGACCGTCCCCACCGGCCCTCATCATGTCTCCTACACAATCACCGCATCACAACAGTAGACTCTAGTCACCTCGATATTGGTCCCCAGGAGGATATGCGCGCGTCTCTCCCCTAAAGGACCCTAACTACGGCCGAGATAAGAAAGCCACCCCCAGCGCAGGGCCCTACCCCGAGAGAGCGATGACTGAGGCTCAGCCTCTCTCGGCGAGCAGGACCGAGACTTTGCGCCAGCACTCTAGCTGCAACCCCTGCCATTAGAGGGCAAGGCTCGCATACCCCCCCCTGCACCCCATCATCTCCCCGGCCTGCCAGTCGGCACTGCTACGCTGGCAGAAGACTACCTGAACACTATACGCTGACCACCCTCGCCACCCACCCCAAAGAAGCTATGGAATAAGTACTCTTCACTGTAGGCCGCCCCCATCCCTCCGGACCACGCCCCACAACCTGCGACGCTCCCCCCAGCCCGCCTATCCCCTCTCGCTCCCCAACATCCTACTCTGCCCCCACGAAGACATACACCCCACCCTGATCCCCCTGTAGCGTCCCGAACGGAGGCCTAGTCATATATAACCACATTTTATATTATAGTAGTGAAGTTATACTCTTCGTTATCCTCATAGCCTACGCTCGCTCCTATACAGCATGAGTGGAGTATACGAGCGCGCGCTATCTAGATGTGATAAAGATACAATATTGTATTTTGAGTGTGTTGCCTAAATATTTCTCATGTCACGATATGTATTATTGATGATATAATATGCACCTGCCACACCCCGCTCCACTACTGTAGAATTTTACCGCTGACATTATACCATTACTCAACTGGGAGCGCATAGCGACGGCCCTTCGTCCCCGGCGACCCAACAGCGTGTCTTATATATCTAGAGATCCGACCCTGTATATCACATAACTCACATGGAACACAGGTCTATTAGCGCATCCCCTGATAGATGCTGACGACACATGCCACCGTCCCCTCCTCCTAGCTACTCGCGCAGTAAGCCCAGGATCACACTTTGGATCGCGGCTAGCCACGCTACCCAGACGTCCTACTGCTGCCCCCATGTGCGATCCCCAAATGGCGGCTAGATAGCCTAGATAGCGACACCACTAGATGGAGACCACATTGCCTGTTCTCGCAGTGAATCAGGGAAACGATTTCACATATTCACCGGGGAATCTGAAGATTCAGACAAGACCCGAGATGAACCTATACACCAAATGCCTCGCCAAGGACGAGAAACAACCTCATAGAACGAGCCACAACGTGATGGCTCACCAGCATTATGGAGCAGATATGGAATATCGACTACTGTTTCCAGAGCGTGACACGGTCCTCTTTTAGACTGCTCCGTTTACTTCACTCCCGCGCGCGCTCAGATCGAAGGGTCCTAGCTACACCAAAACGTCCAAATCACGACCTATTACTCCTTCCCGTCGACTCTCCTCTCTGCCTCTCGCACTGCACTCACCCACTCTATACCTGAGATTTTCTACTAGACATCGCTTTTTTGTCACCTTCGATTTTTCCAGCATCTGCAGTTTTCTAAACTGTAACTGCGGAAACCTATCCACACAGCGGAGTGACGGCGTACACCAGCGGAACAGAGACTCGCCACCGGTACGGCCAGCGTAGTGCTGGCTGCGTGGCTCCCGCCCGAGGTGGATCGTTTACCCACCACTTAGTGCGGACGCAGTCTCACGCCCGCCACCAGACGGGCTCAACTGCACTCCCAGATATCTCGTAAACGGACTAAACCAAGCGTTCTAAGATCAGAACGGGACCGATGGGGAGAGGCCCATCCGCGTATTTCCATCTTCTGTCAGAGGGTGACGCTGTGTAACCTCCGCGCTACTACGTTGACACTACTGTCCACTGCCCACCCTTTCCCCCCCCCAGCCCACATGCTCCACCTGACTACACCACAGCCAGAGTGCCCACATCCTCCCCACAAACCGCGGACCCAACAAACCCCACCAACGCCACACCCCCCTCGCATCCCACCCGAGACCCACTAACCCCGCGCCCACCACTTACCCACAATCATCACCCACCCCCTTCTTCACCTCGCATCGACAATCGTCGCCCGGCGGATCAACAACAGCGCACTACTACGGGGCCATCCACGCGCCCCCCCCCCCGGAGTAGTGCACGCTGTGACTGACGGCTAGACCATCAGAACTCCGGCCCCCCTCCGCCCACCCCACCCCCGGACCCCTCGTGTTCCCATGCACAACAGACAACGTGACGCAACCCCCCCACCCCCTCCCAACCCCCCCCACACCCCCCCCCCAAATGCGCGAGCACCACCGACGGGACCCCGCCGCCCGGTCAGCCCACCCGGCCCTGTGCCCCATCTTCCGCGTCGCCGCCGGCAATCATACTAGTTGAAGCTGGATATAGTGACCCTAGCACTGAGATGCTAGTGGATCGCCATCCTTGCGAGAGAACGGCGCGCAGTTTGTCCTGCCATCTCGGAAGCACCCTCTCTTCGGCTACGCAGGAGCATCACAACACACATACCCAATTTCTTATCCTCCAATCGTATACGTTTCCCCGCTTCATGTTGTTCTCCCGCATAGCTGTCCGTTTAGCGCAATTCGTTACGTCCCCCCCCTGCAGACGCTGCGTACAAGACATTGCTCATGACCATCCATGGCCGTTCCTTTTCCACCCCCCCGTTGCGCGCCATCCCTCCCATCCCCCCAGAATGTAGCCTTTCACTCTCAGCCCTGATATATGCTGAATCAATAGGCGCCAGAGTCACCTTCATTGTATGACGCTGCTGCTGCCTTATGTCACCGTCTCGTCGCACTGACCCACATTGCCTCGCCCCACTTACCTATCCCACTTTTTCCCACTGGAGCCACCTGGACAGGACGGCGCCGGGCCCCCACACACCTCGATCCATTACACACCTTAACGAGTGCTCACCTCTACAATCTACTCCCTGACAGGGCTAGATCGATCCTGAGTGAAAGCGTATAGAACGCAACACTTGTCTTTGCACTGCCTGTAGCAGGCACTATAGGTCTTCGCGCGCGTTATACCGCACAGCACGTCTCATCTGCACACGAAGTAGCGCGCGAATCCACGCCTAGAGCTCAAGAGGATCATTCGTGACAACTTTCCATCAGGTCGGGAAAGGCCGATAACTACGCATATCTTATCTTTGCGCAACCCTCCGACGGTAGACTATATATATCAGAGCTATCGATAGGTCGACCGGCGCCGCTACTGGAGCGCTAGGATCCACCTAGAATCCTACCGTTCTCAGGTCCCCGACACGCACGCCCCTTCCTTAGCTGCTCCCTACCACCTCTCTAGAGTCTGTCCCTCGAAGATACTGCGCGCCGTCATATTGACAACTCGGACACCGTCTGCCCCCTATAGACCCTCCCGCCGCTTCACCATAGACTGCTGCCTACTAGTCACTGTGCTGTCTCGATACCTAGATCGCCCTAGCTCCAGCTCTCTCTCGCTCGCTACCGCAACCTCGTGCGACCGATTTCTTCAGATTCTGCTCCAGCTTCCACTCTATCTGCGCGAAACTGATGGAGCCTCCAGTTTCGCTGAAGCACACACACAATGCCCCGCGGACCACATCATTGGTGAGCGCGGACATGTCATCGCTCTACTCACACCTCTAATTCTCGGCAGTATGATAATGCTGCACGCTTACCGTATTGCTATTCCCGCAGTAGGTGTGTTAAGCGCTGTGCCGTAATTAGAGCGCTCTACACCACAAACTATCGGTTGCTCCCGCTGCTAGAGAGGCTGTCCCGCTTCACCAATTCACAAGCACCAACTGCTGGCGTCATCTAGCCGCGCTACTCGCACTCTACGTCGCGCCTATAATCGCTCATAACTAGCCACGTCTCATGTCATTATAGTGCATTATAACTTTACCTTCCTTGGAGCGCAGGAGGAGAGAGGCGCATGTGATCTCTCGATCTACCAAGGCTGAGTACCCAAATAACCTCCAATATGAGGGATAACAGGCTAATAGCATATACCTTGCTCGAAGCTAAGCTCCCGCACACCTCCATCCTCGCTTCTCTCGCAACAGCACCGTAGAGGAATTGACCCCTAAGCTCAGCCCCCCAACCCTCGTCTTCCTGATCGCTCGCACACTCGAGCGGATCCTCGTCGCCCACATCCCCGCCATCTCGCCTAGCGCGGCTCCCCACCCCCGTCCTGGCGCTGATCTGTGATCTCACCATACCTAGCCGCACACCAGCAGCGACCACTCTGCCTCGTCCCCTTTGCTCTAGGCTCGCTACTATCGGATACTCAGCACCGCGCGTATCTACTCGCGCTCCCCTACTCACTCGAGGTAGTCACACTATCATCTCTACTGCAGAGCGGCGTTACTACCGGGCCACCCTCGCATCCCTACTGCGTAGCACACAGAACGAACTATCGAGGATCACGCTCAGTCTCTAGCGCTCGACCCCCTCGGTACACCTCTGCCGCTTACGCTCCCTGACCGCGCGACTCCTCACAGCTCCTATCGATAGAACGCCGGCGGACGCACGCTCACCCCCGGCTACTCCGCTCTCGCACCTCATTCACGGCGCCCAGCGCGCACACGCGCACGGCCACACCATTCGTATACACTCTACCTCGACGGTCATCGTCGCCGACCGCGCCACCCATTTCTCATGCCTCATCTCCTGGCCCCTCCCGAGGTGCGCTCTCGGACTCCACATCTTAGAGCTAAACTCATCAGCTTCATACACGAACGCACCTACCACTTTGAGTTCTGCTTTATCGACGCGACGCGATCACACGTGCTCTCTGGCTCTTCATTCGACCAGCCGCGTGTCTAACACACGAGGCCTTTCGCGAGCGACTATCAACTGCTGTCTCGATCGTCCCTGCACCGCTTGCCTCACAGATACCATAGCTGATCGACGCGCCTCACGCCATCACAATTCTTCACATCTACGTCTCGGAGACACACTCAGGCATTAGTCCTCACCTCCGACACAGCTCATGACATCTCAGCCTGCGCTCCGCTCACTCGATGCCACACAACCCCGTCTAGCGCCCACCACCGCTGGGTATTGTATCACCCCGCCATATATATAGCTATCGATCGCCGCGGACTCCCCCCCACCACCACGACCCCCCCGCATATCCCACCCCCGCACGCCCGACCGTCCTCGCCGATGATCCCCTACGCGCGACGTGACCACGTTCTGTCCGTACCCCACGCCCACGCCGCGAACGCGCTCCGCTCATCGCTCTGCCCCTGTCCCAGCATACTACAGCACAGCGTTAATCTCGCTACTTCCAATGCAACGTGAAATTTATCGATACGGTCGCTCGCCACCCCCCAGCCCCGATACATCTCACAGTCCCTGTCTCTCATGAATTGCAAGAGGCGACGATAAGAGGGAACCCCCACAGCGCGACACCTCGGACCCCGCCCCCAGCACCCCCCCCCCCAACGGCGCCCATCGAGAACATGGTCCTCACTTCCGCCATTAATTTGCCATCCGGCGACACTCGCGACGCGACCCCCCCCACCCAACCCCACCCACCCACCACAACCGGCACACGCCGTGGCTCCGTGGCTGAGAGCTTGGCCCCTTAATGTCCTACGATCCGAGCAATATGCGCCCCCCCACATCCATGCGCGCTCGCACGCAGACAGTACCTCCCCCACTTCTCCGTAGATGTCCCACGTGCAGTGCTGTCCCTCGGCGGCATGGCTCACACCCCTCCGCCCGCGCCAGCTACCACATAATACCGTCCAGACACTACCGTGAATTTTCCCTTCGCCAGAGGTCATTGACCTGGCAGCCCCCCCGCCGCTCTCACACCACCATCTCCCACGCGCGCCACTGCTCCGTCGCCCACCTCATGATGCTATAACTTCTCCGAGACCGCATCGCTCACTCGCCCGCAGGGTCTACCAGCCACATCGCACAACAGCTACCTGCATACATGCCTCGAGACACCCCCCCCCCGTGCCTGCACTGTTGAGATCTCACCCACATACTCTTTCACTCGCCGCTATCCACTCTCGCTAGGCACAAGCATCTCCATACATCTATGTAAATCTACCCGAACCATCCCGGCCTGCAAGCTGCCGCCACTCGGCCACAATCGTTGCGCTCGATCCCCTCACCCAAGCTACACACCACCGCCCCGATCAGGCCACATTCAACCGCTCGCTCCTGACCCCCCTACCCACCGAGCACTCTCTTCTCGCTCGGCAACCATGTCTCTCACAACTCACATCCCTGCCGTACAGATGACGGTTCAAGGCCCCATAGAAGCGGAACCACGAAGTCATAGGAACAGACCCAGGACAAAACCCCCCCAACACAAAGACACCGGCAGAGCAGTGCGTGACGCCGCCACACGCCCTACTCCGCCAAGTTCACGCTCAAGGAACCGTCGCCAACCCACCACCCCACCAGCGAGCCGTCCCGAATCGCTGTCCACACCACCACCGCCCACAGGCGACAAACAGCTCCCGCCCGCTCTCCCGCTCACCACCACCTGCCACATCCGACCCGCAGCGCACTCTCCGCACACGCCCAAACCTCCCTGGAACGCATCAGTCAGCTAGATCGAACCCCCCCCCCACCGACCGCCACCGCACACCCTCCGTGCTTCCCCCTCTTCCCCCCCCACAAAGCACCTCAGGGTCACCTGCTTCTATCACCACCCATGCAGCCCACAAAACCCCACGCTTCCACCGACCCACCTCCGTTAAGTGAGTCACGGGGAAAGGGGCGGGAGGGGGTATGAGACAGGAAGTGGGGAACAGGAAACGGAGACCAGGATGAGTTAAGTCGGGCACACGGGGCAAAGATGTGTCTGACAGGAAGTGGGGGCACAGGAAAGATGTGGGGCTATTGGAAGTGGGAACTGGAAGTGGGTGCAGGAACAGGAAGCGCAATGACAGAAAAAGTGGGGACAGGGAAACGGAGAACAGGAAGTGACGGATACAGTGTTTGCACGTGTGCGTGCGTGTGTGTGATGTACGTGTGCGTGCGTGTGTGTACGTGTGCGTGGTGTGTGTACGTGTGGTGCGTCGGTGTACGTGGTGCGTGCGTGTGTGTACGTGCGTGTGGTTGTACGCTGTGTGTACGTGTGCGTGATTGTGTGTTGTGCGTGTGCCGTGCGTGTTGTTGTGTACGTTCTGTCTGCGTGCTGAGTTTGTGCGCGAGGGGGGACTGTGCGTGAGGGCGGCTTCTGTGTTTTAACCTTTCTCTCCCACTGCTCCTCTATCTCCTCCGGAGGGGGGATAAAATCTATCCCTCCTACTCATCTCCTCGAAATTCTCCCTCACTCCCCCTCCCTCCCTCTCTCTCCCTCCCACTATCCTTCACCCTTCCCACCCCCTCTCTCTTTCCCCTTTTCCCCCCTCTCTCCCCAAACCTCTCTTCCCCTCTCTCTCCCCTTTCCTGCCTCTCTCTCCCTCCTTTCCTGCTCTCTCTCCCCCTATCTCCCTCTCTCCTCTCCCACCCTTTCTCTCCCTTCTCCCTCTTCCCCCCATCTCTCTACCTCTCTCCCCTTCCCCTCTCTTCTGTCTCCCTCTCATCCCCCCTCTCTTTCTCCCTCTCCCTCTCTACCCATCTCCTCTCTCCCCAATCTCTCCCTCTCTCCCCAATTCTCTCTCTCTCTTCTCCCCTTCCCCTCTCTCTCTCTCTCTCTCTCCCCACCAGGTCCAATGTCCTCCTTTCTATAGGGTTCTCCAGCCATGCCCCAGCCCCTCCAGTCGTGTCACCAGTCTTGTTCAAACGCTCGCCGGCCCCACCACGAGATGGGTGGTTTCACCGATTCGCCGTCGTCACGCTCCGGTAAGTCCACGCGGGATCCAACTGGGGGTCGTGGGGGGTCTCAAAGGGCGGGGTGTCCAGGGCCATTGTGGGCATCACCGGGTCACGGGGAACCCAACGAAGGCAATGGGGGGGGAGGGGGTAAAATTGGGTCATCAGGGGTATCACTGTGGATGGGGTCGACGAGGTTATTTGGACTTGTCACTGGGGGTCAATTGGTGTCATCCAAGGGTCAGCTGGGGTAACCGACCTCCATGGGGGTCAGGCGGGGTCGCCATGTGTTCACTGGAGTTCAACAGGGGTTGTGCTCATTTGAAGTGAGTGCTTCGACACGTGAATCCCATGGGGCAGAGGGAGAGAGACGAGGGGTTGTAGAGAGAGGGTAGGGAGGGATGAGAGAAGGGGGAATGAGAGGTGGGATTTATTAACCTTTGACCCTCTCCCACATAGACCCCAGACCTGAACGAAGCAGCGGCAGGGGTCGTCCGAGGTCGCGGGAGGTCATGACCTCGTGAACATGGCCTGGAGGACGGCGGACGTTAGACGAATTGATACTGACCGACCCCTGACCACCCACGTGACCTGCTGTCATCCTGCCCGTAGACCCTTGACCCAGAGACCACCCAGATCCAGGACTGTGACCAACCTGGTCTGTCTCCCCCCCTCCCCTCCCCCCTCCCCCTCCTCCTCCCCTCCTCCCCTCCCCTCCGCCTCCCCTCTCTCCTCCCTCCCCCCCTTCCCTCGCTCCCCTTCTCTCCTCCCTCCCCCTCTCCCTCTCCACCCTCCTCCCCCCCCATCCCATCCCTGGGAGAGGAAGGAGTGACAGACAGAGGGCGGCTGTGAAGTTAGGGAGGGAGGGGGAAGAAGGGGGGTGAGAGAGGAAGGGGGGCGACGGAGAAGAGAGAACGGAGGGAGGGGGGAGACGGAGTGGGGTGAGGGAGGGGGGGAGGTAGACTGGTGGGAGAGGGGTTAGATGGGGGGGTGAGCGAGGGGGAAACTGGGGGGAGAGGGGTGAGGGCAAGAGACAAGAGGGGGGGAGGAGGACAAGAGGGGGGAGAGACAGCGTGGGAGGGAAGGGCCGGGAGGTGAGAGCAGGGAGGGAGAAGCGGTGCGAGGGAGGGATGAGAGGGAGGGAGAGGACGGAGAGAGTGCGAGGGGCGAGGCGAGAGAGAGAGAGAGAAAGAGAGAGGGGAGAGGAGTGGGGAGATGAGAGAGACGGGAAGAGATAGTGTGGTAAGGAGGGGATAGGGAGAGAGGACGGAGAGGGGGGGAGGGGGAGAGGTGGAGAGAGAGGGGGAGGAGAGAGGGAGGGAGGGAGAGGGGGAGAGAGGGAGGGATGGAGGAGAGAGATGAGAGGGGGGAGGGAGAGAGAGGAGAGGGAGAATGAGAGAGGGAGAGAGAGACGGGAGTGTGGGAGAGAGGAGAGAGAGGGGGAGGGAGAGAGAGAGGAAGAGAGAGGGAGGGGTTAGAGGAGGGGGCAAGAGGAAGGGAATGGGGAGGGGAGAGGGGAGGGAGGGAGGAGAGGAAGGACGGGAGGGGTTTAGAGAGAGAGGGGGTAGAGGAAGGGAAGGTGGGAGCGGGAGAGAGGGGATGGAGAAGAAGAGTGAGGAGCGAATGAGAGAAAAGAGGGGGGAGAGGAGAGAGAAAGATAAGGGTGAGGGAGGAGGGGGTTAGGGGAGGCCAGAGAGGTTCAAGAGCATTTTCGTCAGGTGTAGTGAGGTACAGTGAATGGTTTTTTGCTGTGTTGTGTTAGCAGAAGATAGGAACATAACTGAAGTAAATACAGTGCCTCATAAATGTTTGGGACAAAGACCCATCATTTATTTATTTGCTCTGTACTTCCACATTTTGATGTAGATTTGTAATTTCAAACCACATGGAGTACAGAGGCTAATAAATAAATGTGGGTTCTTTGTCCCAAAACATTATGCAGGGGCACTACTTATTGTTCATTACTGTGGAGAGAGGGGGGAGGAGGCTGGTGTGAATGTGAGAGAGAGAGAGAGAGAGAGGGAGAGAGGAAGGAGAGAGTGGGAGGAGGGTGGTGGTGAATGTGTGTGGAGAGAGAGAGAGGGAGAGGGGAGAGGGGAGAGAGAGGGTGGTGTGAATGAGAGGGAGATGAGAGAGAGATGAGAGAGGGAGAGGATGTCGCGAATATCAGAGAGAGAGAGAGAGAGAGGAGAGAGGGGAGAGGATGGTGTGAAATGTTGTGTGAGAGAGAGAGAGAAGAGGAATGCGAAAGGGGAGAGGATGGTGTGAATGTGTGAGAGATAGAGAGATGAGAAGATGATGAGGAGAGAGAGAGAGAGAGGAAGGAATGAAAGGGGAGAGGGTAGTGAAATGTGTGTGTGGGAGAGAGAGATGAGAGAGGGAGAGCAAGAGAAGAGGAAGGAGAGGTGTGAATGTCGAGAGAGAGAGGAGAGTGAGATGAGAGCGAGGAAGCGAGAGCGTGGGAGGAGGACTGTGTGAATGTGACGAGAGAGAGAGAGAGAGAGTGAGAGGAGGAGAAAGGGAGAGGATGGTGTGAATGTGTGAGGAGAGAGAGAAAGAGAGAGAGAGAGAGGGGAGATCTTCATCTCTCACCGATCCTTGGAGGGTGAGAGGAGGTTGTGAATGTGAGAGGGAAGAGCGAGAGAGAAGGGAGAGGAAGGAGAGAGGGTGGAGGATGGTTGTGATGTGACACAGAGAAGAGAGAGAGAGAGAGAGAGTGAGGGATGGTGTGATATTCCGTGAGAGAGCGACGCCGAGAGAGAGAGTGGAGGAAGGAGAAAGGGGAGAGGATGGGTGTGATGTGAGGAACGAGAGGAGAAGAGGGAGGATGGTGAATGAGACAGAGAGAGAGAGGAGGGGAGGAAGGAGAGAGGGGAAAGGATGGTGTGAATGTGAGAAGAGAGGAGAGACAGAGAGCGAGAGCGAGGGGGGATAGGAAGGAGAAGAGGGGAGAGGATAATGGTGGTGTGAATGTGAGAGAGAGACAGAGAGCGAGAGAGAGGGGGATAGGAAGGGAAGGAGGGGAGAGGATGTGTGGAATGTGAGAGTCGAAGATGGGGAGAGTAGAGAGTCGTAGATTAATATGTGTGGAAACAGGCCCTTCGACCCAACTCGCCCACACGGGCCAACATGTCCCAGCTACACTAGTACCAACGTGCCTGCCTTGTTCCATATCCTTCAAACCTGGTCCTGTCCATCTCTTACCTGTCCAATGTTTCTTAACGATGGGATAGTCCTGCCTCAACTACCTTTTTTTTTTTTTTTCCCTGTGGCAAGCTTGGTTCCATCCACCACCACCCTCTGTGTGTAAAAAGATACCCTCGGATTCCTTATTAAATCGTTTCCCCCTTTGCTTGAATTCGTGCGTCAGAAAGTATTGGGGACCCTTCACTTTTTCCACATTTTGTTACGTTTACAGCCTTATTCTAAAATGATTAAATTCATTTTTTTTAATCATCAATCATCAAGCAAAACAGGTAGTGTTTAGACATTTGTTGCAAAGTCAAATTAGGAAAGAAAGAACTGAAATATCAAATATGGACATAAGTATTCTAGACCCTTTACTTTGTTGAGGCACTTTGTAAATGCGTTTTATTTCAGTATATTTCTGTTGAATTACTTTGGCAAACATTTCTAAACACCTGCTTTTGCTTTTTTATGATGGGGTATTGTGTTGCAGATTGAAGATTACATTTTGTTTTATCCATTTTAGAAATAAGCTGTAACATAGAAGTGGAAAATGTGAAGGGGGTCTGAAATACTTCCTGGAATGCACGTATGACCTCATGCGTCCTCGATCTCATACTTCTGGGTAAAGACTGTGGCATTACCTGATCTATTCCTCTCCAGATTTTGTACACCTCTATAAGATCTCCCCTCATCCTCTTATGCTCCATGGAATAGAGGACCCGGCCTATCAACCCTCTCCCTGTAGCTCACACACTCTAGTCCTTGTAAAACATCTCAGTAATCCTTTTCTTGAAACCTTTTCATGCTTGAACAAATCTTTCCCATAGTAACCCTGACTGCTCTCAAGGACACTTCAGTGACGCTTTCAATTTCCTCCGTACTACTGTCTTCTCCTCCGGTTATATACTTCATGAGGACCTTGCCCATTTTCCTCGTGGTTCAACACAGAGGTGACCAACTTTGATTCCTGAGAGGTCGCACTCTCTCTAGTTACCCTTTTCCCCATTAGAGGGGGGGTCTTGTGTGATGTGAGTTGGTGTGAGAGTTGGGGAAGTGCAGTGCGGGAGCAAGATGTGGGGAATGTGAAAGTGAGTCGGGAGGAGACGTAGGAGGTTTGTAGTGAGTGCCGAGGGAAGGGAGGAGGAGGGATTTGTTAGTAGGGAAAATGAGATAGAGAGACTAGGATTCTCTCTTTCTTCTCTTCATCTCTATCGCATTTCTCGCCCGATATCTCGCTCTTTCACTCTCTCTTCTCTCTTCTCCCTCTCTGTCCATCTCCCCCGCTCTTTCTATCTCACACTTCTTCCTCTCTCATCTCCATCTCCTCTCCCTCTCTACCCTCTCTTCCTCACCCTCTCTCTCTCTCTCTCTTTCCCTCTCCTCTCTCTCTGCTCTCTCTCTCCCCCCTCTCCTCTCTCTTCTTTCTCTCTCTATCTTTCTCACATCTCTTTCTCTGTTTCCTTTCGATCGCTCTCTCTGCTCCTCTTCCCCCCCTCTGCATCCTTCACTCTCTCCCACTCCACCTTTTTTTTTCTCTCCCTCTTCTCCCTCTCTCATATCTCATTCTCTACCTCTCTCTCCTCTCTCTTTCTCCCTCTCTTTCTCTCTCTCTCTCTCTCTCTCTCACTCTCTCTCTCTACCCCTTCCCTCCATTGTCTCATCTCCTACTTCCCAAAAAATATTTTTTCCCTCACCGCCCTCTCCTCCCTCCCCTCCCCTTCCTCTTTCTGCCCCTCAGCTCTCTCACCCCTTCCCTCCCCTCCCGCCTCCCCTCTCCTCTCATCTAGCACCCATTCCCTCACCTCCCCTCCCTCTCCTCACCTCCCCACTCCACCCCTCCCTCTCCTCCCTTCCCCTCCCATTGCCGGTGTTACATCACATTGTGGATTGGCTTGCCATCGTGGCCAGAATAAAAACCACGGGTTAAATTGGACGTGGCCTCATGCCTTCCCCTCTGGCTCACACTCGCTCTTGCAGCAATATCTTTGGAATCTGTGGCAGGCTGTGGAATTCTCTAGCTCAGAGGGCGGTGGAGGCGGATATCTGGATGCTTTCAAGAGAGAGCTAGATTAGGGCTTTTTAATAGATAGCGGTCAGGGATATGGGGAGGGGGGGGGGGGGGGGGGGGGGGGGGGGGAAGGGGGGAGGCAGGAACGGGGTACTGATTGGGGATGATCAGCCATTGATTCACATCTGAAAGGTGTGCTGGCTCGAGGGCCGGATGGCCTACCCTGCCACCTAATTGTCTTTTGTATCAAAACCGGCACGTCGCTGCCACACACCCAACTGACACACCGTTGCACGCTCATTTGGCCCACTCAACTAATACTCTTGACACCACAATTGCACACTGATACACACATCGATACACACACTGATACACTCCAGTTGCCACAATCACTGGCATAGACTGTCATTGAACACCAGCACACACCCATTAATACACTTTCAACAATGCAACATGGATACACACTTCAACACCACCATATGCACAATCACTCACAACACCAAATGCACTACATGAGGCCACTAAACACGTCACCAATGCACACTGGTACACACTTGTTGGCACGTTCAGTGACACAGGAGCTGATCACACTCACACCACTATCACTCACAATCACTGACACAACAAATATTGATGCACCTAACACAACCCGCTAGTGCCACCACTCACCAATGCACCCGATACACGCTTGTTAGCACAATCATTGATTACATTAGCGGTAGATTGGCTATTGCATGCTAGCAAATCCACAGTGGCTAGTTAATAGTAGCGTGGCCTAGTATGTGCTTTATAATATCGAGCTGGCCCTACGTCGGGCAGTAGATGCAGCAGCTCGGAGGCTGTAGGGGTGGGAGATTGCAATCCTTCACGTGGTCCATCCTGTCTTGACGAATGCAATCAACCGGCTAGCCTGCACAAACAAGATCCACATTAGAGCAAGTTGGCCTCCAACTCTAGGCTGTGCACGCCCCTAAGCAAGAAGAAGAGGAAGGAGCTGTAACGTACCTGCACATCTATGCTGTGTAAGGTTTAATAAAAAATGGGTTGTATCTGAGAAGGCGTCTCGAACCGAAACGTCGCCTATCTCCTTCGCTCCTTAGATGCCTTGCTGCACCGCTGAGTTTTCTCCTGCCTTTTGTGTACCCTGGGTTTTATTTAACGTGTGTTTGGATACCTTGGTACACCTATACATTCGCCATGCCAATGACACAATCACGGGTGGACATCATCGACACACCAGTGCACACAAATGATGTTGCAAATACTGTTTTACTTTTACACTGTTACACACCAATGCACAGGCACAGGACACACATTTGCACACTCGGACACACATACTGATGCAGAGTGATGACACGGGAGGGAGGGAATGGGGAAGGCGGTGTGCACATTGAACTGATTTCCAGTATTCCCGTGCTCACCTGGATCAGTGAGTGTGCAAGGAGAGTGGGAGCGTGCCAGCCACGGGGGCAGGGAGCATGCGCATCGCAGAGTGTGCATTGGGCTTGAAATTGCGTCGCAGTCTTGCAACCATTGCACGGAGCATTGTAATGTCGAGCAATGCCACTGCAGCCCAGCACACAGCAACCGTGCACTGTTGTCCGAATGCATCAAAGAACATTCACCGCTCAGCATTCGATGTCGGTGGGAGGGCACGGTGAGTTTGGCTGCCCTGCCCCCCCGCCAGCCGGTGTTCGTTATTTCTACTTTTTTTGTTTTTTTTGGTGTTTGTCTCTGTGTAGTTTGCGCGTTCTCTTTGATGTGCGTCTTGTGATGGGGGGTAGGGGGGAGGGGAAGAGGAAAAGGGGCGGGGGGAAACCGTTTCGGCCGTCTCCCTCAAACGGGGAGAAGGAAAGAGCAACTTTTTCCATGTTGCCTCCCTCGCGGACCCTTACTGCATTCCTATTTCACCCCTATTCACAGCTTGGATTTGAAGCGGACTTTCCTGGAGCCGGGGCCCAGGCATCGGCCAGCAGGCGCAAAGTGGGGACTTTACCATGCGGAGCGGAACTAGCGAACCCCTTGCCGGGGAGTCTGCCAGAAGAGGAATGCTCTGACCTGCTGGCTGAGGTGACATTAGCATCATGGGGTCTGTGGTCTTGCGGGAGCTTCTAGGCAGCTGACGTGTGGCGTGGACTTACCAGGCCCCGTAACGGAAGCTGTTTTCAAAAGGGGTGGTTGGCATGACAGGATTATAATAATGTTTTGTGAAGTAATTGTGTGCATTTATTCAGAAAATTTAATTTTGGTGGAGTCAAGATTATATAATTGCAGGGCTGCCAAGTTTTCCACTGAGCATTTCCGAATTTTGATGGCTGAAAATCAGTATTTTCTTGGGGATAATCGCTATTTCTCACCTAGTATGCAATGGAAAGTACTACAACAGAGAAACTGGATTTTGAAAATCAGTGTTTTGCAACGCCTGTGTGTATTCGCTCAAATATCATTATGGAAATGCTGAAAAAATCAGGACTACTGAATTGTGAAAACCATTTTTGAAATGCTGAATTTATAATTCTTGATTTGATTCCATTACTTTAAAAATATATAATAATATATACATACATTTCACAATTCAGCATATGGTTTCCCCCCCCCCCCCCCCCAAACAATCAAACATGCTGGCATGATGCTGCATAATCATTCAGGTGCTCCTGGATGTATATTGCCATTTACCCCTACACAATGCAAGGCAGAGTTAGTTGGCCTTAGCCTAGATGCCATTCCTGGTCCAAGAATATAGCATCTCAGACCAGTTTATCCAGCATGGCAGTCTCAGTTTGTTAATGCTGTAAAAGCATCGATGTGTTGTTTCCGCAGAGAGTTAGACACTGATGTAAGGTGGCCCCACCTTTCTACCACTTCTTGCAGTGCCATGTTTGGTTGTCCGAGAGTGGTGACTTTATCTTTAATGGCAGTGCCTCAGTTCCGTTAACACTGTCCAAGGCCAGTCATCCGCAGCTAGTAACTGATTGTCGGGAGCCCACTCTACACTCTTCTTGCAGTGCCCTGTTCAGGACTCCCAAAGTGTGAGAGGGAATTGTAGCAGAACAGGTTTTAGGGATTCCTCTCACAGACAGGCACTGATATTGCCATTTAGCCGGAATCACATTTTCCAGAACGAGTTCCATTTTCCGAGAAATTGTAGCTGTGCAATCCCAGTCACCTCGTGTCCAAGTCAATGGGCAATGTCATAGTGAATGTACATGAAGGGTCAGAAGTGATCGCAGACACCAGAGAGTCGTATTGCTCATGGAAGTCCTGGGTGGTGATGCAGGGCGACGGACACGCGTTGGCACGCCTGCATTATTGCCATTTAGCCAGAAAATAGGTCATCATGTTTTCCGTTCCATTTTCCAACAATGGTAGAACTGCAAACCTAGTCGCCGACTTTGTCCAAGTTATTGGCAAAGTCACAGTGAATGTGGTTAAGTGACGCAGACACGGTGATGGCATGGAAGTCCTGGTCTTGCTTCTTCATGGATGAGGGAAAACTTAGTTTGTTCCGTTGGCTCTGATTCAAAGTAAGAAGCTGGAGCGAGATCGCGCCCCACGCAAGCGCATGCCTTCCCGGGGAAGGCGAGTGTCTCTCTGCCGCTCAGGCCATGACCAAAAGGTCTCACTTGCCTCCGCAGTCAAATGGAGGGACAAGCGGGTCGCATGCGAGCGCCTTGCAGAGACTGGCTTGCAGACAAGGCCCTGCTTGTAGAGCAACGGGTGAGAGATGAAGGGGGCGGGGGGTTGAGAAAGGTAATCATAGACAATATGCAGGAGCAGGCCATTCGGCCCTTGCGAGCCAGCACAGCCATTCATTGTGATCATGCTGTCATTCCCAACAGTACCCCCCGTTCCTGCCTTCTTCCCCATATCCCCAGACTCCGCTATTTTTAAGAGCCTAGCTTACTCTCTCTTGAAAGAATTCCAGAGACCTGCCTTCAACCACCCTAAAAGGCAGAGAATTCACAGACGGAGCAGAATGGATGATCGAGCAGGGGAATCATTGCCTGGTCGGTTGGATTATGTTATAATTGTGAGGGAGAGCGCGGGATTTCGTAGCGATCATACGGATGGAATTAGCAAAAGGATTTGATACAGGATGCAGGAGGTTCTAACTTCCAGTTATACAGGGCTTGAGAGACCACGACCTGGAGTATTGCGTACAGTTATGGTCTCCAAATCTGAGGAAGACATTATTGCCAAGAGGGAGTGCAGCGAAGGTTCACCAACGCAGACTGATTCCTGGTATGTCAGACAGTCTATGAAAAACGACTGGATAAGACTCGGTTTTATACTCTCTGGAATTTTAGAGATGAGAGGGGATCTGATAGAAACTTACAAATTCTTAAGGGGTTGACAGGATATATGCAGAGGATTGTTTCCCCGATGTTTGGGGAATCCAGACAAGGGGTCACAGCTTAAGGAGAAGAGGGGGAAATCCTTATAATAAGAGACCGAGATGAGAAAAAGGACTTTTTTTCCAACACAGAGAGTGGTGAGTCTCCTGGAACTCTCTCTGCCACAGAGGGTAGTTAGGCCAGTTTCATTGGCTATATTTAAGAGTGAGTTGGATGTGGTGGGGCCCATGTGCTAAGGGATCAGAGGTATTGGAGAGAAGGCAACGGTAACGCAGGGGATACTGCGTTGGATGATCAGCCATGACATATTGAATGGCGGTGCAAAAAGTGCAAGGCTCGAAGGCTGAATGGCCTACTATCCTGCAAAAAAAACCAATTTCTATGTTTTTTATGAATGAATGTATGAATGAAATGCCTTTTTATTGTCACATAACCACATGTACATAGATTAAAAATCTGCTCCTACTCAGTGTAAAAAAGAAACAAAAAGGGGGAGGGGGGGGGAATAATTGCACAGTTTCTTTTTCTGCGACGCTATAATAACAGATCTATAAAGACAATGGATAAATCAAATTAACAGTTAACAGATACAGTTAAACAAATTCCAGTATAAGGGGGGTGATAGATGAAGGTCTGTGTGTGGTTGGGGATTAGGGCTGTGAGTTCAGTGCAATGAGTGAGTTCATTGAGCATCATTGAATTTTTGTAAAGCAACTGTTCTTCCTTTGAGTACTATTTGTCCATGTGTTGAGTGCTGATGCACCTATAGAAGAATAAGATAGCTACAAATAAAAGAATAGAAAGATACGAATAAAAAGCGCCGTAAAATAGTAGAATAAGGGGGCGCCCTCCATAAATGAGAAAAAGCAATCAGACCTATAACGCCAATTAAAAAATAGAGATAAAAATAGATAGGAGCGCC
>CM069132.1:149682185-149754700 GCA_035221665.1 Okamejei kenojei
TATTTTTGGCAGATGCAGTATTAATGTGGTAAAGTGAGGGGTTATTCCATTTGGTGGCAAAACCAGAAAGCGGACTATTATTTAAATGGTGGCCGCATGGGAAAAGGGGAAGATGCAGCGAGGTCTGGGTTGTCATGGTACACAGTCATTGAAAGTAGTCATGAGTGAGCAGGCAGTGAAAAAGCGAGAATGGTATGTTAGTTTCATAGCAAAAAGGATTTGAGTACAGGAGCAGGGCGGTTTACTTCAGTTGTCAGGGTCTTGGTGAACACACTGGAGTATTGCGTACAGTTTTGTCTCAAATCCTGAGGAAGGACATTATTGCCATAGTGGGAGTGCAGGGAAGGTTCACCAGGGATGATTCTGGGATGTCAGGACTGTCTTATGAGAAAGCTGGATAGACTCGGTTTATTACTCTCTGGAAATTTAGGAGATTAAGAGGGATTTTAGGAAACTTTACAAAATTTTTTTTTTAAGGGGTTGGACAGGCTAGATGCAGGAGATTGTTCGATGTTGGGGAAGTCAGGAAAGGGTCACGCTTAAGGATCAGGGGGAAATCCTTTAAGACGAGATGAGAAAGACTTTATTCACACAGAGAGTGGTGAGGTTCTGGAATCTCTGCCGCAGAGGGTAGTTGAGGCCAGTTCATATGGGTTATTTAAGAGTGAGTTGTATGTGGCCTTGAGGCTAAGGGGATCAGAGGGTATGGAGAGAAGGCAGGTACGGGATACTGAGTTGGATGATCAGCCATGTTCATTATTGAATGGCGTTGCAGGCTCGAAGGGCTGAATGGCCTACTCTGCAATAAATTCTATGGTTCTATGTTTCTATGTTTTCTATAATAATATACATACATTTCACAAATTCATTCATATGGTTTACCAAACAATCAAACTTGTGGCATGTTGTGATAATCATTAGGTGGCTCTGGATTATCTTGCCATTTACCCTATACTAATGACCAAAGGAGTAGTTGGCTTAAGCCTATATGCCATCCTGGTTCACCGAATAAGCATTCAGACAGTTTATCCAGCATGGCAGTCCTCAGTTTGTTAATGCTGTAAAAGCTGTGTCGTTCCGCTAGTACACTGATGTAGGTGGCACCACTTCTACACTTCTTGAGTGCATGTCTTTTGGTCTCCCGAAGTGTGACTTTATTTTAATGGCAGTCCTCAGTTGGTAACCACTGTCCAAGCCAGTCATTCGCAGAAGTACATGATGTCGGTAGCCCCTTACTCTTTTGCAGTGCCCTGTTCAGGCTCCAAAGTGTGAGGGGAATAGCAGACAGTTTAGGATTCCTCTCACACACCGCATATATTGCCATTTAGCCAGAAATCAATTTTCCAGTTCCATTTTCCGAGATGTTACTGTGCAAACCATTATTCACCACTAATGTATCCAAGTATGGGGCAATGGTCATAGTGAATGTTCCTGAAGGCAAGGTGCAGACAGCCCTGTCATTGCTCATGGAGTCTCTGGGGTGGTGATGAGTCGACGGACGTGTGGCACGCCTGCTTTATTGCATTTAGCCAGTATTCATCGTTTTCCAGTTCCATTTTCAAAACAATGTAATGCAAACTAGTCACGGACTTAGTCCAAGTTATGGCAAAGTCACAGTGAATGTGGATTAGGTGATGCGACAGGTGGATTGCATGGAAGTCTGGTGTTTGCTTCATTATGGATGAGAAAGTGTTTTGTTAACGTTGGCTGGATCAAGTAAGAAGCGATGCGGAAGATCGGCCCAAGCAAGCATGCCGGCGAGGCGAGTGTCTCTCTGACCGTAGGCTCATGACAACAGGTATCAGCTGCCTAGCAGTCAAATGGAAAGGGACAAGCGGGGGGGGTGGCATGGTCGCCGTGCAGAGACTGGCTGCAGGACAAGGCCCCAATGCTTGAAGAAGCCGACGGACAAGAGGATGCAAAGTGGAGCCAGTGGGTTGAGGTAGAGGAATCCGGTGCTGGTCGGTTGGATTAGGTAAAATTGTGAGGGAGAGCGCGGGGGATTTCAGTTTGTTTAGCGATCAGTACGGGATGGAATGAATGATATGAGATGAGATGAATGCCTTTTTATTGCTACTATACCCATGTACAATGAGATTAAAAGTGAGACTGCTCTACTCAGAGTTAAAACAAAAGGGGGAGGGGGAATAAGAGTGCACAGTTTCTGCGACGCTATATAATATCTATAAAGACAATGGATAAATAGAATTACAGTTTACAGTACAATTACAGTAGGTGGATAGATGAAGGTCGGGGGGTTTGTAGGCTGTGAATGTCAGTGCATGTGTGTGAGTTCAGGGAGATCATGGATTTTGGAAGAAATGTTTTGAGTCTAATTGTCCTTGTGCTGATGCACCTATAGCACCTCCCTGAGGGCAGCAGGTTGCACAGGCCAAATGCAGGATGGGAGCTGTTCTTGATAATGTTCTTCGCCTGTGGGGGCAGCGGGATGGTGTAAATGTCCATCAGAGAGGGGAGAGAGGGCAGCGATGATCTTCTGTGCTGATGCCCTAACTACTCTGAAGCCTCTCCCTGTCAGCCATGGTGCAGCTGCCGTATGTACCATGCTGTAATAGCAGTATGTCAACAGGACTCTCAATGGACGAGCGGTTAGAAGGTCAGCAGCAGGTTGGAGTCCAGGTTGTGCTTCCTGAGGACCTCGGGAAGTGCAGCGTGCTGAGCCTTCTTGATGACCACTGTGATGTTATCTGTCAGGAGATGTCAGCGGGAGTGGATAAGGACGCCGAGGAAACCGGACGGTGTAGACCCTCTCCACACACTCACCGTTGATGTATAAAAAAGGGGGGGGAGCTAAGTCGGTGCTGTGGGGGGGGGGGGGGGGCGGGGGCGGAATCAGTACAAGATGGATGGGGACAGTACGGTGATGGGTGGGACTGTACAGGATGGAGGGGGACAGTACAGGATGGGGGACAGAACAGGATGGATGGGGGGACAGTACAGGAGGATGGGGACAGTTACAGGATGAATGGGAAAAGTACAGGATGCGGGGGACCAGTACAGGAATGGGATGGAGACAGTAAGGAGCGGGGGACAGTACAGCGTGGATGGGGACTGTACAGGATGGGATGGGACAGTTCAGGTATGGGGGGGATCAGTGCAGGATGGATGGGACAGTGGATGGATGGGGGACAGTACAGGATAGGATGGGTGGAGGACAGTACAGGATGGATGGGGACAGTACAGTGGATGGGGACAGTACAGGATGGATGGGGGGGATCAGTGCAGGATGGGGGGACAGTACAGGATGGTTGGGGAGGGGATCAGTGCAGGATGGATGGGGGGAACAGTACAGGATGGATGGGGGGATCAGTTGCAGGATGGAATGGGGACAGTACAGCGATGGATGGGGGACAGTACAGGATGGATGGGGGACCAGTACAGGATGGGGGGACAGTACAGGATGGATGGGGACAGTATAGGATGGGATGGGGGACAGTACAGGATGGGGGGACCAGTACAGGATAGATGGGGGGGATCAGTACAGGATGGATGATGGGACAGGGGACAGGATGGATGGGGACCAGTAAAGGATGGGGGGAGGGGACAGTACAGGATGGGATGGGGATCAGTACAGGATGGACAGTACAGGGGGATGGGGACAGTACAGTGGATGGGGACAGTACAGGATGGGGGACAGTACGGATGGATGGGTGGGGAATCAGTACCCATGGTTGGGACATACAGGAATGGGTTGGGGGGGATGGGGGGGAGGATACAATGGATTGGTATGGGGGACAGACAGGATGGGATGGGGACAGTTACAGATGGATGGGGGGATCAGTACAGGGATGGATGGGGGACAGTATGGGGACGTTAGGATGGATGGGGGAAAACGGGGTGACAGTACAGGATGGATGGGGACAGTTACAGGATGGATGGGGGGCATCAGTACAGGAATGGATGGGGATCAGTACAGGACAGTACGTGATGGGGGACAGTACAGGATGGATGGGGGGACAGTACAAGGTTGGATGGGGGTCAGTACAGGATGGGGGGACAGTACAGATGGGGGGATCAGTATCAGTGGGGATGGGGGGGATCAGTACAGGTGGATGGGCAGTCAGTACAGGATGGATGGGTGGGCAGTACAGGATGGATGGGGAGGATGTATACAGGATGGATGGGGGACAGTACGGTGATGGATATGGATTGGAGGGATCAGTACAGGATGGATGGGGGACAGTCAGGATGGATGGGGGGGGACAGTACAGGAATGGCAAGGAGGACAGTGAAGGATGTGGGGGACAGTTACAGGATAGGATGGGGACAGTAACAGGATGGTGGGGGACAGTACAAGATGGATGGGGACAGTACAGGATGGATTCACAGATGGATGACAGTACAGGGATGGATGGGGGGGGCAGTAACAGGATGGGGGGGGTGACAGGGATGGATGGGGGGCCAGTACAGGATGGATGGGGGGACAGCAGGATGGATCCAGTACAGGATGATGAGTGCCAGCAGGATGGATGGGGACAGTACAGGATGGATGGGGGACAGTACAGGATGGATGGGGGGCACAGTACAGGTGGATGGGGGACAGTACAGGATGGATGGGGGACAGTAACAGGATGGATGGGGGCAGTACAGGATGGATGGGGGAGTCAGGTACACCAATGGATGGGGACAGTACAGGATGGATGGGGACAGTACATGGGGACAGATGGATGGGGGGCAGTGGACATGGATGGATGGGGACAGTCAGGTGGATGGGGGGACAGTAACAGGATGGATGGGGGACAGTACAGGATGGATGGGGACAGTTCAGGATGAATGGGACAGTACAGGATGGGGGACAGTAAGGAGGTTGAGGGCGCAATGTGACGTGATCGTGGGGGGGGAGTAGTTCATTTGGTGGAAGATGTGAGGAGGGGGGGGTGGAAGGGAGGGGGGGTTACTGAGTGAACTGCTACCACACCAGCTGTAAGTGACTGGTGCCAGCCCACCAGCCATGACTGAAGTGAAGGCCCCCCACCAGCCAAGGACTCACTGAACTGCAAGTCCAAGAATCCATTCAGTCACAATGTCCATACTATCCCTCTGGAAACAGTCCCTTCAGCCAACAACTCCCATTACTCGCCTCCAGAGAGCCAACGCAAGGATAGACATTCCTCCTTTCATTGCTGTGATCTGTAAAAAAAAATATGAAAATATCTAAAATTGGGGGGACTGTACAGGATGGGGGGACAGTACAGGATGGATGGGGGGGACAGTTACAGGGTGGGGGGACAGTCAGGATGGATGGGAACAGTACAGGATGGATTTGGGGGGACCCAGTAAGGATGGATGGGGGGACAGTACAGGAATGGATGGGGACAGTAAGGATGGATGGGTGACAGTACATGATGGATGGGGACAGTACAGGATGGATCGGGGACAGTACAGGATGGATGGGGGGAAGTACAGGATGGATGGGGGCAAGTACAGGATGGATGGGGGGGCAGTACAGGAATGGATGGGGGGATCAGTGCAGGATGGTGGGAACAGTACAGGATGGATGGGGACAGGTACAGATGGATGGGGACAGGTACAGGATGGATGTGGGGACAGTTACGGATGAAATGGAACAGTTACAGGATGGGCATGGGGGGACCGTAAGGATGGGGGGGGTCCAGTACAGTGAGGTTGAGGGGTGATGGACTGAATGAATGCGTGAGGGGGGGGGGGGGAGGTGAGAGTGGATGGCAAGGAGGAGAGAGAGGGGGGTGGGTGAAGGGAGGAGGGGTAACTGAGTGAACTGCTACCACACCAGCTGTCAAGTGACTGGTGCCAGCCCACTGCAATGATCAATGAAGTGCCAGCCACAGCCAGTGACTCACTGAAGACTGCAAGTCCAAGAATCCATTCAGTCCACAATGTCCATACTATCCCTCTGGAAACCAGTTCCCTTCAGCCCACAACACCCATACTCGCGCTCAGAGAACCACGCATGGTAGACATCCTCTTCATTGCTGTGTGATCTGTAAAAAATTATGAAATATCTAAATTAGTTGAGGATTGTTCACGCGCGCTCACCACCTTCTCCCATCCAATCTTCACAGAGTTTAGACGTAAAACACTCGTCATGTGTTTCCAGAATTTCTGGCAGTTCTGACGCTGCCAGCCCACCAGGCCTGCGTTTCTGAGCTGCCAGCCTGCCTGGCCAGCCTGATTGACTGAGCTACCAACGCCACAGTGACTGAGCTTGCCAGCCAGCCCCCACAAGAATCCATTCAGTCCACAATGTCCATTACTAATCATCTGGAAAACCAGTCCCACAGCGATCGACTCGTATCTCGATGGGCGCGAGAGAGAGTAGTGATTTTAGGCCCACAAAACCATGCCTAGTGCTCCAGAAAGATAGACCCCCTCCCCCCACACTGGCCAGCAATATTGGAATTGTGGAGAGGTGGGATATTGCATTGGGGGCACCAGCCTCCCATGTGGCTGGGGACCCAACGGGGTCCCTCTTAGTCTAGTAAACACCTAAAATCAATATAATGCAATCTGCCTCAAAAGCATCAGGATGAATAAGTAATATTTTAGTAATTCAGCGTGGCAAAGGAAGAGCAGAGGAGTGCAAAATACAACGGGTTTCACCTATCAATGTACTATTGATGTAACAGATTTTGAAATTTCATATGTGTAGGAAGGAACTGCAGATGCTGATTTAACCGAAGTTAGACACAAAATGTACGTTTTGACACAATATACACAGTACATTATGTGTCTAGACACAAAATGCCGGGGAGTATCTCAGCGGGACAGGCAGCATCAAAATGAGATGTTGCCTGGCCCACTGAGTTACTCCAGCATTTTGTAGGCTAGTATAGCGAGCCACGCGTTGTGAATCAAGTGATCTTTATTAAGGAATACAGAGAACAGCACACACGTGAATGGGGAGGGTTTTGTCACGGCTCTGTATATATACCAGGGCACAGCCTTACCACGTGACAATCCAGAACCAGGGGCCACAGTTTAAGAATAAGGAGTAAGCCATTTAGAACGGAGACGAGGAAACACTTTTTCTCACAGAGAGTGGTGAGTCTGTGGAATTCTCTGCCTCAGAGGGCGGTGGAGGCAGGTTCTCTGGATGCTTTCAAGAGAGAAGCTAGATAGGGCTCTTAAAGATAGCGGGAGTCAGGGGATATGGGGAGAAGGCAGGAACGGGGTATGATTGGGGATGATCAGCCATGATCAGGTTGAATGGCGGTGCTGGCTCGAAGGGCCGAATGGCCTACTCCTGCACCTGTTGTCTATTGTCTATTGACTCCTTCCCGCCAAACACAGTCATGTGGCCCGACCAGCCCAAGTGCCGAGGGTTCGCTTCAGTCAGTGTCCTAACCACTAGGTGGCGCCACACTAGACACAAAATGTACCGCGTAGATTGAATATTGTCTATTCCACCACAAACGCACTGTCTTCTATCAGTAAACCAGTTCCGAATCTATACGACTAAATGACCAGTTAATCCCGTGAATCTGAATCTTCTTGATTAGTGCGGATGTCAGGGATGATGGGGAGAAGGCAAAAGAATGTGGAATTCCCTGCCACGGAGGGCAGTGGAGGCCAAATCACTGGATGGATTCAGGAGAGAGTTAGATGGAGCTCTAGGGCTAGTGGGGTCAAGGGATATGGGGAGAAGGCAGCACGGGTTATTGATTGGGGACGATCAGCCATGATCACAATGAATGGCTTGGTGCTTGCTCGAAGGGCCGAATGGCCTCCTCTTGCAGCTATTTTCTATGTTTCTATGTTTCTAATGGGGTTGAGAGGGAGTGATAGATCAGCCATGATTGAATGGTAGAGTAGACTTGGTGGGATGAATGGCCTAATTCTGCTGCTATAACTTATGAACCTGTGGATCAACGGCAATGGATTTTGGTTTACAACTGAACTGTGGGTGGAATCTCCAGAGTATTGTGCAGTGCTTCCAAGATATTGACCAACCCAGGCAACTAAATGTAGTTTAGTTTTGAGATACAGTGCGGAAACAGGCCACTTGGCCCACCGAGTCCGCAACGACCAGCGATCCCTGCACATTAACACAAGCCTACACACACTAGGGACAATTTACACTTACACCAAGTGTACAAACCCAATCCAATTAACCTACAAACCTGGACGTCTTTGGAGTGTGGGGAAGTGAAACCGAAGATCTCGGAGAAAACCCACGCAGGTCACGTGTGGAGAACGTACAAACTCCGCACAGACAGCACCTGTAGTCGGGATCAAACCCGGGTCTCTGGCGCTGCAAGTGCTGTCAAGGCAGCAAACTCTACCGCCACGTCACCGTGCGCCCTTGGTGCGAGCTACAGAAGCAGATCCACAATCACGTATTACAATCGCTCCACACTCTGAGATCTCCACTCCCACAGCAACATTTCTTACTTTATAACTATGATCTTCTTAAACTCCTCTCACATCCGCCCATTCTCCGCCCTTATCGTGTATCTACACTCTGTAAGTGGCTCGATTGTAATGATGTATTGTCTTTCCGCTGACTGGCTAGCACGCAACAAAAAGGCTTTTCACTGTACTTCGCTACATGTGACATTAACACTAAACTGAACTGAACTGATTATTTAAAAAAATATTTTGTGCATTAATAATACCATCTTTGCCATATTTTGAAATGAAAATTCCTTTCGGTATTATTGTTCTTGATAAAGCAATCATAAATTTATGCTGAAAGGATTTGCTCAAAAATGGCACTACAGGCCTGAGAATTGGTACAACTGTAACTGCGGGAACCTATCCACATGGAACGAGCAGCCGGAGGAGGTAGTTGAGGGCTAGGACTAATCTCAGTGTTTAAAAGACACTTGGACAGGTACACATCTGCGGAAGGATGTGCTTGGCACTGCAGAGGGTCCAGAGGAGGTTTTCAAGAACGATCCCAGGAATGAATGGCTTAATGTACGATGAGCGTTTGTCTGCACTTGGCCTGGACTTGCTGGAGTTTGGAAGAATGAGGTGCTGTCGTGATTAAAACTTTCCCGAATAGTGAAAGACTTGGATAGAGTGGATGTGGAGAGGATGTTTCCCCTAGTGGGAGAGTCTCGGACCAGAGAGCACAGCCTCAGAATTAAAGGCCGTTCTTTCAGAAAGGGGATGGGGAGGAATTTCTTTAGTCAGAGGGTGGTGAACCTGTGTGACTCCCCTCCCCTACCCCAGCCGTGTCCCCTCTCCCCCTTGTCACTTCCCACGGGATCGACCCTCCCACCCGTCATCACCTTATGACCATGTGCGGGTCACAAAGGACACTACGGGGCATCAGCGGGGAGTGAGTGTGACTGAGGCAGCCATCTCGGTGCAAGGCATTTGCAGCAAGTGACTGACCGAGGGGAGGCTGCTGCCATCTTGGTGCAGGGCAATTAGTGGAAGTGACTGACTGAAGAGTATGGAAGCCATCTTGGTGAGGGGCGTTTGTAGCAAAGGCGACCATCTTGGTGAGGGGCATCAACCACATTTTGTATTATAGTGTGTTATATTGTATTATAGTGTGTTATAGTGTGTTAAGGTGTGTTATAGTGTACAATATTGTATTTGAGTGTGTTAAATATCATGTGTCATAGTGTATTATATTGTATTATGCTGCGTTATGTATTATAGTGCATTATAACTTTATTCCCTGGAGGCAGGAGGTGAGGGATGATCTTATAAAGATGTATAAAATCATGACAGGAATAGATTGAGTAGACGCACAGAGTCTCTTGCCAGAGTAGAGGAATGGATCGGGTAGACGCACAGAGTCTCTTGCCAGAGTAGGGGAATCGAGGAGCAGAGGACATTGGTTTAAGGTGAAAGGGAAAGATTTAATAGGAATCTGAGGTAGACAAAAAAGCTGGAGAATTTCAGCGGGTGAGGCAGCATCTATGGAGCGAAGGAATAGACTACGTTTCAGGTCGAGGTCCTTCTTAGACTGACCCTTCTTCAGTCTGAAGAAGGGTCTTGACCCGGAACGTTGCCTATTCCTTCGCTCCATAGATGCTGCCTCACTTACTGTGTTTCTGCAGCTTTTTTGCCTACCTTCGATTTTTCCAGCATCTGCAGTTCTTTCTTAAAACTGTAACTGCGGTAACCTATCCACACAGAGGGGGTGGGTGTATGGAACGAGCAGCCGGAGGAGGTAGTTGGGGAAGGACTGTGTTCACTTGGACAGGTACAGGAGGACAGGTTTAGAGGGACAAGGGCCAGTGAGCGGTTGGGTCCATAGTGTGCTTGGCAGCAGAGGGTCCAGAGGAGGTTTTCACGATCCGGAGACGCAAGTGATCTTGTGCCAGAGCTGGAGCTTCGAGTTTTGATGGGCGTTTGCGGTCGTCAGGAAATCAACCACATTTTATATATAGGTGTTATGCAATATTGTATTTGAGTGTGTTAAATATCATGTGTCATAGGTATTATGCTGCGTTATGAGCGCAGGAGGATGAGGGATGATGGTGTACAAAATCATGACAGGAATAGATTGTGTAGACGCATAGAGAGTTGAGGAATGGATCGGGTAGAACGCACAGAGTAGAGTAGGGGAATCGAGGAGCATTGGTTTAAGGTGAAAGGGAAAGATTTAATAGAAATCTGAGGTAGACAAAAAAGCTGGAGAATTTCAGCGGTGAGGCAGCATCTATGGAGCGAAGGAAGATTACGTTTCACGTCGAGGTCCTTCTTAGACTGACCGTTTTTTCAGTTCTGAAGAAGGATCTTGACCCGGAACGTTGCCTATTCCTTCGCTCCATAGATGCTGCCTCACTTACTGAGTTTCTGCAGCTTTTTTGTCTACCTTCGATTTTTCCAGCATCTGCAGTTCTTTCTTAAACTGTAACTGCGGTAACCTATCCACACAGAGGGTGGTGGGTGTATGGAACGAGCAGCCGGAGGAGGTAGTTGAGGGCAAGGACTATCTCAGTGTTTAAAAGACACTTGGACAGGTACACGGATAGGACAGGTTTAGAGGGACAAGGGCCATTGTGAGCGGTTTTGGGTCCCATATCTGAGGAAGGATGTGCTTGGCACTGCAGAGGGTCCAGAGGAGGTTTTCAAGAACGATCCCAGGAACGAATGGGTTAATGTACGATGAGCGTTTGTCTGCACTGGGCCTGGACTTGCTGGAGTTTGGAAGAATGAGGTGCAGTCGTCATTAAATGGCTTGGATAGAGTGGATGTGGAGAGGATGTTTCCACTAGTGGGAGAGTCTCGGACCAGAGGGCACAGCCTCAGAATTAAAGGCCGTTCTTTCAGAAAGGGGATGGGGATCGGGTAGACGCACAGAGTCTCTTGCCAGAGTAGGGGAAACGAGGACCAGAGGACATTGGTTTAAGGTGAAAGGGAAAGATTTAATAGGAATCTGAGGTAGACAAAAAAGCTGGAGAAATTCAGCGGGTAAGGCAGCATCTATGGAGCGAAGGAATAGACTACGTTTCAGGTCGAGGTCCTTCTTAGACTGACCGTTTTTCATTCTGAAGAAGGGTCTCGACCCAAAACGTTGCCTATTCCTTCGCTCCATAGATGCTGCCTCACTTACTGAGTTTCTGCAGCTTTTTTGTCTACCTTCGATTTTACCAGCATCTGCAGTTCTTTCTTAAACTGTAACTGCGGTAACCTATCCACACAGAGGGTGGTGGGTGTATGGAACGAGCTGCCGGAGGAGGTAGTTGGATGTGGAGAGGATGTTTCCACTAGTATGTAAGGTCCATCTGTTCCTCTTCATCATTCAGTATCCTCCCACTTACTTTCTTTTCTTCCCAGCTGACCATGCCAGAAATGTATTCCTGCAGTCCAAACCTTTCCTCGTGTCAGCCACATGGCCAAATGTTGTATCATGAGCTAGCTCTCTTTGTTATGCTTCTAACGTTAAAGTCTAAATTATCAATATTTATCTTGCCAAGAGGCAGACACTGATGTGAACCAGATGGGGACTAAGGTGATCTGCATGGGAGGTACTGATTTAATTTATGGTTTATTTGAATATATGTTCATCATGCCAACAAATGCATGTTAAATTCATCTTGTTGACAAATGTTCAAGATTCTCTGCTAACCAGGGCTAACCAGGGCGTTTCCCCTTTAACAGCATTGTATAACTGCTCACATAAACCTATGTGAAAGGCACAGTGCATTTTGAATTGTACATGTACACCATGGTTAAATCATCATGTATTCAGCTTGGGCCTCTCTAAGACACAAACTTCATATGTAGCCACCCCAAATTGCAATCTTCACCAACCCAGCAAAAAGATAAAGCAGAGCTCATTTTTTATGGGAGAAGTACACGGAAAGAACATGAAGAGTACACTTCCTTTCAGCAAGCAAAACTGTTACTCTGATAATGGAAATATAATAGCCCAGTTGATCTGTGACAGGAATTTATTATATGTAATATCGTTCAATAGTGCTTTATTGGTCACATATGCAACTGCACAGCAAAATTCATTTTGCCTATATCACACATGCAGGCACCGCCATTTTTGGCGCCATTCTACAAAACCCAAAGTCCGGTCGGCCCGCGCGCTCGATATACTGCAGCAGTTCCCGCGAACTGACGTCCCTCTCGTCTCCTCTCCCGGCCATGTTTGTGTCCCAGGGGCGCCTCCAGCAGCCGACCTTGAAGTCGCTGCAGGCATTACCCCGGTTCACCCACCTACTGACCCACTCTTACCACCAGACATCTCCAGCTCCCTCCCGATTACGCCATCTGACGAGCCTTTGGGCGGTTTACTGGTCCCGTCGACCGATGAGTCTTCGGGCGGGCCCTGATGAGCCTTCTGGCGGGTCCCGAGAACTGCAGATCCTTCGGGCACCTCGGGACTACCCGATCACCATTAGAATGAAGGTAGTTTCATTACAACATTTAAATGATCATCTTGCTTCCTGTTGATGTATTCATTCCCCTTAGCATCCTATTACTTTCAATTATTTTTTGCAATTTTAACACAACCCAATTAGTTTTGACAATTAATCTGGTCCTAGGGGTCACAGTGTAATATATAATAGTGGTGATTTTAACAACCTTTTGATATTGTTTTTTGTGTATTATAGTGGTGATATAGTATATTATAGTGGTGATTTTAACAACCTTTTAATATTGTTGTAAACGGCCATTCATCTACTTCACAATAGATCTGCAAATTTACATTGTTTTAGAAAGCTCGAGGGAGAGATGGAAATTCCAAGCAGGAGGAATATGGTGGTCGGTTAAAGTTAACAGCAGCATCTTGGTTTTGCATAGAGCTCAGTGTTAACAGAGAAAATATGTAACAGATTCACAGAGCAGTGGGAAGACAGATGTACAACTGTTTGGTCAATCACGCAGTTTTTAGGAAAAATAGGCTATTGGAAGGCATTCCAAAACTTAACACGTCGGTAATTGAAGGCATGGTCACCAAAAGCGAAATTTTTAAAATCCACCATGTACATGAAACCAGAACTGACGCGTACAAATGTCTTGGAAGGTTGTAAAAGTTATGGATTATGGGAGAGATAGATAGTAAAGATTATATAGATATGGATTGGAAAGTACAGGTCCACACCTCCTATAATCCGGACAAAATTACAAGATCATACTTTAAATCCAACACCGCACCCCCCCGGCAGATTTCCCCGGACGACTTCCGTGGCCGATCCGCGAGTCGAATTCATCCCGTGGCCGGTTCCAGAATCTGGCCTTTCCCATCTGCATTCCGTGGCTGACTTTGCATGCCGGTATTTCGGCTCTTCAACGGCCTAGGTGGAATGTTCCAGTACCGTTGGATCCCTCTCGGAGGTCGCAATCACTCTTGGCCTAGCGAAACAGATAATCCAGAAAAGACTCTGGAACCGAGGATGCTGGATCTGTACTGCAAAACACACTGAACAGATATTGTTAAAACTAAACTTGTTTAATTGAAAAGAAATTGGCCAAAGGAGTACGAGAGCAGCTTTTCTGATTTAAAAAAATCTATTTTAAAATAGGCATTCTGCTTTGTTTTAAATAGATTCTGCTGTGTGTTTGTGGTTAGCTTTGTTTGCTGAAAATGCTAATTAGTTTCTCCTAACTTTCTCATGTCATCCTAGTCAGTCATTTGTTTGAAAGAGAGGCAAAGCCTCAGCAATATTTTCAAGATGTGCCATAAATGGATTTATGATCTTTACAAAGCAATCATAGGGTTACTTATTATACAGAACTGAAAACTCTAGATTTTTTTACCACTCATGTAGGCTGTTTGATACATCTGGTTTTTGCTGGTTTCTGCTCCACATGAACATCCTTTCACTCCTCTTTGTCTGACCATGTCAGCTTATACAGTACTCTTTTCTCACTTATGTTAATCACATGCCACCAGCACCTTTGTCAGTTGTCCTGAAGACTTGTAGCGATTTCTACTCTGTATCCTTGTGAATGTTGAATCTTAATTTCCCACTAGATTGCTAATAACTGTCATGTGTTTATGATCCTTAGTTCTGCTCTCCCCTGTAGATCCAAATGTTTTCTCCCTGCCTGTCATATTCCAACTGGCTATTACTAAGGAGAAGGTGCTTGGGAAACTGAAAGGTTTGAAGGAGGATAAGTCACCTGGGCCGGATGGATTGCACCCTTGAGTTCTGAAAGAGGTGGCTTTACAGATTGCGGAGGTATTAATAGTGATATTTTCAAGATCACTCGAGTCAGGAGTGGTTCAAGACGATTGGAAATTTGCCAATATTATCACTCTGTACAAGAAGGCAGCAAAGCAGAAGAGTGCAGACAATAGGCCGGTTAGTTTGACTTCAGTGATTGGTAAGATTCCATTATACAGGGTGAGGTTATGGAGTTCATGATAAAATAGGCCGAAGTCAGCATGGTTTCGTGTAGGGGAGATATTGCCTGACGAATCTGCTGGAATTCTACGAAGAAGTAAGGCTGCCAAGGAAGGCTGCGTGAGGCTGCTAAGGAAGATGCGAGCCCATGGTATCATAGGGCAGATACTAGCCTGGATAGCAGGTTGACTGGATGGCAGAACCAAAGAGTGGCAATAAACGGGACTTTTTATGGTTGGCTGCCAGCGACCCGCGGAGTTCTGCCGGGGTCGGTGCTGGGGCTGCTCTTCACGTTGTATATTAGTAATTTGGATGAGGGAAGGCTTATTGGCATTTGCAGATAATACGAAAAAAGGTGGAGGGGCATGTTGTTCCATTGTTTAAAAAGGGTTCAAAGAATAAACCTAGCAATTATAGACCTATTAGTTTGACGTCAGTGGTGGGCAAATTAATGGAAAGGATACTTAGAGATAATATATATAAGCATCTGGATAAACAGGGTCAGATCAGGAACAGTCAACATGGATTTGTGCCTGGAAGGTCATGTTTGACAAACCTTCTTGAATTTTTTGAAGCGGTAACTAGGGAAATTGATGAGGGTAAAGCAGTGGATGTTGTCTATATGGATTTCAGTAAGGCCTTTGACAAGGTTCCCCATGGAAGGTTGGTTAAGAAGGTTCAATCTTTGGGTGTTAATGGCAGAGTAGCAAGATGGATTCAACAGTGGCTGAATGGGAGATGTCAGAGAGTAATGGTGGATGGCTGTTTGTCAGGTTGGAAGCCGGTGACCAGTGGGGTGCCTCAGGGATCTGTGTTGGGTCCACTGTTGTTTGTCATGTACATCAATGATCTGGATGATGGGGTGGAAAATTGGATAAGTAAGTATGCAGATGATACTAAGATAGGTGGTGTTGTGGATAATGAAGTAGATTTTCAAAATCTACAGAGAGATTTGGGCCATTTGGAAAAGTGGGCTGAAAGATGGCAGATGGAGTTTAATGCTGATAAGTGTGAAGTGCTACATCTTGGCAGGACAAATCAAAATAGGACGTACATGGTAAATGGTAGGGAATTGAGGAATGCTGTGGAACAGAGGGATCTAGGATTAACTGTGCATAGTTCCCTGAAGGTGGAATCGCATGTAGATAGGGTGGTAAAGAAAGCCTTTGGTGTGCTGGCCTTTATAAATCAGAGCATTGAATATAGGAGTAGGGAAGTAATGTTAAAATTGTACAAGGCATTGGTAAGACCAATTCTGGAGTATGGTGTACAATTTTGGTCGCCTAGTTATAGGAAGGATGTCAACAAAATAGAGAGAGTACAGAGGAGATTTACTAGAATGTTGCCAGGGTTCCAGCAACTATGTTACAGAGAAAGGTTGAACAAGTTAGGTCTTTATTCTCTGGAGCGCAGAAGGTTAAGGGGGGACTTGATTGAGGTCTTTAAAATGATGAAAGGGATAGACAGAGTTGACATGGATACGTTTTTCCCATTGAGGGTAGGGAAGATTCAAACAAGAGGGCATGACATGAGAATTAAGGGACAGAGGTTTCGGGGTAACGTGAGGGGGAACTTCTTTACTCAGAGGGTGGTGGCTGTGTGGAATCAGCTTCCAGCAGAAGTGGTGGAGGCAGGATCGATTTTAACATTTAAGAGTAAAGTGGATAGGTATATGGACGTGAAGGGAATGGAGGGGTATGGTCTGAGTGCAGGTAGATGGGACTAGGGGAAAACAAATGGTCGGCACGGACTGGAAGGGCCGAGAGGGCCTGTTTCCGTGCTGTAATTGTTATATGGTTATATGGTAGTGTAGAGAAAGCAGGGACTCTGCTGAAGGACTTGGACAGGATGGAAGAGTGGGCAGATGGAATACAGTGTAGCAAAGAGTGGAGTCATGCATTTTGGTAGTAGGAATAAAGGCGTAGACTATTTTCTAAAAGGGAAGAGAATCCAGAAATTCGAGGTGTAAAGGGACTTGGGAGTGTTGGTGCGGGATCCCCAAAAGGTTAATTTGCAAGTCATAAGATCATAAATGATAGTCAAATCGGTTGTAAGGATGACAAACGCAATGCTAGCATTTATTTCAAGAGGGCTAGAATACAAAAACAGGGATGTAATGCTGAGTCTCTGTAAGACGCAGGTCAGGCCGCATTTGGTGTATTGTCAGCAATTTTGAGCACTATATCTGAGGAAGGATGTGCTGGCTCTGGAGAGGGTGCAGAGGAGGTTTACAAGAATTATCCCAGGAATGAGTGAGTAACATATTATGAGCGCTTGACAACACTGGGCCTGTACTCGCTGGAGTTTTCAAGGATGAAGGGTGCCTCATTGAAACTTTCCAAATAGTGAAAGGTTTGGATAGAGTAGATGTGGAGAGGATGCTTCTACCAGTAGGAGACTCTAGGACCAGAGGTCATAGCATTAAAATTAAAGGATGTTCCTTTACAAAGGAGATGAGGAGAAATTTCTTTAGTCTAAGGGTGGCGAATCTGAAATTCTGCCACAGAAGGCTGTGGAGGTCAAGTCAATGGATATTTTTAAGGCCGAGATAGATTCTTGATTAGTACAGGTCTCCGAGGTTATGGGGAGGCAGGAGAATGAGGTTCGGAGGGAGAGATAGATCAGCCATGATTGAATGGCAGAGTAGACTTGATGGGCCGAAATGCACCTATCACTTATGATCCAATCCACATCCACTCTATCCAGGCCTTACACTATTCGGTAGGTTTCAATGAGGTCCCCGCTCAGCCTTCTAAACTCCAGTGAGTACAGGCTGTCAACGCTCATCATATGTTAACGCAACCATTCCTGGGATCATCGTCGTAAATCTCCTCAGGACCCTCTCCAATGGCAGCACATCCCTCCTCAGTTATAGGGCCCAAAACGGCTCGCAATACTCCACACGCGATCTGACCAATGCCTCATAAAGACTCAGCATTACATCCTTGTTGCTGAGCAGAACGCTTCAGAAGCAACAGGTGTGTGGTAAATCCACAGTGCAATCCCTTTGCCCATTTTCAGAGATGATACAAATTTACCTGTTGTGTTTCTGAAGCTGAAAACTATAACCTTTTTGACCTTCTGTCACTACACCCAGCTGGCACAGAGGCAAAGTGAATTTACAGGAACTCCTTTGCGTTGGAGAGGTCATGGTGTGTAGGTTGTGTTGTGATAAGGAACTGAAATGCGAAGATTCTGGTAAACAGAAACACATTAAGGGTGCATTAATGTGCTGATAAAATAACAGAAAGAACTAACAGCTACGGTATCATATTCCATGATCTTTTTGGGCCTCTATATTTTCAATTATAAAAGGCATATTGAGCATAACCTGCTGCCTTAAGATTAGCAAGGCCTATTATGAATACTTGTGTGTTTTTGCTTTGGCTCGAGATGTTTCTGGAGGTTTGGCCACATGATGCCTGTGCGTGTTATTGCTGTGTATGTATTTGCTTTTACCTAATGAAGGTTGGGACTTAACTGAGTTTCCTTTTATGCCCCTGTCCCACTTAGGAAACCTCTGGAGACTTTGCGCCCCACCCAAGGCTTCCGTGCGGTTCCTGGAGGTTCCCGGAGGTTTTTGTCAGTCTCCCTAATGGTCGAAAGTGGTTTCCGTTTTAAAAATCGGTGATTTTTTAGTCGAAGCCGGTTGCGATGCTAGTTGAAGGTGGTTGCCGGAGGACAAAAACCTCCAGGAACTGCACGGAAACCTTGGGTGGGGCGCAAAGTCTCCAGAGGTTTCCGTTCAGGTTTCCTAAGTGGGACAGGGGTATAACTCATCAGTTTCAGTTTTAGTTTAGTTTATTGTCACGTGTACTGAGGTACAATGAAAGTCTCTGGTTGCGTGCTGTCCAGTCAGCAGAAAGACAATACCTGATTACAATTGAGCCACTTACAGCGTATAGATACATGATAAAGGAATAACGTTTAGTGCAAGGTAAAGCCAGCAAAGTCCAATCAAGGATAGCCCGAGGGTCACCAAAGAGGTAGATAGTAGTTCAGGATTGCTCTCTAGTCGTGGTAGGATGATTCTGTTGCCTGATCACAGTTGGGAGGAAACTGTCCCTGAATATGGTGGTATGTGTTTTCATACTTCTAAACATTTTGCCTGATGGGAGAGTGGAGAAGAGGGAGTGGCCAGGTTGCGACTCATCCTTGATTATGCTGCTAGCCTTGCCGAGGCAGCATGAGGTCAATAGAAGGGAGGTTGGTTTGTGTGATGGTATTATGGTATCATGCCAGCTGCTGTTCAAAAAGTCAAGAATTGGTTCGATACTTGCACAAGCCTGTGAAGCTGTGAGAATGAGAAAGAGAGAGGAAATCCAGAATGGGGGAAAAAATACAATGGCCTCCAGGGGAAAGGAGTGGTTGATAGAACTTGGCTTCTACTATTAGTTAACTAGTAAGGTTCATAGCTATTAACCATGTTCCCTGACCCCGATAAGTGTAATACGGTAAAGCCTCGCGATAATTCAATTCAATTCAATGAACTTTATTTATCCGTTATTCCAATTTAACTTTGGAATAAATGGACCTCTATATAATGGATTTTGGTTATAGCGGATTGAAACTCCCGTTGCACCACCCCATCCCCGCACCAGTTTTCCAGTTATCCACTGATCTGACTGTGCCTCCCAGCCTGTGAATTCCCACTTGTTTAACCGCAACCCAAATGCCACGTTTCTTCCTTCCCAGCCTTGGGTTGAAATTTAACCCCCTCAGTGGTTATAGTGGACAGTCAACCATTTCTTGTTAGGTAACAATGCCTTTTTCAATATTGGTGAGTGTTCCTGAGCCTTTACACTTGGCTGTAGATGGGGCATGGACGTGGGCCAAAGGGCCTGTTCTCGTGCTCTATGACACCGCTCCTGCTTCCCATTGCTTGGTAAAAATGTGCAAGCCCTGTTGTGCTAGAATTGTGGTTGAAAACTTGATCTAAATGCTCCATCCACCATAATTTGTGAACGTCATGAAAAGAGTTCATGAATTTCTAAGCCACTATTATGTGTGTTTAAAGAAGCCTCTGAGCATTGGGACCGCATACATTTCTAAAATGTTTTGAAATAATAAAAGACATGAACTGGTGGAGTAACTCAGCGTGTCAGGCAGCATCTCTGAAGAACATGGATAGGTGACATTTCAAGTCCCAAAAAGAGCTCTGACCCCAATGTCACCTATCCATGAACGATGCTGCTTGACCCGCTAAGTTACTCTAGCACTTTGTCTTTTCTTGTAAACCATTATTTGCAGTTCCTTGTTTCTCGTAAGGTTTGAAATAGTTTTGTTATTATTGAATTTTGTTCTGAACCTCTTGCTTTTCTCCTGCCTTGCAGATGAGGACCAACTTCAGACATTACTTCCTTTCTTCTAAAACAAAGAAAGTTGTCTATGATATTCTCACTTGGACTTCGACTCAGCTGGCTCTATGCTATATTGTAACACCTTTCCTTCTATTGGCTACGGAGCCTACTATCAAATTCTACAGGTAAGTCAACCTAATGGGTCAGGCAGCATCTCTGGAGAAAAGGAATAGGTGACGGTTGGGGTCGAGACCCTTCTTCAGACTGTGTCTGAAGAGTCCATTCTCAGTGTGAAGAAGGGTCTCTACCCGAAAGGTCACCTATTCCTTTTCTCCGGATATACTGCCTGACCCGCTGAGTTACTCCAGCAATTTGTGTCTATCTTTGGTGTAGACCTGCATCTGCAGTTCCTTCCTACACAAGTAAAAGTCAACCTGCTGTTTGATTTTTGGATTTCATCTATATGCTCCGAAAAGCAATGGATTTATAGGAAAATCATAACTGCAAATATTTGTAATCATCCTCTTACTTTTCACAGTAATGCGGATAATTTATTATTTGGTTGACCAAGGAGAGGACGTATTTTTTAGGTTATGTATGGGGAAACTGAACTGCATATACCCTGAAAATGTGAGATTCTGACCTGGTAGAATTGTGATGCATGATGTATATGGTTGAAACCAAGTGTATATGTACAAGCAAAGTGAAAAATGTTTCTACTTTACCTGGATGGGTAAATATTGTCAAGTTCATTCATGAGTTTGAGGAAAGGATCAACACCAGGTTGAGTTAAATTCATGACAGAGTTTGCACTTTTGCTATGTGAAGTATAAATTTGTGCATTGATACACCTAAGGAGGCCATAGTCCCAGCACTCCCATATTTTCCATAATGAGATTTGATTCTAGTTCAATTGTGATTTTTTTTTTATTGCGCCCGAGTTAAAGCTTTTTGATAACCAAAGTTGTTCATGGAAATGGGTCAACGAGTATTTGGAGCAACGTGTATTTGGAGCTGGGTCAGTAAAGTCTTGAGGAGCTCAAAAATGTTTCCTTCTTCCTAAATTTCCATTGCTCTCCAGTGGCTGTCCACTAGAGGGAGTGCCATGCAGATATTGTCCTTGGCCATAGATGGACAACATTTTCCCCCATTCTTTCTCTCCAGAGATGCTGCTTATCCCACTGAGTTACTCCAGCATTTTGTGTCTATCTTCGGTTTAAACCAGCACCTGCCGTTCTCCCTACACACTTGACCTTGGCCATTATGCTTCATACTGTTGAATAAATACAAGTGTCTGCAATTTGCACTGTTGAAATTCCAAGTGTTATTGTCCACATGCTAACTCATTCACATCATTATTTTCAAGCTCTTCCATGGTCTCCACCTCTTCCAGACTTGCCTGTATCTAGTGGATCTCAGTTTTCACTGCCTCACAATTAATGGCAACGTCTTCAGTTTGCAAAAGCTCCAAAATTCACTGCATCTCCCTTAAACATCTCAGCTTCTCCAACTGTGCCTTTTTTTTCAGACACTTCATAAAACCCTTCCTCTTTTGTCTCCTAAAGATTTCAGAGCCCAATTTGTTTGATCATATTCTTGTGTACCTTAATTGTGCTATTGGTGTTAGGATAGCCAGGTGGTGACATACATGGCACCCTCAAGTCTTTTTCTTCTTTTACTGTTTTGGTCTGTGTTTACTTGTATATTTTTAGTGTACTTTTAGTTTTTATATTATGTGGCGATGGGGGAGGCTTGGGTGAAAACCTTTTTCATCTCTTTCCCCGACGGAGATGCGACTTTTTCATCGTATCTCCCTCTGCACTGCGGCTTTAACATCGTGGAGCTGCCTTTGTTGGGGATCGACTGCGGGACCTCCAACCGCAGGAACTTCGATCGCCCCGACTGCGGAAGTTGCGATTGCCCCGACCGCGGGAGAAAGCGAGGAAAGAAGGTTTAAGTTATTTGCCTTCCATCACTGTGGGGAATGTGAGGTCGCCAAAAAAACAAGATGGACGTGCTGCCTGCACTGGTGAGGAGTCGGAGGGAGTGGCGTGAATGCAGTGGTCTCGGTGTTTTGCGGGGACATTGCTCCATGAGAACATTCTGGAGTCTGGTCACCTCATGGTGAAGGTTTGTGACCCGGCTCATTGAACTGATGGCTGTGGGTCTTCGCTTCTGCTGTGTGCCCTGGGGATTCTCACACGCCATTGTGGTGGCTGGTTAAGTCTATGTTTAATGTTTATGTGGTTATGTATCTTGTTGCTTTTTTGTATGATTGTTGGCAAATCAAATTCCTTGTATGTTTACATACTTGGCTAATTAATTGAATACATTATTTCAAAATTACCTGCACAAGTTGGACTCTGTATGATTCTGCTGTGATAAAAGAAAATGTAAACTTGCTCAAGAATGACAGTAATGTTTTCAGTTTCCATCTGATGGTTGAAATTATTCGCTTGAATCTGAGGGGAAATCGAGGCTTACCTATAACTAAATTGTCAATGTGTAAAACTGTAAAAGTACAGGAAGATGTTGTTATGGAGGAGACTAGTTTTTTGTTTGTTTTTTTTGTTTATTTTTGTTAGAAGTACAATAATGAGGCACTTGAGTACCTAATACATACATACATATTTCCATTCTTGTACAACTTCGTATTTTTAATTTAATAATAAAAGAACAGTGAGAGAAAAAATAAATAAAGAGTGTCGGAATAGATAGACAAGCGAGTAGAGACAGATAGCAAAATAAATAAAGGACAGAGATGATGAGAAGCTAAAAAGATTGAAAGAAAAGGAGAAAGTAGAGAAAAGAGAAATTAGGAGATATCTATCTATTTCGTATTTTGCCCATCCGTCACCCGGTTCTAAACCATTTAATTTCTAAGGTTATGTTATGTTGCACCATCTGCTTGTAAAAAGTTGATAAAAGGAGACCAAGTCTTTAAGAATTGGACTACTTTGCCTAGTAGGAGGAATCTCATTTCTTCAAGATGTAGGGTTTCCGACATATTTGAAATCCACATTTTGAACGTTGGCGTGGTTGCGTTTTTCCAAAATTTGAGTATAAGTTTTTTTGCTGTCATTAAACCTTAATTAAGAAAAGCTTCTTGGAATATAGTTAGTTTACTTCCCTCTTCCATTGATCCAAAGATAATCAGTTCTGTATTGGGGTTCAATTTTGTGTTAAATAGTTTTGTAAAAATTTCATTCCAAAATGTATGCAGTTTTGTACAAGAGACAAAGGAATGTGCTATAGTGGCATTTGAGTTAGACATTTATCACAGATGGGGGAAACATTTGAAAATATTTTATTCAGTCTAGTTTTCGAATAATATAATCTATGTAAAATTTTTAATTGAATTAGGTTATGTCTTACATTAATTGAACATTTATTTACATATAATAGATTTTTTTCCCATCTATCGTTCAGAATTTTTATCAATAATTCTTGTTCCCAGTCCTAATTGTCTCTGTCGTTGGTGTTTCTATATTTAGAATTATATTATATAAGTAAGATATTAAATTGCTTGATTCTGCCTTTCTATTCATTCCTTCCTCTAATAAATCTGGGGTTAAAGTTTGATATCCTTGTATATATTTTTTCAAATAATCTTGAATTTGAAGATATTTAAAATATTGGTTACTTTTCAAATTATATTTTAGTTGTAATTGTTGGAATGATAAAGGTTTTCCCATTTCATACATATCTCCCATCATTTTAATTCCTATTCTTTCCCATTGATTAAACGTTTTATCAATAATAGATGGTTTGAATGAGGGATTATTAGCTATTGGAGAAAGAAGCGATAATTTTCTTGATTTTAAAGTTAATTTTATTTGTTTCCAAATTCGAATATTAATCTGTGAATAATTGGATTCTTCTTATATATTATATTTATCAGTTTCATCGGGGAAAGAAGGATCGCTCCTATATTATATGGGGAACAATCCTCTTTCTCCATTCTTATCCAATCTACCTGTTGGGCAGAAATGTCCAACCAGTAGATTATATTTTTAATATTCACTGCCCAATAGTAATACAATAAGTTAGGGAGTGTCAGTCCCCATGATTCTTTAGATTTACACAAGTGTTTTCTTTGAATTCTGTGTGATTTATAATCCCATATGAATATGATTTATAATATCAGAATCTAGTTTTTTAAAGACATTTTTTGGTAAGTATATTGGTATTGATTGAAATAGGTACAGTGTTTGTGGTAAGAAGATCATTTTTACAGCATTTATTCTGCCTATTAAGGACATCGACAGTGTTTTACAAAATGTAATCAACCCATTTAATTTAGTTAATAAAGGCATATAGTTTGCGTTGAGTAGTGATTTATATTTCCTAGTAATTTGGATGCCCAAATACTTAAATTTTTCTGTTGCAATTCTAAAAGGGAATTTCAACAGATGTGTCGGCTCTTGAGGTTTTATCGTCATAATTTCGCTTTTGTTCCAGTTTATTCTATATCCTGAAAAAGAACCAAATACCTCTATTAAATTTAGTATATTTTGGTATGCTAATTTGCAAATTTGTAATATATAATAGTATGTCATCTGCATATAATGAGATTTTATTATTTGGGTGTTTGGTATTATATCCATGAATATTCGGATGACTTCTTATACTTTCTGCTAAAGGCTCTATCACTAGTGCAAATAGCAGGGGCGATAGTGCGCACCCCTGCCTATTGCCCCTCGCTAATTGGAATTTCGGGGATAATATATTATTAGTCAGTATTCCAGCCACCGGCTTATCGTATAATAATTTTACCCATGAGATAAAGTTATCTCCCCCGTTAAATATTTGCAATACTTTGAATAAATATTGCCATTCTACTTGATCAAAAGCTTTTTCTGCATCCAATGAAATAATTGCTAGGTCTTCTTCAGTATTATGTGAGTACATTATATTAAACAGCCGTCTCAAATTGTTAAATGAGTATCTCTTTGGTATAAACCCTGTTTGGTCCGGGTTTATTAGTTTGCTAACATATTTACTCAATCTTCTCGCTAGGGTCTTTGCTAATATTTTCTGCTCTGTATTTAGGAGTGCTATGGCTCTATATGAGCCTGGGTCTTCTAGATCTTTATCCTTTTTTGGTATAAGTGTAATAGTTGACTCAGTTAGTGTTTCTGGTAGAGGAGACTAGTTTAACTGGCACCATCTTCAGCACATCAGTGTGGACTAACGGGTCCCTTCCTGTGCTGTAGTGTTCAATGGTGTATGTTTTAAAACCCTTAATCCAGGCAGCATTCTGGTAAACTTTTCCACCTTTCCTACACCTTCTCCAAAGACTCCACATCCTTCCTGCAATTGGTTGAACTGAACTGCACGCAATACTCCAAATGCGGCCTAACCAAAGGTTTATTTAAAGCTCCGACATGACTTCTCGACTGTGCCCTCAATGATGAAGACAAACATATCATATTCCTTCTTTACCACTCTATCTACTTGTGTTGCCACTTTCAGGAAGCAATGGTCTAGGGCCCCAGTCTTCTGTATATCAATGTTGTTAAGGATCATAACTGTATACTTTCCCGTTATGTTCATTCTCCCCATGTGCAATAAACCAGACTTGCTTGGAATAAACTCCATCTGCCATTTGACTGAAGGAGAAGAATAAAACATATCCATGATGGGTAGGAGGCAGGAGACTGGGGTTGAGAGGAAAAAATAAATCAGCCAAGATTGAATGGCAGTGCAGACTCGATGGGCCGAATGGCCTCATTTGCTCCTATGTATTACGGTCTAAACCGAAAAACCAGGATAACTGGGATGTGTGGGAAACTGAAAGACCAGGGGGAAACCCACAAATTAACGGTTACGAGGGAGACACTGCAAGCTCCATACAGACAGCATGGAGTCACTGGAGCTATGTGGCACCAGTTTTACTAGCCATCCAGTGTGCCCTGCTTAGAGTTATGGTTTCTGATGGCATTGAAACATGCTCTGTCTCAAACTCAAACATGAAGATGTCCTAGGTAGCTACCTAAGTTCATAAGAGGTCCCAGATAGCAATCTAGTCTCCCTAAAATGGTCATGGACACATCTTTATTAGACATTGAAGTGGCATCTAGTCCATTTGGCCTATCGAGTATTATCTGCCATTCGATCATGGCTGATCTATTTTTCCTTCTCAACCCCATTCTCCCCGTAATCTTTAACGTCCCTACTAATCGAGAACCTATCAATCTCCGCTTTAAAAATACCCGATGACTTGGCCTCCACAGCCGTCTATGGCAATGAATTCCACAGATTCACTTCCCTAACATATGGGCTGTCAAATCATTTGGCACACGGTATTGGGGATTCAGTATTGATGTGGATAGAGAACTGGCTGGCAGACAGGAAGCAAAGAGTAGGAGTAAACGGGTCCTTTTCGGAATGGCAGGCAGTAACTAGTGGGGTTAGGGCTAGGCTCAGTGCTGGGACCCCAGCTATTTACAATATATATTAATGATTTGGACGAGGGAATTGAATGCAACATCTCCAAGTTTGCGGATGACACTAAGCTGGGGGGTAGTGTTAGGTGTGAGGAGGATGCTAGGAGGCTGCAAGGTGACTTGGAAAGGCTGGGTGAGTGGGCAAATGCATGGCAGATGCAGTATAATGTGGATACATGTGAGGTTATCCACATTGGTGGCAAAAACAGGAGGGTAGACTATTATCTGAATGATGGCAAATTAGGAAAAGGGGAGATGCATCGAGACCAGGGTGTCATGGTACACCAATCATTGAAAGTAGGCATGCAGGTGCAGCAGGCAGTGAAGAAAGCAAATGGAATGTTAGCATTCATAGCGAAAGGATTTGAGAATAGGAGCAGGGAGGTTCTACTGCAGTTGTGCAGAGTTTTGGTGAGACCACACCTGGAGTATTGCGTACAGTTTTGGTCTCCAAATCTGAGGAAAGACATTCTTGCCATAGAGGGGGTACAAAGGTTCACCAGACTGATTCCTGGGATGTCAGGACTTTCATATGAGGAAAGACTGGATAGACTCGGCTTGTACTCGCTAGAATTTAGAATACTGAGGGGGGAATTTAGAATACTGAATACTTAGACTGTGGGGGGATCATTCCCCCCACAGTCTAAGGATAAGGGGGAATTCCTTTAGGACCGAGATGAGGAAAACATTTTTCACACAGAGAGTGGTGAGTCTCTGGAATTCTCTGCCACAGAAGGTAGTTGAGGCCAGTTCATTGACTATATTTAAGAGGGAGTTAGATATGGCCCTTGTGGCTAAAGGGATCAGGGGGATGGAGAGAAGGCTGAGTTGGATGATCAGCCATGATCATATTGAATGGCGGTGCAGGCTCGAAGGGCCGAATGGCCTACTCCTGCACCTATTTTCTATGTTTCTATGTATTATTAGTGTACCAAAATGCTATAAAACAATATGTATTTTATTTTGAGGGAGATTCACATGAACATGCACATGAGCTCCCCTCCATGAATGCTTATGTTGACATTGATTGAATAAAGGCTCATTACATCTGCACTCCTGGATTCTAAGTAGCTCTTCAACAGTGGGCCGCACTTGGTCTATATGCACTGGCTGTTTGTGAAATGTTATTTTTACTCCTTGTCTAATGGATGGTGTTGTTGTCCTGCCAGATGGCTCTGTTTGTTTAGGCTATTGCGGGGAATTTTAATTTTGACGCGGCTTGTTACAATTGTGAGACATCTTGAGAAAAGCAGTGATCCAAGTTGATTTCTGACAATGTAGAATCCAGCAGGGCAAGTAAAATCATTTTCAGCACTGAATATTTAGAACTGGCTGACCTTCAAGTTTTCTGGCTTTAAAAAATTGGCTTTTGAAATGAAAACTGAGCCCAGAACTTGATTTCAGCCTAGACAATTCCATTTTAGATTATGTTTGGCCAGATGTGTGCATCTCCTTGTAACAGCTGCCAGATTCAACTCACTCGCATCGCAGTACTGGTCGAAAAGCAAACTCAAATATAGACACATTGCATTAGATTATTTCCTCAACTTTGTTAAGTTGTGCTTTGCACTAGTTTCTGTTCTGTCCTTCATTTGAAATCTGCTGAAATATGCTGCATGCAAATATGATATATCTAATAAGTTTATGACATAAATTCATAAGTTCTGGGAGTAGAATTAGGCCATTTGGCCCATCAAGTCTACTCTGCCATTCATTCATGGCTGATCTGTCTTTCCCGCTCAACCCCATTCTCCCGCCTTCTCCCCATAACCCCTGACACTTACTAATCAAGAATTTGTCTATCTCTGCCTTAAAATATCTATTTACTTGGCCTCCACAGCAATGAATTCCACAGTTTCTCCACCCTCTGATTAAAAAAATTCCTCCTCATTCCTTTCTAAAGGTACATCCTTTTATTCTGAGGCTATGGCCCTCTGTCCCCAGACTCTCCCACTAGTAGAATCTGTCCTTCCATTTTGAAGTCAATTTGGTAACAAACCCACCCTTGCAACCAAACTTTGACATCGCATCCAGATACTTGCATGCATGCACAGACATTGAACTATATACGATTAAACCATAAGAGACAGCTGTAAATTGTCCTTGTTTGACTCTTGGTTGTGAATTTTCCGATTGGAGTGCGCTGGATTTAACGGATTATGATTTGGGTAAATTGTGCCTGATCCATTTTTTTTTTACTCTCTGTAACTTGGGGGCCAGCCAGCTATAGTATCGCCTGTTGCTTGCGGCATAGATAAACTTGCTCAAGCCAAGGTTATTTGAACGATGCTTTCCTAAGCAATTACTTTACAATATCCTGGTCACAAGTGTGATGGTGAACTATAACAAGTATCATTTGAAACAAGTATAATAATTGTGGAAGAAAAATAATTTTTATCGCATTAATCTTACCTAGCATTGAAACATAGAAACATAGAAATTAGATGCAGGAGCAGGCCATTCGGCCCTTCGAGCCTGCACTGCCATTCAATATGATCATGGCTGATCATCCAACTCAGTATCCTGTACCTGCCTTCTCTCCATACCCCCTGATCCCTTCAGCCACAAGGGCCACAACAAACTGCTTCTTAAATATGGCCAACGAACTGGCCTCAATTACCTTCTGTGGCAGAGAATTCCACAGATTCACCACTCTCTGTGTGAAAAAAGATTTTCTCATCTCGGTCCTAAAAGACTTTCCCCTTATCCTTAAACTGTGACCCCTTGTCCTGGACTTCCCCAACATCGGGAACAATCTTCCTGCATCTAGCCTGTCCAACCCCTTAAGAATTTTGTAAGTCTCTATGAGATCACCCCTCAATCTTCTAAATTCCAGCGAGTACAAGCCGAGTCTATCCAGTCTTTCTTCATATGGAAGTCATGACATCCCAGGAATCAGTCTGGTGAACCTTCTCTGTACTCCCTCTATGGCAAGAATGTCTTTCCTCAGATTAGGAGACCAAAACTGTACGCAATACTCCAGGTGTGGCCTCACCAAGACCCTGTACAACTGCAGTAGAACCTCCCTGCTCTTGTACTCAAATCAATTTGCTATGAATGCCAACATACCATTTGCTTTCTTCACAGCCTGCTGCACCTGCATGCCTACTTTCAATGACTGGTGTACCATGACACCCAGGTCTCGCTGCATCTCCCCTTTTCCTAATCGGTCACCATTCAAATAATAGTCTACCTTCCTGTTTTTGCCACCAAAGTGGATAACCTCACATTTATCCACATTATACTGCATCTGCCATGCATTTGCCCACTCACCCAGTCTATCCAAGTCATCCTGCAGCCTCCTAGCATCCTCCTCACAGCTAACACTGCCCCCAGCTTTGTGTCATCCGCAAAACTTCGAGATGTTGAATTTAATTCCCTCGTCCAAATCATTAATGTATATTGTAAATAGCTGGGGTCCCAGCACTGAGCCTTGCGGCACCCCACTAGTCACTGCCTGCCATCCTGAAAAGGACCCATTCACTCCTACTCTTTGCTTCCTGTCTGCCTGCCAGTTCTCTATCCACATCAATACTGAACCACCAATACCGTGTGTGCTTTAAGTTTGTACACCAATCTCTTGTGTGGGACCTTGTCGAAAGCCTTCTGAAAGTCCAGATATAACACATCCACTGCTTCTCCCTTATCCACTATACTAGTTACATCCTCAAAAAATTCAATAAGATTCGTCAGACATGATTTACCCTTCGTAAATCCATGCTGACTTTGTCCAATGATTTCTCCACTTTCCAAATGCGCTGCTATCCCATCTTTAATAATTGACTCTAGCAGTTTCCCCACTACCGATGTTAGACTAACTGGTCTGTAATTCCCCGTTTTCTCTCTCCCCCCCTTTTTAAAAAGTGGGGTTACATTAGCTACCCTCCAATCCTCAGGAACTACTCCAGAATCTAAAGAGTTTTGAAAAATTATCACTAAGGCATCTGCTATTTCTGGGGCTACTTCCTTAAGTACCCTGGGATGCAGCCTATCTGGCCCTGGGGATTTATCGGCCTTTAATCCATTCAATTTACCTAACACCACTTTCCGGCCCACCTGGATTTCACTCATTTCCTCCATCTTCATCTTTTTCTTTGATACTATCCCTGATTTCCCTCGTTATCCACGGATGCGCCACCTTCCCTGATCTATTCTTTTGCCATACTGGGATGAACAATTGTTGTAGTTCATCCATGCAGTCTTTAAATGTCTTCCATTGCATATCCACCGTCAACCCTTCAAGAATCAATTGCCAGTCCATCTTGGCCAATTCACGTCTCATACCCTCAAAGTTACCTTTCTTTAAGTTCAGGACCCATGTTTCTGAATTAACAATGTCACTCTCCATCCTAATGAAGAACTCAACCATATTATGGTCACTCTTGCCCAAGGGGCCACGTACAACAAGGCTGCTAACTAACCCTTCCTCATTACTCAATATCCAGTCTAGAATAGCCTGCTCTCTCGTTGGTTCCTCCACATGTTGGTTTAAAAAACTATCCCGCATACATTCCAAGAAATCCTCTTCCTCAGCACCCCTACCAATTTGATTCACCCAATCTATATGTAGATTGAAGTCACCCATTATAACGGTTTTACCTTCGTTGCACGCATTTCTAATTTCCTGTTTGATGCCATCGCCAACTCCACTACTACTGTTAGGTGGCCTGTACACAACACCCACTAGCGTTTTCTGCCCCCTTAGTGTTTCGCAGCTCCACCCATATCGATTCCACATCCTCCAAGCTAATGTCATTCCTTTCTATTGCATACCTGCCAACTTGTGAGAATGAAAAATCGGAATCCTATTAGTCTGACGTCAGTGAGGGCGGGGCACGTGATGTCAGTAAGGGGCGGGGCACGTTACGTCAGTAAGGGGCGGGGCACGTGACGTCAGTAAGGGGCGGGGTAGGTGCCGTCAGTGAGGGCGGGAAAGTGACGTCAGTGCGGGGGGGGGGCAAGTGACGCCGAACGCCACCGTGGCGGGGCGGGGTCATGCGGCTGCGTGCTGACGTACACCCGTGCGTGCCCCCATAAGCGGCGCAGGCGCGGTGCGCTCTCTCGCTGTCTCCTCGCCGCCGCCGCCATGGGTCGCATGCACGCTTCCATCCCAATTCCGAATTCCAATTTTTTTCGGAATATTGAGGAAAAAAATCGGAATTCGGAATTGGGATGGAAAAATCGGAAGAATTCCGCCCAAATCGGAATGGTTGGCAGGTATGCTATTGCGTTAATCTCCGCTCTAACCAGCAGCGCTACCCCACCTCCTTTTCCTCTCTGTCTATCCTTCCTGAATATTGAATATCCCTGGATGTTCAGCTCCCAGCCTTGGTCACCCTGGAGCCATGTCTCCGTGAACCCAACTATATCATATTTATTAATAGCTATCTACACATTCAACTCATCCATCTTATTACGAATGCTCCTCGCATTGAGACACAAAGCCTTCAGGCTTGTTTTTACAACACTCTTGGGCCTTTTACAATTATGTTGAAAAGTGGCCCTTTTAGATTTTTGCCCTGGATTTGTTTTCCTGCCACTTTTCACCTTGCTACCTATTGCTCCTATCCTCATTTTACACCCCTCTGTCTCTCTGCTCACACATTTAAGAAACCCTCCACTTCTTATTCTCCGTTTGTTATTTTTTTCTTCTTTCCTCCCTACGTGTTGTGTCTGACTGCTTCTCTTCTCTGCCTCCTGCCTCACAAACGGACTACTTGCCTTCTCTATTTGAGTCCCTTCCCCCTTGAAATAGGTAATGTTTTCCAATATTGGATATTCTTAAGTAATTTATTCAATAAGGGTGGGAAATTAGATTTAAATAAAGAATCATATATTTTTGTTACATAAATTCCAAGATATTTGATTTTTTTCATTTGCAATCTTAAAAGGATATTGTTGTAATATATGTAAGTTATTTTCCATTATTGGCATAAGTTCACTTTTATTCCAATTAATTCTATATCCTGAAAACGATCCAAATTAAGTTATTAAATCTAATGTTAGGAATACTAATTTCCGGCTTTGTGACATAAAGTAATACATCATCTGCGTATAAAGAGATTTTATTTTCAGTTTCTTTAGTTTCATACCCGTATATTTCACGATGCAATCTCACAGATTTTGCTAGTGGTTCTATTGCAAGTGCAAACAGTAGTGGAGATAAAGGGCAACCTTGTCTGCAGCCTCGGAATAAGTTAAATTTAGTTTTTAACATTTGGTTTATTAATATTCTAGCTGTTGGCTTGGTATATAGTAATTTAATCCATGTTATAAACTTCTCCCCCAACTGAAAAAATTCCATAACCGAAAATAAATAAGACCATTCAATCTGATCAAAAGCTTTCTCTGCGTCCAACGATATAATTAATAAATCCTTATTAATGTTTCTTTTCGAGTATATAATATTAAATAATCTCAGGTTGTTTGAGGAGTATCGTTTTGGTATAAATCCTGTTTGATCTGAATGAATTAGTTTATTAATCACTGTGATTAGTCTTTGTGCTAGTATTTTGGTTAATATTTTTTGATCAGTATTTAAAAGAGATATAGCTCTATATGACCCTGGATCATCAAGATTTTAATCTAATTTAGGTATAAGGGTTATAATAGATTCATTTAATGTTTCTGGTAATTTCTGTTGTGCATAAATGTGTTCATATAGTGTCTTCAAACGTGGAGCTATCATATCATAAAATATTTTATAAAATTCTGCGCCAATACCTTCTGGTCCTGGAGTTTTACCATTTTTTAATGATCTAATAGCTTCTTCAATTTCTTTAGTAGTTATTTCAACGTTTAATTATTCTCTATCTTCTAAATCCAGTCCTTTTAGATTACAATTTTTTAAGAATGTTTCTACTCCTATCCGATTTTCTTTTGTTTTAGCTGAATATAAATTTTTATAATATTGCAAAAATCTCTCGTTTATATCTTTAGTTTGTACTAGTAATTCCCCTTTATTTGATTTAATCCTATAGATTAATTTTTCTCCTTCCAATTTTCTTAATTGACGAGCCAATAATTTATGTGGTTTGTCACCAAATTCAAATTGTATTTAATAATAATAATAATAATAACTTTATTACGGACTCAAGGTCCAGACAAGGGGCAACATTACATTAAAAATGCATTGCATCTCAAGTATCATAAATATATATAAAATCAAGGTAAATCACATAAAAACATCATAATTTATATATTTTTAAAAAAACCCACAATACTTAAGTTAAAAATCCAGAGTAAAAAAATGATCAATGTCGTACAACGAGACAACGATACCAGTGTCTCCACAACTGGGATTCGTAGCGTGTAGTGCTAACCCTTATGTTTGTCATGGCCATAATAAGCACATTTTTAGAGTCATTCATCCTGCAAATGAATGTATACATGTGGTGTCTTAGGATAGCTTCTACAGTACTGACTCCTGCAGCCACAAACATATTACTGGCACTACACCATCTTGGTTGCCCTTAGCAGTGTTCTCATGGCATCGTTATATGCAACCTTTAGTCTCTGCATACTTGTCTTCAAATAGTTCGACCACAGGTGCGCATGTGTAGAGGGGTGTGCAGTATGCTCTAAATAGCGACATCTTCACCACATCTGCACACACACCAAATTTACGCAAGAGGATGTTCGCCTGTATATACAGCATGCGTCGTTGCCTATAAATATCCTCATCATCTGTCATTTGTTCTGTAATAATATGCCCTAGATATTTTATCTTATTACAGACACTAAGATTGTTATCAGACAATTTAAAATCAGGATATTTTAGGCTTTTATCCTCTTTGGTTCTACAGACCATAACAGCACTCTTACTAGCATTATATTTAATGTCATGTTCCAAACGATACACGGAACATGCAGTAAGGAGCTGCTGGAGACCAGCGCTAGATGGACTAAAGACCACAAGATCATCTGCATACATAAGAATATTCACTAGAATATTACCAATCACGCACCCAGTGTTTCAGGCTTTCAATTGTTTAGACAGATCATAAATATATAGATTAAAAAGGACTGGGGATAAAATTCCCCCTTGTCTAACACCATTGCTAACCCCAAATTGGGCTGAGACCCTATTGCCCCATTTTATTTGCATAGTCTGGTGGGCATACCAGTAGGCCAGTATTCTCACAATGTATTTAGGCACCCCTCTTTGACGCATTTTACCAAACAGCTTTCTGTGATTAACACGGTCAAAGGCTTTGGAAGCATCAATAAAGCACATAAGGATTGAAGAGTTTTTGCCTCTATATTTGTTTACAATCTCCTTTAGGGCATATATGCATAAGTCAGTGTCATGTTTAGCTTTACAGCCAAACTGGTTATCTGTGGAGTTAACAAACTCATGTATTCTATCCAGCAGAACTCTTTCTAATACTTTTGACAATATGCTGGCTAAAGCTATGGGCCTGTAATTATTTAAACTGCCTACTTTACCCGCTTTGTCCTTAATAACCGGCACTAACAGGACAGACAACATTGAGTCTGGTAACATGCCATGAATCATAAAGCCAGTAAAACAAATAGCTAGGAGAGGAGCTATCCTCATACTTGCATACTTAAGATGTTCAGCAGAGATATGATCCAAGCCACTTGCTTTGTTGTTGGACAGCTTGTTCATGGCATGATACACCTCATGTGACATAATCACCATCGAGTCATTACTCCCAATATTGTCCACCCTATACAAATCACCTTGGACACAGTTGAATAAAGTGCTATAATGTTGTCGCCATAACTCCGCGATATTAGCCGTTCCAGAGATTCCATCTACAGTACATGGTAGAGATGTTTTGCAACTGCTAAGAGCTCTCACTTCCTTCCAAAAATCTGTAGCATTGTTACTTAGCAGCTTCTTAGCCATGGAATCAGCCCTCATAGCTTGCTCATTTTTACAGATGAAGCGAACAGCATACTTATACCTTGCATTAGTGAGCTTCTTGTGCTCAAACACAGGCCCCTGTCTGGGTCTACCTGCCATAGCCCATGCTTTGGTGGCTTCACGGGCTTCAGTATGATACTCAGCTACATACTTATTCCAGCCAGGTCTGATGTTATGTGTCTTATTTTTATGCTTGCAGTAGGGCTTACTGCCTACATATAAGGCGCTTACTATATCATTATACATGGAGCAGATATCTCTCCTATGCTTCATATCTTTACAGTTAACATTACTACATATTATTGCATCTTTAGGTAGATGAATATTGCTTAAGGATTTATCTGTATGGGCATAATAGGTTAGGATGACTTCCTTTGTAAGCATTGACCAGTCCAGTTTTTCTGTATTAAGGCTATTTCTATCTCTGGATACCACAGGTATGTGTTCAACATTTATTGTCATAGCAACAGGTATATGATCAGTCATTGCTGCCCCGTACAGAATGCTCATACACCCCAATGAGGCATGTGCATCAGCTGTACTAATACAGTGGTCCAGCCATGATGTGGTGTGCCAGGCCTCACTAATATAAGTATAGCTATCTGTAGGTAAAAGCACTTTGCTTGACAATATTAAATTATTATCTTGACAGAACTGAGCCATATGATTGGCAAATAATGAGTTCCTAACTGAGATATCTGCATTCATATCCCCAATGACATATACACTACAATAATTATTGTTTTGAATGAAAGAATAGATGTAAGCAAGTCTATTTAAATATTCATCCTCATTCTGATGGCATTCATAGGGTGTATATACATTCAGGATAACAAATTCCTTGTTGTTGTGAATAAAGTGTATGGCAATGCACCAGTCAACATCAAGCCGAATCACATTTACTGATGAGTCAAGCTTCTTGTTCCATAGAATGGCCACACCACCTGGTATCCTACCTCTGACTATTCCCATGCCAAGGTCAGTTGTAGACTCCCCAGCCCCATGAAAGTTGTCATTGAGAGAATTGAGTTTGTCCAAGTCTTGCTTCGCTAAGAATGTCTCTTGCATACATAGCTGTTTAGTGTATTGGTATAGTTTTACAACTTGGTCTGACTGTATTTTATTTAATTTATATTTCAATGCAAAGATTTTATTATGTTTTATCATGGTTGGATTAACAGCGTTTTCTGTATCTAACTGTTTAATCTCCCTTTCCAATGCCTGTTGTACCTTCCGATTCTCTTTATTATAAAATGCTTGAGAAGATATCATAATTCCCCGAACATACGCTTTAAAAGTTTCCCATAAAAGGGACGAAGATATTTCTGGCGTATCGTTTATTTCAAAGAAAATCTTGATCTGTTTTGTGATATATTCTTGAGTTATTTTACCAGTTATTTTCATCTTAAAGGTTAAAGGTGCATGATCTGAAATTATAATATTATGATATTTTGAATTATACGTAAGTGGAATGAGTTTTAAATCTACCAGAAAATAATCTATTCTTGAATAAGTTTTATGCACAGGTGAATAAAATGAGTATTCTCGTCCTGTTGGGTTTTGCAATCTCCAAACATCTTTAATATTACTAGTGTCTATATATGCATTTATTAACTCACTGGAATGCGATTTAAGTTTCCGTTGTTTTGATGATCTATTCAAATAAGGATCTAGTGTACAATTTAAATCTCCTCCAATTATTAGATTGTGTTGTGATAATTCCGGGATGGTATTAAATATTTTTTTAAAAACAGCGGACAATCAAAATTTGGGCCATATACATTGACAAAAATCATTTTTTGTGTGTATAATTCTCCTATAACAATAATATATCTACCGTCACTATCAGTTATTGTTGAAGTATGTTTAAATGCAGTGCCTTTACGAATTAATATTGCTACACCTCTAGATTTGTGTGTGAAAGAAGAATGATAGACTTTATCAATCCATTTAGCCTTTAATCTATGTTCTGCCTCTTTTTTTAAATGTGTCTCTTGGATAAATGCGACGTCTATTTTAAGTGCTTTTAAATGTGCTAATACTTTACCCCTCTTAATTGGTTCGTTAATACCTTTAACATTCCAACTACAAAACGTTATTCCTCCATTCCCCATATTCGTATGTAAGTCTTGCATCTTTTGGATATATAATAGAGCAAATGGTTCAGTTCGACATACCAGACCTTACACCTGAACTTCGAATAGATGAATTTCAAGACCCTTGAGTTTCTCTCACATATATATCTCCATTGCATTAATTTATAATTCCACTCAAATGTAAAATAATAATAACAAGAAATAGTATTAAAAAAGAGATAGATTAAGAGATTAGTAGGGTGCGCAAAGAAAGAAAAAACTACATCTAGTATTAGTGTAGTTAGTGTTAGCCATACAAACATGGCTAGCAATCTAAAGACTTTCGTAGTGAATGTTAAATACTTATCCATCTCCATGATTCACTAAAATTATTATTCCATTAAAAAAAATATTGTTTAAACCGGGGGTATTAAACTATAATGTGTACAAAGTTCATAGTCAAGTATATAGTAATATATATATACTTAATGCTTATTACAAACTATAATAATAAGAATATATTTTTAAAATTTTTTAAAAAAACCCAAATTATGGAAATAAAAAATGAAAAAGAAATAAAAAGTACCAGGGGGAATAAATGAAGTCAAAGTTTATATTTTGTATATTTATATTTACTATTTACTTAATTCTAAGTTAGTCGGCTATAATTAATAATCAATAATTAGCAGTTGTTAGCTCTAATTAATAATGATACCAGTGTATTAAATTTAATATATGTTTATATATGTTAATATATGTTAATTATTAATATTAGTAGTGTTAGTATTCTAATTATTAGTATCCATGGAAAAGTCTTCAATCCGTATCTCCTCGAGTTTCCCATCCGCCTCCTTCTCCGTCTTCTTTAAAGGCCGATAAATCCCCAGGGCCAGATAGGCTGCATCCCAGGGTACTTAAGGAAGTAGCCCCAAAAATAGCAGATGCCTTAGTGATAATTTTTCAAAACTCTTTAGATTCTGGAGTAGTTCCTGAGGATTGGAGGGTAACTAATGTAACCCCACTTTTTAAAAAGGGAGGGAGAGAGAAAACGGGGAATTACAGACCAGTTAGTCTAACATCGGTAGTGGGGAAACTGCTAGAGTCAATTATTAAAGATGGGATAGCAGCGCATTTGGAAAGTGGTGAAATCATTGGACAAAGTCAGCATGGATTTACAAAGGGTAAATCATGTCTAACGAATCTTATTGAATTTTTTGAGGATGTAACTAGTAGAGTGGATAAGGGAGAAGCAGTGGATGTGTTATATCTGGACTTTCAGAAGGCTTTCGACAAGGTCCCACACAAGAGATTGGTATACAAACTTAAAGCACACGGTATTGGTGGTTCAGTATTGATGTGGCTGGCGGACAGGAAGCAACGAGTAGGAGTGAATGGGTCCTTTTCAGGATGGCAGACAGTGACTAGTGGGGTGCCGCAAGGCTCAGTGCTGGGACCCCAGCTATTTACAATATATATTAATGATTTGGACGAGGGAATTAAATGCAACATCTCGAAGTTTGCGGATGACACAAAGCTGGGGGGCAGTGTTAGCTGTGAGGAGGATGCTAGGAGGCTGCAAGGTGACTTGGATAGACTGGGTGAGTGGGCAAATGCATGGCAGATGCAGTATAATGTGGATAAATGTGAGGTTATCCACTTTGGTGGCAAAAACAGGAAGGTAGACTATTATTTGAATGGTGACCGATTAAGAAAAGGGGAGATGCAGCGAGACCTGGGTGTCATGGTACACCAGTCATTGAAAGTAGGCATGCAGGTACAGCAGGCTGTGAAGAAAGCGAATGGTATGTTGGCATTCATAGCAAAAGGATTTGAGTACAAGAGCAGGGAGGTTCTACTGCAGTTGTATAGGGTCTTGGTGAGGCCACACCTGGAGTATTGCGTACAGTTTTGGTCTCCTAATCTGAGGAAAGACATTCTTGCCATAGAGGGAGTACAGAGAAGGTTCACCAGACTGATTCCTGGGATGGTACGACTTCCATATGAAGAAAGACTGGATAGACTCAGCTTGTACTCGCTGGAATTTAGAAGATTGAGGGGTGATCTCATAGAGACTTACAAAATTCTTAAGGGGTTGAACAGGCTAGATGCAGGAAGATTGTTCCCGATGTTGGGGAGGTCCAGGACAAGGGGTCACAGTTTAAGGATAAGGGGGAAGTCTTTTAGGACCGAGATGAGAAAATCGTTTTTCACACAGAGAGTGGTGAATCTGTGGAATTCTCTGCCACAGAAGGTAGTTGAGGCCAGTTCGTTGGCCATATTTAAGAGGGAGTTGGATGTGGCCCTTGTGGCTGAAGGTATCAGAGGGTATGGAGAGAAGGCAGGTACAGGATATTGAGTTGGATGATCAGCCATGATCATATTGAATGGCGGTGCAGGCTCGAAGGGCCGAATGGCCTGCTCCTGCACCTAATAGAAAAATTCTATTACAATCTTCACCCATGCTTTGCATATATTACCATGTTTTGGTGCCATTTCCAAAGTGCAGTTGGCCCGCGTGCTCGATGTATTGGAGCAGTTCCCGCGAACCAATGTCCCACTCCTCGTCCAGCCATCTTTGTGGCTGGACGAGGTGGTGCCTCTTGCAACCGACCTTGAAGCTGCTGGAGGTATTGCCCTGGTTCACCCTCCTACCGGCCCTTGCTCCTTGCGTCCGATGTCTCCAGCTCCCTCCCGGTTCCGCCGACCAACGAGCTTTTGGGCGAGTCCCATTATGGATGAAGTAATGTCACTTCAGCTGTTCATAGATAATTCCAGAGTAAGAAGAATCATTTGGTTGAACACTAAAACAGCAAGGTCGTCATGGTGTGTGCCATCTGGATGGTGCCATTGTACTTAACTTGGTGCTGTACATACATTGAATAATTTATTCTCTCTCTCTTTTGGCTTTGAAGGTCAATGTATTTCCATTTTCACGTTCTGTGCGCACTTGTGCTACCAGTTCTGACAATCAGGAAACTGAAGATTGTTGAAAAGATGGCAAAAATCGACCTGACTTCTTTGAGTGCCAACTCCTCCCACTCAGCCTCCTATCACCTGCAGTCCAAGAAGGAGCAGTAGAAATGAAGTATGCTGGACATGTGAATTGCCAGTGGGAAACCGTCGAGGGAGGAAAGCAAACAAAAAAAATCCAGTGGTTTGCATCTGAGTGATCTTAACCACAAAAATGCCCTGGTGACGATTGAAGGAATTGAGTAGATTAATGAAGAATGTGTATGTGCATATGTGTGGTTTTAGAGTAATCTCTGCTTTGTGCAGCCACTTATTACCAACCCTGCCTTCGCCACACCATTGAACCAGGATCATTGGGGTGACTGTGGAATCCAGGGATTGCTGATATTTGCCAAAACTTGTTGTGTTTTTGTTTGCTCAAAATGATATGTTTGTCCCATTAATTTTTGGACACTATTTTTACACTATGGATGAAGTATATTTATCTAAAGACCTGTGCAAGTGATATAATTATTCCTGGACCATACTGTTGATCTGAAACCTATCCTTTTATTCAAAGCTGATCTTCCTTTTTATACGGTTGACCCAGCCATGAAGCCATTCATACTATTGGCCTTCTTACACTAGCAAACAATAAAACCTTTGGTCATAAGTTCAAATGTATTCATTTAATAGTGTAATACCTTCTGAGCCTCAAAGCTGCATGTGGTATGTTTTGCCAAGTCATGGTTTGGAAGGAATAGGGAACTTTTTTTTTGCTGGGTCTCTCCTCTTCTGGAGTGAAGCTCCTTGATGGATTCACCACTGCTTCCATCCCTCAATCGAGCTGGATGATAGAGAATGTCGAAGAAAATGCAGGGGGATGGTTATAACTCATTACTCTTACAGCCATAGATTGTTTCAATGAGTTTCTGAGGTATACCGACAAAGTGATTGAGACCAGAACAAATACTTCCACAGATTGCACTAAATACGACTTCAACAAACTTGTAATAAATCCGTGTTTTTGTTTATACAATTTTTGATAAAAAATCAAAACTGCTTGTGAGAAAGCTTTTTCTACGTGTATGCTAATAGATTTTCTAATGATAATACTGGATGCCAATATATATAGTATGTATAGATATCTTTTTTATATATATATAAAATATATATATATATATATAAAAGCTATTATTTATTTTATTTTATGTCATGCGTGTTATCAATTTGGTATTTTACAAGATGACAAACCTGTTTTTGAAAGCAGGTAATTTTTTGTGTGTGACTGTGTATCTCTAAAGTCTAAACCCTGTTCTTAGGGTTTAGACTTTAGAGATACAGCCCACCGAATCCGCTCTGACCAGCGATCCTCGCACATTAACACTATCCTACACACACTAGGGACAAATTACAATGTTACCAAGCCACTTAACCTACAAACCTTCATGTCTTTGGAGTGTGGGAGGAAACCGGAGCTCCCGAAGAAAACTCACGCGGCTCACGGGGAGAGCATAAAAACTCTGTACAGACTCATAGTCAAAATCGAACCTGGGTCTCTGCCGCTGTCTGGCAACAACTCTACCGTTGCATTACCATACCGCCCTATCCTCCTCTCGAGGATAACTAAAGCTTTAACGGATTCTTCTAGGAATAACTGCGGCTAATGTGGGAAATGGCTGCAACAGTGCGTTATTGAAGCAAATTGTGCAGAAGAATTCAAGGGAAAAGCTGAAGAAGCACACAAGGGAGAGAAAATTTAAAGTTTATTTTTAATTAATTGCTAGCATGAGGACCCCGCACAAAAATGTAATACTCTGTACCTAAATATGCTTTACCTGAGTGGCTTGTTAAGTCATTTGAATGAACTGTTCAAAAATCAATCACATTGCTGTGAGTCTGGTATTGGATAAAAGATAGACTTGTTAAGAAAGGTAGATTTACTTCCCAATGTACCCGCTGGATATTTGAGACAATTTGAAGGTCTTTGGTCATCATTATATATTTATCAAAAACAAAATATTATAGACGCTGGAAGTAATAAAACAGAATGCTGGAAATATTCAATAGGTCAAACTGCATCTGTGAAGAGGGAAACCGTTAATATTTCAAGCCAGTGACCTTTCATTAGAACTGCTTGATGTTAGAGCATTACAGGTTTTAGGTTCCAGAGAAAGGGTCATGCAGCACAGAAACGGGCCCTCTGGCCAATCAAGATGCACCATCCAAGCTCGTCCCATTTACATGTGCCTGGACCATATCCTATCTTATCCTACCTATAATACCGATCCAACCACCTTTTAAATGTTGTTATTGTATCGGCCTCAACTACTTCATTTTGTTCAATATACCTCCCACCCTCTGTGTGAAAAGGAGGGGGCATAAGGTGGAGCATAGGAGAGACTGAATGACCCAAGTGCTGGTTATGCCAATAGCAAGAGGGAAATAGGTATGTCTGGGGAAGGGCTAATAGAATCAAGAGATATGGGGAAAAAGCAGGAACAGGGTACTGATTTTGGATGATCAGCCATGATCATATTGAATGGAGGTGCTGGCTTGAAGGGCCAAATGGCCTACTCCACCTATTTTCTGTTTCTATAAACTTATAATAAAGTATTAATCAATCAAGTGTTGGTGGGTGAATGATGGTATATATCTTGATCTAAAGTAAGTTGTGTGGTTAATGATATGTAAAATTGAAATGTAAACTAAATGAATCAGGAGATGTGGAGTCAGTATGGATAGAACTAAGGAATTGTAAGGGTAAAAAGACCCTAATGAGACTTATCTACAAGCCCCCAAACAGTAGCCTGGATATAGGGTGCAAGTTGAATCAAAACTTAAAATTGGCATGTAATAAAGGTAATTCTACAGTTGTTATGGGCGAATTCAACATGCAGGTAGACTGGGAAAATCAGGTTGGTAGTGGACCCCAAGAAAGGGAGTTTGTGGAGTGCCTCCGTGATGGATTCTTAGAGCAGCTTGTATTTGAGCCTACCAGGGAGAAGGAAATTCTGGATTTAGTGTTATGTAATGAACCGGATTTGATAAAGGAACTTGAAGTTAAGGAGCCATTAGGAGGAAGTGACCATAATATGGTCAAGTTTGATCTACAATTGGAGAGGGAGAAGGGTAAATCAGAGGTGTCGGTGTTGCAGTTGAATAAAGGGGACTATGGAGCCATGAGGGGGCTGGCCAAAGTTGACTGGAAAGATACCCCAGCAGGGATGACAGTGGAACAACAATGGCAGGTATTTCTGGAAATAATTCAGAAGGTGCAGGATCAAATCATTCCAAAGAGGAAGAAAAATTCATAGAAACATAGAAAATAGGTGCAGGAAGAGGCCATTCAGCCCTTCGAGTCAGCACCGCCATTCATTGTGATTATGGCTGTTCGTCCCCAATCAATAACCCGTGCCTGCCTTCTCCCTATATCCCTTGATTCTACCAGATAGAGTTAGAGCTCTATCTAACTCTCTCTTAAATCCATCCAGTGATTTAGCCTCCACTGCCCTCTGTGGCAGGGAATTCCACAAATTCACAACTCTCTGGGTGAAAAAGATTTTTCTTGCCTCAGTCTTAAATGGCCTCCCCTTTATTTTAAGACTGTGGCCCCTGGTTCTGGACTCACCCAACATTGGGAACATTTTTCCTGCATCTAGCTTGTCCTTTTATAATTTTGTTTTATAACTTTATAATTATAATTTTATAATTCCTGCATCAGTCCTTTTATAATTGTATATGTTTTTATAAGATCCTCCCTCATCCTTCTAAACGCCAGTGAATACTAGCCTAGTCTTTTCAATCTTTCCTCATATGACAGTCCCGCCATCCCAGGGATCAATCTCGTGAACCTACGCTGCACTGCCTCAATCACAAGGATGTCCTTCCTCAAATTAGGAGACCAAAACTGTACACAATACTCCAGATGTGGTCTTACCAGAGCCCTATACAACTGCTGTAGAATCTCTTTACTCCTATACTGAAATCCTCTTGTTATGAAGGCCAACATTCCATTAGCTTTCTTCGCTGCCTGCTGTACCTGCACGCCAACTTTCAGTGACTGGTGTACAAGGACACCCAGGTCTCGCTGCACCTCCCCCTTACCTAACCTAACCCCATTGAGATATTTGCCCCCTTGTTTTTGCCGCCAAAGTGGATAACCTCACATTTATCTATATTATACTGCATCTGCTACGCATTTGCCCACTCACTCAACCTGTCCACGTCACCCTGCATCCTCCCAACATCCTGTTCACAGTTCACACTGCCACCCAGCTTTGTGTCATCCGCAAACTTGCTAGTGTTGCTCCTAATTCCCTCTTCCAAATCATTGATATATATGGTAAACAGTTGCGGCCCCAACACCAAGCCTTGTGGCACTCCACTCGCCACTCCCTGCCATTCTGAAAAGGACTCGTTCACATCTCTTTGCTTCCTGTCTGCCAACCAATTTTCTATCCATGTCAACACCCTACCCCCAATACCGTGTGCTCTAATTTTAGTCACCAGTCTCCTGTGCGGGACCTTATCAAAGTCTAGACCTTTCTGAGAGTCTAGATACACTACATACACTGGATCCCCTTCATCCAATTTACTTGTCACATCCTTTAAAAATTCCAGAAGATTTCCCTTTTGAAATCCATGTTGACTTGGTTAATCATTTTACTGCTATCCAAATGTCCCATCATTACCTCTTTAATAATTGACTCCAGCATCTTTCCCACCACCGAAGTCAGGCTAACAGGTCTGTAATTCCCCGTTTTCTCTCTCACTCCTTTCTTGAAAAGTGGGATAACATTAGCTATCCTCCAATCCACAGGAACTGATCCTGAATCTATTGAACATTGGAAAATGATAACCAATGCGTCCACTATTTCTAGAGCCACCTCTCTGAGGACCCTGGGACGCAGACCATCCGGCCCAGGGGATTTATCACCCTTCAATCCCATTAGCCTACCCAATATTATTTCTCGCCTAATGAAAATTTCTTTCAGTTCCTTTACCCCCTTAGATCCTCTGTCCTCCAGTACATCTGGGAGATTGTTAGTGTCTTCCTTAGTGAAGACAGATCCGAAGTACCTGTTCCAAGGGGAGTAAGGGGCGACCGTGGCTGACAAGGGACGTCAGGGACAGTATAAAAATAAAATAGTAGTACAACGTAGCAAAGATGAGCGGGAAACAAGAGGATTGCGTAATGTTTAAACAGCAACAGAAGATAACTTAAAAGGAAATACGGTGAGAAAAGATGAGGTACGAAGGTAAGCTAGCCAAGAATATATAGTAAAAGCTTCTTTAGGTATGTGAAGAGGAAAAAAATAGTTAAGACCAAAGTTAGACCCTTGAAGACTGAAAAAGGTGAATTTATTATGGGGAACAAGGAAATGGCAGATTAATTGAACAGGTACTTTGGATCCATCTTCACTGAGGAGGACACAAACAATCTTCCTGATGTACTAGTGGCCAGAGGATCTGGGGTGACGGAGGAACTGAAGGAAATCCACATTAGGCAGGAAATAGTGTTGGGCAGGCTGATGGGACTGAAGGCTGATAAATCCCCAGGGCCTGATGGTCTGCATCCCAGGGTACTTAAGGAAGTGGCTCTAGAAATCGTGGATGCATTGGTGATCATTTTCTAATGTTCTATAGATTCAGGATCAGGTTCTGTGGATTAGAGGGTAGCTAATGTTATCCCACTTTTTAAGAAAGGCGGGAGAGAGAAAACTGAATTATAGACCAGTTAGCCTGACATCGGTGGTGGGGAGGATGCTGGAGTCAATTATAAAAGATGAGATAGCCGCACATTTGAATAGCAGTAATAGGATCAGTCCATCAACATGGATTTGCGAAGGGGAAATCCTGATTGACTAATCTTCTGGAATTTTTTGAAGATGTAACCAGGTAAATGGGCAAGGGAGAGACAGTGGATGTAGTGTTCCTGGACTTTCAGAAGCATTTGATAAGGTCCCACATAGGAGATTAATGGGCAAATTTAGGGCACATGGTATTGGGGGTAGAGTGCTGACATGGATAGAAAATTGGTTGACAGACAGTAAGCAAAGAGTAGGGATTAACAGGTCCCTTTCAGATTGGCAGGCAGTGACTAGTGAGGTGCCGCAAGGCTCGGTGCTGATATATACATCAATGATTTAGATGAAGGGATTCAGAGTAACATTAGCAAATTTGCGGATGACACGAAGCTGGGTGGCAGTATGAACTGTGAGGAGGATGCAAGGTGACTTGGACAGATGCCGTTTGATGTGGATAAATGTGAGGTTATCCACTTTGGCAGCAAAAACAGGAAAGCAGTTGGGAAAAGCGGAAGTACAACGGAATCTGGGGGTCCTTGTTCATCAGTCAATGAATGTAAGCATGCAGGTACAGCAGGCAGTGAAGAAAGCAAATGGCATGTTGGCCTTTATAACAAGAGAAGTTGAGTATAGCAGCAAAGAGGTCCTTCTGCAGTTGTACAGGGCCCTAGTGAGACCGCACCTGGAGTATTGTGTGCAGTTTTGGTCCCCTAATTTGAGGAAGGACATTCTTGCTATTCAGGGAGTGCAGCGTAGGTTTACAAGGTTAATTTCCGGGATGGTGGGACTGTCACATGCTGGGGAGAATGGAGCGGCTGGCTTGTACACTCTGGAGTTTAGAAGGATGAGAGGGGATTTTATTGAACCATACAAGATTATTAAGGGTTTAGACACGATAGAGGCAGGAAACATGTTCCCGATGTTTGGGGAGTCCAGAACCAGGGGCCACAGTTTAAGAATAAGGGAATATTGAAACATTTCAAACTTTGTCTTCAGACTGCACATTTAGAACGGAGACGAGGAAACACTTTTTCTCACAGAGTTGTGAGTGTGTGGAATTCTCTGCCTCAGGCCGGTTCTCTGGATACTTTCAAGAGAGAACTAGATAGGGCTCTTAAAGATAGCGGCGTCAGGGGATATGGGGAGAAGGCAGGAACGGGGTACTGATTGGGGATGATCAGCCATGATCACATTGTGGTCTCGAAGGGCCGAATGGCCTACTCCTGCTCCTATTGTCTATTCAGCATTCTTATTTATACCTACCAATCTAAGGTTCTGGAATCTCTTGGCTTTCTGCATAAAGTTTGTTGGGGCACTGAGCCGCTCAGCCATCTTGTCTTCGAAAGCCAGGTACTGCCACAATGTTTAAGGAACATTTTAATAATGTAAAAAATGGATAGGATAGATTTGGAGGGATTTGGGCCAAACGCTGGCAGGTGGGACTAGTGTAGATGGGGCATTTTGGTTGATGTGGGCAAGTTGGGCTGAAGAGCCTGTTTTCGCACTACATGACTACGATTGTGCATCTGGAATACATCACCACCCTGTTGCTGGTCATTTGTTTTTCCTCTTTCATCTCACATCCATTGGTTTCATAAATCCAGATGCTTTTACTCCCATTTCACACTGTTTCCCACTGCTTCCTCAGCCAGATTTGTGGATGACTGCCAACCAATGATCTAGCCACAAAGCACTTGCTCAGAAGTGATATTCCCTTGCAAACACGGAGAGCACAGCGTCCATCCTTCTATCAAAGTCTATCCTTCATAGTAAAATTGGAACTGTGACTCCATTGTCAAAGTATGTAAATGCTACAAATTTCAAAAAGCAGTAAACATGAGTACATGTGTAAGAAGGAACTGCAGATGCTGGTTTACACCAATACAAAATGCTGTAGTGACTCAGCGGGACAGGCAGCATCTCTGGAGAAAAGGAATAGGTGATGTTTCGGGCCGAGAGCCTTTTTCAGACCCGAGTGCATGTCAATCTTAGAAGCTAAAGTTAATGCCAAAGAATATTGAAACATTTCAAACTTTGTCTTCAGACGAGCCTTATTTTTATTATCAATAGTTTAGTTCAGTTTGGAGATGCAGTACGGCAACAGGCCCTTCGGCCCACCGAGTCCACACCAGCCAGCAATCACCGCATATTAACACTACCCTACATACACTAGACTCAACTTACACTCATACCAAGCCAATTAACCTACAAACCTGTATGTCTTTGAAGTGTGGGAGGAAACTGAAGATCTCTGAACTGAAGAAAACCCATGTGGTCATGGGGAGGAAGTACAAACTCCATACAGACAGCACCCGTAGTCGGGATCGAACCCGGGCCCCTAGCGCTGTAAGGCAGCAACTCTACCGCTGCGCCACCAGTATATAATAGTATATTATATTTCCATTTTTTGAAAAATAAGATTTATTATGTAAATATACAAACATATAAAAGATGGGAAAGAGCAAACTAGTTTATAAAGACCATTGCAGAAGCGACCACCAGCATATCTCCAAATCCTCGAGCAGCTAATTATTTTGCTCCTAATCTCCTGCAGTAGATTTTCCCCTTGACCCCATGCTTACCTTTGAAATCTAGCAACAATCTTGCCCTGGATCTCTTTCTAATTCATACAACTGGAGTGAGTCCACAAACATTTAACAGTATGTGTATGCTGGGTAGAAAATGGGGGCCGAAAAGGATGATCAACCAGATAGTGAGACAAATTCCGATGAGAAATTAGTTAAACTGTCAAGGGAATTTGTAAGGAAGAGTGAAGTTAGAGGCAACCGTGTCAGGCAATAATACTGAGACATGGCTGCAAAAAAATGATTAGGACTCGAAAAGTAAATATTTCAGAATTTCAGAGAAACTAAAATTAAAATAAAAGTAAGTTGAGAAACAACATTAGAGATAATGACAATGGTAAGGAGCGGCACAGCTCTAAGGCAAAAATTGAATTTATTTGGATCAAGATAACGGATATTAAAGGGCCGATCGTGTAAGGGATGGTGGAAGAAATATGTAGCCAAATTAAGGAAATGAATGAAGAACATCAAATAATTAATCTGAGGATTTAAGTTACCATGATTAGTAGTTGGATTAAAGACATAGGTAAGGGGATAAGGGAATGTGTACCTACAATGTGTACAAAATTCATTTCTAATTTAATAATATGAAAACCAAAAACAATTTAATCTGTTAATTTGAAATACAAGTCTTGGCAACAGTGATCACAACATGTGTAGGAAGGAGATAGACACAAAGTGATAGAGGAACTCAGCGGGACAAGCAGCATCTCTGGAGAGAAATCTCTGGAGAGAGGGAATGGGTGATGTTTCGGGTCGAGACCCTTCTGCAGACGCCTTGACCAGAAACGTCACATATTCCTTCTCTTCGCCTGTTGCTGTTACTGGAGTAACTCATCCTGTTGCTGGATGAGTTACTCCAGCATTTTGTGTCTATCTTCGGTGATCACACCAAAATGTGTTATGTTTAAGAAGAACATATGATTGATGTGTACCAGGTTTATAAGTTGGAGAAGAGATGAAAATGATACGACTGAAAATAGAACTTGGAAGGATAAAATGGTCGTCAATACTGGCAAACGAATAGAACAACAGTGGGAAGTGTCTGAAGCGGTTTCCTTACTCCCATTACTGCGTACAAGAAAATAATATTTAGCTACAGGAACGGAATAAATGAAATTCTCATACAAGATTTCATAGATAAATAAAGACTTAAGAGTGTATAAAAATACAACAAGAGCAGCATGGTGTGGCAGCTGTAGAGTTGCTGCCTTACAGCTCAGAGACCCAGGTTTGACCATGACTATGGGTGCTGTCTGTATGGAGTTTGTACGTTCTCCCTGTGACAGTGTGGGTTTTCTCTGGGTGTTCCAGTTTCCTCCCACACTCCAAAGACGTACAGGTTTTCATAGGTTGATTGGCATTTGGCCAAATTGTAATGTTTGTCCCTAGTTGTGTGGAATAGTGCTAGTGTATGGGGGGGAATCACCTTTCAATGCAGACTCGGTTGGCTGAAGGGCCTATTTCCGCGTTGTATCTTTAGTCTAAAGACTTAAGAGTATGGAAAATGGCAACAGGTATACAGGCAGCAGAGGAATTGACGATCAGAGAATATGAAAGGATTAGGAGAGGAGCTGAAAAAAGGGAAGAAGAGGAGCTATGAAACTAAATAATGAGGACATTCTTGATTAGTACAGGTGTCAGAGGTTATGGGGAGAAGGCAGGAGAATGGGGTTAGGAGGAAGAGATCGATCAGCCATGATTGAATGGCGGAGTAGACTTGAATGGCCTAATTCTACTATTCCTTATGACATAAAATAGAATACTAAAACATTTTACAGTCGCTAAAAGGTTGCATGAGTTTGAGGAAATATAGGGATAAATTGAACAAATATTGTTGGTAAGATACAGCAATAACAAGTAAATATGTTAGTGTTTCTGCCTGGTTATTTATCAAGGGGATGGTACAGTTAGTCACAACATTGGATGATTAATGAGATGCACATTTATAATAGAAAATGGAACTATCAACCCATCAAAGATAGACACAAAATGCTGGAGTAACTCAATGGGACAAGCAGCATCTCTGGAGAGAAAGAATGAGTGAATGGGTTGAGACCCTTCTTCAGACTAAGAGTCATGGGAGAGGGTGTCAAGGGATATGGAAGGGTAAGATGTGAAAAGGACAGATCAAAGGAGATATTGATAAGAAATGTAGAAGGTTCATTGTTAGCTGAGGGGAAGGTGACAAGAAGGCATACAATAAGCAAAATTAATTACGATGATGAAATGAATCGGTGAACTAGGGAGGGGGAGAGAGTGTTGTAAGTGTTGTGAGGTAAATGAAACTTTCACTACTTGTAATTTACTTAACTTTATTTAAGCTTTAAGCAACTTATTTCTTTAATACATTTCTCAGAAACGTCTGGCAAACATGGCTGATTCCGCAGGCCTTTCCCGCCCGAAATACTTTGCATATGCGCACACCCCGGGAATGTCCTGCGCATGCGCACACTCTAGAAGAGCCCCGCACATGCGCACATGCGCCCACTTCAGTAAGTAAGTACGTTTTTTAAGTAAGTAAGTTTATTGGCCAAGTATTCACATACAAGGAATTTGCCTTGGTGCTCCGCCCACAAGTAACAACATGACACACAGTGACAGTTACGAATGACTCAGAAAACACTAAACATTAATAATAATAAAACATTAATGATAAAACACCATTGATCAAGCATGTGAACCAACAAAATACCAGATCAAAGGGAGGCTACAGATTTTTGGCTGTGAGTAGAGCTACTGCTCGTGGATAAAAACTGTTTTTTATGTCTGGCTGTGGCAGCTTTGACAGTCCGGAGTCGCCTTCCAGAGGGAAGTGATTCAAAGAGTTTGTGGCCAGGGTGAGAGGGGTCAGAGATGATCTTGCCCGCTCGCTTCCTGGCCCTTGCAGTGTACAGTTCATCAATGGAGGGAAGGTTGCAGCCAATAACCTTCTCTGCTGATCGGACGATTCGCTGCAGCCTCCAGGTGTCGTGCTTGGTGGCTGAGCCAAACCAGACCATGATGGAGAAGGTGAGGACAGACTCTACGATGGCCGTGTAGAATTGGACCATCATTGCCTGCGGCAGATTGTGCTTCCTCATCTGCTGTAGGAAGTACATCCGCTTTTGTGCCTTTTTGCCTGTGGAGTAAGGGATACGAAGTTAGAGAAATCAACATTCATATTGCTGGGTTGTAAGCAGAATCAACCTATCAACTCTAAGGATTAAACCCTCGCTACAGTTGGTTCGTATTGCATCTACGTGGAATATGTGCCCACATTAGCTGCTGGTCTCGAGTGTAAAACAAAACAAACCCGTTATGGTTGCAACTTTATAAAACATTGGTTAAGTCAGAGGTGGAGCGCCACTTGCAGCTCTTGGTTGCAACATTAGGAAGGACATGGTTGCAGTGGAGGAGTTGCAGAGAAGATTCATTGCCTGGAACGGAGGCCGCACAGTGGCACAGCTTGTAGAGCGGCTCCCTCACAGCGCCAGGGACCAGGGTTCAATCCTGACCTTGGCTGCTGAGTGTGTGGAGTTTGCAAGTTCCCCCCTGTGACCGCATGGTTTACTCCGGATGCTTTTTGGTCCCCTCCCATATCACACCGGATTTTGGTCAGTAGGTTAATTGACCGTTGTCAATTGCCCCGTGCGTCTAGGTGAATGGTCGAATGGTTGATGAGAATATGGAGGGAAATAAAGTTGGATTAGTGTAAATGGGTGGTTTAATGGATGGCTAAATAGGAGGAAACCTTGATTGTAATCGTGTATTGTCCTTCCACTGACTGATTAGCACGCCACAAAAGCTTTTCACTGTATTTCTGCACACGTGACCATAAACTAAACTTAACTTTCAAATTTCCTCATAGCAGGTAGACAAAAATGCTGGAGAAACTCAGCAGGTGAGGCAGCATTTAAGAAGCGAAGGAAATAGGCAACGTTTCGGGTCGAAACCCTTCTGCAGACTGATGTGAGGGTGGGGGGGGGGGGGGAGGGTGGAAGAAAGTATTGCATCCGCTGCTCTAGGTGTCAGCTGCTCTACATTGGTGAGACCAAGCGTAGGCTTGGCGATCGCTTCGCCCAACACCTCCGCTCGGTTCGCAATAACCAACCTGATCTCCCAGTGGCTCAGCACTTCAACTCCCCCTCCCATTCCGAATCCGAACTTTCTGCCCTGGGCCTCCTCCATGGCCAGAGTGAGGCCACCGTAAATTGGAGGAGCAGCACCTCATATTTCACTTGGGCAGTCTGCACCCCAGCGGTATGAACATTGACTTCTCTAATTTCAGGTAGTCCCTGCTTTCTCCTCCCCTTCTCAGCTCTCCTCAGCCCTCTGGCTCCACCTCTTCCTTTCTTTCCTCCCGCCCCCCCAACCCCCCACCCTCACATCAGTCCTGAAGAAGGGTTTTGGCCCGAAACTATTTTGCCTATTGCCTATTTCCTTCGCTCCAGAGATGCTGCCTCACCCGCTGAGTTTCTCCAGCATTTTTGTCTACCTTCGATTTTCCTTCTTAAACATTTTCCTCATAGCAGGGATGTCTAAACTTAGAGGCATAGGTTCAGAGAAAATAATCCAAGCAAGAAACCAGACGAGGTTAACAGGAATGATTCCAGGAATGAGTGGGTTAGCATATATGATGGGCATTTGACAGCACTGGGCCTCAACTCGCTGGAGTTTAGAAGGTTGAGTGGGGGACCGCCTTGAAACTCACAGAATAATGAAAGGCATAGATAGAGTGGGATGAGGAAAGGATGTTTCCCACTGGTGGGAGAGTCTAGGACCAGAGGTCACAGCCTCAGAATTAAAGGGCACTCTAGTAAAAAGGAGGTGAGGCCCACCTTAGTCATAGAGTGATTATAGTATGGAAACAGGCCCTTCAGCCCAACTCGCCCACACCGGGCCAACAATGTCCCAGCTATACTAGTCCCATTTGACTGTGCTTGGTCCATAACCCTCCAAACCAGTGCTTGTCCATGTACTTGTCCAACGTTAAACGACGGGATAGTCCCTGCCTCAACTACCTCCTCTGGCAGCTTGTTGCATACAGCCACCATCCTTTGTGTGAAAAAGTTACTCCTTGGACTTCCTGTTATAATATTTTACCCCTTCACCTTGAACCTATGTCCTCTATGTCCTCGATTCCCCTACTCTGGCAAAAGACTCCAATCTATTCCTCTCATGCTTTTGTACACCTCTATTAGATCTTCCCACATCCTCCTGTGCTCCATGGAATAGAGACACAGCCTATTCATCTCTCCCTATAGCTCACACCCTCTAGTCCTGGCATAATCCTTGTAAATCTTTTCTGAACCCTTCCAAGCTTGACAATATCTTTCCGATAAACACGGTGCCCGGAACTGAACACAATATTCCTAAATGCGGTCTCACCAAACAACTTATACAACTGCAACATGACCTCCCAACTTCTATATTCAATACTCTGACTGAATGAAGGCCAAAGTGCCAAAAGCCCATTTTGACCACCTTATCTACCTGCAACACGTCCTTCAAGGAACCATGCACCTGTACTCCTAGATTCCTCTGCTCTACAACACTACCCAGAGGCCTACCATTCACTGTGTAGGCCCTGCCCTTGTTCAATATCCCAAAATGCAAACACCATACACTCCTCTGTATTAAATTCCATCAACCATTCCTCCACCCACCTGGCCAATCGATCCAGATCCTGCTGCAATGGTTCACAACCATCTTCACTATCTGCAAAACCACTAACTTTTGTATCATCAGCAAACTTGCTAATCTTGCCCTGTATGTTCTCATCCAAATCATTGATGTAGATGACAAACAGTAACGGGCCCAACACCGAACCGTGAGGCACACCACTAGTCACAGGCCTCCAGTCCTGAGAAGCAACCTTCCACCATCGCCCTCTGCTTCCTTCCATGGAGCTAATTTGCTATCCATTCTGGTAATCTCTCCTTGGATCCCATGAGATCTAACCTTCCAGAGCAGCCTACCATGCGGAATATATGTTGAATGCCTTACTGAAGTCCATGTACACATGGCCATGGCTCGAAGGGCCGAATGGCCTACTCCTGCATCTATGTTATCTAATCTTAAATAAAAAGGTCTTCAGGAAAATAAACATTTTGATAGTGACAGTAGAGCATCTGTAGATAGAAGAACGACTCAATCAAATAAAACAAATATTTACATTTCTTTTATTCAGAATGAATATTTAAATGACTGCATAATTTAGCACAAATGGCAAAGCGTTCGCCAACAGAAAATTCACCAATCTGTTCTAAATCGTTGTGCACATTGAAATTGCTGATAAAACTGTTTTCCATTTCTAAGCACTTTATTGTGTACACTGCAGATCCTTTTTATTGATATATACAAGAGATATATAGATTTTTTTTGCACTAATTTTGGTTTCTTGGTGTTGCAGTAGACTTTTCCGGTTTATTCTCCTCCATTCCTACATTCAAGTGTAAGACCATTTTATGCTTCAAAGTTTTCTAACACGCTTCTGTCCTCAGCAGTGATGGTGTTGTAATGTCTGCCCGCTGAGATCAAGAAAATGCATTCACCACTAGAGGAAGCGAAGGAAGTGTAATCTTACCAGATGTAAACAGCAAAAAGATGTTTTCATTGTGGTAACTCAAAAGTACACATTTGTGTCCGCGAGACTTAAGTTAGTCCAGAGACAGTTCTTCATTTACTCACTGAACCAAGTCTGGTTTGCTCCAGACTACCAGAGACGGCGGCTTCAGGATGTTATAGGCCGCAGGCATGTCAACGGTCGGAGCTATTCTCCGGCGATCCCCGGCAAGGGATCCCAGGCTCCGGATGGTAAGTCCACGCCACGCCCGCGGCTAGAAGCTCCGCAGAATACAGCCCCATGAAGCCAAAGTCACCAGGCCAGCGATCGGAGCACTCCTCTCTGGCGACCACCGGCATGGGTTCGCCCGCTCCGCAATGGAAAAGTCTACGCTGCGCCTGTTGCCGATGCCTGGCCCGACTCAGGGAAAGGTCGCTCCAATCCAAGCTGTTAGGCCGCGAGGGAGGCGACGGAAAAAGTTGCCTCTCCGTCGAGGAGGCGGCCAAAAAACGGTTCCCCCCTTTCCCCTCCCCACTACCCCCCACACAAGACACACCGAGAGACACTCAAACTAACACTAGACACACAAAAAAAAACAAAAAAGTAGACATAATGAGACACGCTGCTGGCAGTTGCAGCGGAACTCGCAGCGCCCCACCGACATCGAATGCTAAGCGGTGCGTTCTTCGATGCATTCAGACAACAGTGCACGGTTGCTGGAGCAGGGCAGCAGTGCAGGCTCGACATTACAATGCTCCAGTGCATGGTTGCAGACACACCAATTCAAAGCTCCGATGCACACATGTACACTGAGCGATGCCGCATGCTCCCCCGTGGCATGCACTGAGGTGCAAAGGCAGCGATGCGGATGCAGGATTTTCTGACGGCCAACAGCTTTTCTGCCACGCCTGCTCACCACTACGTCGGCAACGGTGCACACTCACCCTTGCACACTCAATGATCCGAGTGAAGCACGTGTTGTGAGCACGGGAATACAGGAAATCAGTCATTGTGCACCCGCCCTCCCCCCATCCCCTCCCTCCCTCAGTCTGCGTCGGTAGGTGTGACTGAGTGTGCAAATGTGTGTCCTGGTGCCTGTGCATTGGTGTGTAACAGTGTAACAGTAACAGTAATTGCACATCATTGTGTGCACTGGTGTGTCGATGAGTGTCCACCCGTGATTGTGCATTGGCATGCGAACGTATGTGTAACAAGGAGATCCAAACACACGTTAAGATACAACCCAGGGTACACAAAAGGCTGGAGAAACTCAGCGGGTGCAGCAGCATCTAAGGAGCGAAGGAGATAGACGATTTCGGGTCGAGACCCTTCTTCAGATACAACCCATTTTTATTAAAGCACTTACACAGCATAGGATGTGCAGTACGTTACAGCTCCTTCCTCTTCTTCTTGCGTATGGCGTGCACAGCCTAGAGTTGGAGACAACTTGGCTCTATGTGATCATTGTTTGTGCAACGCCGGTTGATTGCATTCGTCGAAACAGGATGACCATGTGAAGGTTGCAATCTCCCACCCCGTTACAGCTCCGAGCTGCTGCATCTACTGCCCGACCGTAGGCCAGCTCGATATTATAAAGCCACATACTAGGTGCGGCTACTATTAACTAGCACTATGATTGGCTAGCATGCAATATGCCAATCTACAGCATGTATCAATGATTGTGCTAACAAGCGTGTATCGGCGTGCATTGGTGAGTGTGCACTAGCGCAGGGTTACCAAGTGACCCCGGATTCGCCGTATTTCGTCCCGGCGAAATAAACTAATTACGGTGTTCCGGCAGCCAAACATGTCGTTACGGAGAAGGGCGGGAACGAAAAATAATCAAAACAATAAAACGGAAGGCGGGGCGGGGGCGGAGCGGGAACGAGCGGCGGTTGGACACGTGCAGCGGGAAGGGCGGGAACGAGCGGCGGTTGGACACGTGCACGGGAACGAGCGGCGTTGGACACGTGCAGCGGGAAGGGCGGGAACGAGCGGCGGTTGGACAGGTGCAGCGGGAAGGGCGGGAACGGGAACGAGCGTCGGTTGGACACGTGCAACCTGGGAACTCACACACCTGGGAAGATGGAGCTCCACGTTGTAGCAGGCAGGCAGCGACGTGGCAGGGCACCAGTCTCCTCCCTCGGTCCCAGCCCCACCGCGGAAAGGCGTCAGGGAGATCACAGGCAAAGATCGCTGTAGGATCTTTGATCATAGCCACCGGCGGAGGAGGAGGGAGAGGGACTTCATCGTTGTCCAGGTCGGGCGAACACCAGCGCACCTTTGACACACTTTCCTCGGGAGGGGAAAGAGCCAGCGAGAATGAACGCAGCGATGCAGGACGTTCACTTTCTCAAGTCCGCCTTGCCGTCGGACGCCCCCGGACTCCACCCTGGCCGTCCCGTCCGACCGACAGCTGGACCAGCGCAGCGAGCACCGCAGGGCAGCCAGCAGAAGAGCATGAGGTCCAGGACAATGTCCTCACCATGTTAAAAGAGCAGCAGGGCCAGCGCCAGCCCAGCGCCTCGTCCTACGGCAGCTCCCTTCATGAAGGTAAGTGGAGCCCAGCTCGGCACCTCCCTTCAAACCACTCCAAGAGTCAACAATGTTTTACCTTTGCGGGTACACAAAAGGCTTGGAGAAACTCAGGCGGGTGCAGCAGCATCGAAGGAGCCAAGGAGATAGGCGGCGTTTCGGGTTGAGACCCTTCTTCAGACATTTACACAACGCATTACCTTTGTCACGTACCTTTTAGGGGGAGATGAGGAGGAATTTATTTAGTCCGAGGGCGGTGAATCTGGGGGAACCATTACCACAGAAGGCTGGGGAGCCAAGTCAATGGTATTTTTTAAGGTGGAGAGTGACAGATTCTTGCATTGGATGTCAACGGTTATGAGAAGGCAGGAGAATGGGGTCCAGAGGGAAAGATAGATCAGCTACTATTGAATGACGGAATAGACTTGATGGCTGAATGGCCTCACTGCTCCTATAATCTTATGAACTTATGTGTCCTGAAAGGGAACAATGAAACTTACTTGCAGCAGTGCAACATAAGTAAGCACAGTACTCTGTAAAACACATACTAAGCAACAAAACATTCATATGTATACACCTATGTACATAGTGTGCAGAGCAGGAAGGGAATAGCAGATGCTGGTTTACACTGAAGAATAGACACAAAATGCCGGAGTAAACTCAGTGGGGCAGGCAGCATCTTGGAGAAAATGAATAGGTGATGCTTTGGGTCGAGACCCCTTTTCAGACTAGAGTCAGGTGAGAAGGAAACTGAAAGTATGAAAAGTAATGTTAGCTTGCCTGAAGGCTAAAGCATCAAGACTCATCAAATATATATAAGTACATCTTTTAAGGTGATACTGTGTATACTAAAGGATGTTTATGTGTGTTTAATGAGTTTGTATATAGTACATAGTTGAACAAAAAAAAGGAAGGTTGATTCAACGCGCGTTGCAGATTTTGGGTCGTTGCCATGCATATTTCTGGTGCCGCAACATGTTACTGAGGGGGGGGGGGGGGGGGGGGAAAACAAAAAAAAAAAGGGGAAAAAAAAAATGCATTTACACCCCTCCTCATTTGTTACTGACAAAATGGGATTGAATGTTTACTGTGAACTAAATTTAGGTTGGCATCTCTGCTAGCGGGTTGTGTTGTGCAATCATATTTGTGTGTCAGTGATTGTGAGAGTGTGCGTGAGAGTGTGGATCAGTCCTTGTGCACTGACGTGCCAACAAGTGTGTACCAGTGTGCATTGGTGAGTGTGTATGTCGTCTCAGATAGTGCATTGGTGTGTGAGTGATTGTGCATTGGAGTGTTGAAGTGTGTATCCATGTGCAATTGGTGAAAGTGTATTAATGGGTGTGTGCTGGTGTGTCAATGCCTGTCTATGCCAGTTGATTGGTGCACTGTGTGTATCAGTGTGTTAGTATCGATTTGTGTATCATGTGTTATCCAGTGTCATGGGTGTGTCAATGAGTATTAGTGAGTGTGCAAATGCGCGTGCATCGTGTGTACAGTGGGTGTGTGCAGCGGAAACAACCCCCAATCAATCTGCGAGCATGTCGAGATTAAAGCGAGTAAGATTAAGCGAGAACTTACCAGTTTTTTAATTTTGATCTTGAATTTATTAGGCGTTACGATGAGCTATTACGTGCCCACCGCTCCCAACCCTCATATTATCATGTCATCTGGTAGTTCTAGTTCTCCATATCTAACTATCTTTAGGTCAACTTCTTTTATCTGTGATTCCACACCGCAGCTTTGAAGATTGACGCGCATGACGACTGACAGCCTTCTTCACGTAATCGCTCATCGTAACTCCTCATAAAATCGATCAACACTACAAACTGGTAAATGGTAGGTACATGGCAAATGGAGGCGTAACATGGTAAATGGTAGGGAATTGAGGAATGCTGTGGTACATGGTAAATGGTAGGGAATTGAGGAATGCTGTCTACATGGTTAAATGTAGGGAATTGAGGAAAGCTGTGCTACATGGTAAATGGTAGGGAATTGAAGGAATGCTGTGGTACATGGGAAATGGTAGGGAATTGAGGAAATGCTGTGCTACATGGTAAATGGTAGGGAATTGAGGAATGCAGTGCTACATGGAAATGGTAGGGAATTGAGGAATGGGCTGTGGTAACATGGTAAATGTAGGGAATTGAGGAATGCTGTGGAACAGAGGATCTAGAATAACTGTGCATATTTCCCTGAAGGTGGAATCGCATGTAGATAGGGTGGTAAAGAAAGCCTTTGGTGTGGCTGGCCTTTATAAATCAGAGCATTGAATAATAGGAGTAGGGAAGTAATGTTAAAATTGTACAGGGCATTGGTAAAGACCAATTCTGGAGTATGGTGTACAATTTGGTCGCCTAGTTTGTAGGAAGGATGTCAACAAAATAGAGAGAGTACAGAGGAGATTTATACTAGAAAAGTTGCCAGGGTTACCCAGCAACTATGTTACAGAGAAAGGTTGAACAAGTTAGGTCTTTATTCTTTGGAGCGCAGAAGGTTTAAGGGGGGACTTGATTGAGGTCTTTAAAATGACGAAAGGGAATAGACAGAGTTGACGTGGATAAAGCTTTTCCCATTGAGGGTAGGGAAGATTCAAACAAGAGGGCATGACATGAGAATTAAGGGACAGAAGTTTAGGGTAACGTGAGGGGAACTTCTCCTACTCAGAGGGTGGTGGCTGTGTGGAATTGAGCTTCCAGCAAGGTGGTGGAGCAGGATCGATTTTAACATTTAAAAGTAAAGTGGATAGGTATATGGACGTGAAGGGAATGGAGGGTATGGTCTGAGTGCAGGTAGATGGGACTAGGGAAAACAAATGGTCGGCACGGACTGGAAGGGCCGAGAGGCCTGTCTCCGTGCTGTAAATTGTTATATGGTTATATAGGTTATATGGTAAATTCTCATTTAATCTTTATTATTAATGCTCCTAGCTAGAGATACGAAATCTCATATTAAACAGAAATATTAAACTAGCTTTAAAAATATATCTCACCCACAAAAAAAAGGCAGAACAGTTTTACATTTTACTTTCAGTCGCGCTTCAAAAAAGGAGAACCGTTTTCAAAATAAACAATAGTTATATTAAAGTGTAGCAACATACAGATTATAAATTGCACTTTCAGTTCTAAAATAGCACTTTCATTCATAATTATATCTCATGTCAGAGTAGGCAACTAGTGGCGAGAATTCTTCGGGATAGGATTTACTTCCATTTGGAAGAGAATGAACAGACTTGGATTGTTTACTCTGCTACGCCAGAGACTGCAGGGAAACCTGATAAGAGAATTCCTAATAAAATTATGAGTGGCATAGGTTCAGTTCAGAATCTTTTTTCCCCAGGGTAAAAAAACTCAAATACGAAAATTCAAATACTTTAAGGTACGAAGCGAAAACATTTAAAGGATATGGGCGGGGCAAGTTTTTTTTAAAGAGAGGGACGACGATGCCTGGGGCATGCTACCAGGGTGGTGTTGAAGCAGATATATTAGTGGTATTTGTCAGATTTCGGAAAAGGCATTTGAATATGCTGGGAACGGAGGGATATGGTTTATGTGCAGGTAGATAAGACTCCTTGCATCAAGTTCGGCAGATATTGTCTGCCAAAGGGCCTGTTCTGGTGCTGCATTGTCGTACGTTCTAATATCACAGAACAAAAAAAACAAGTCAGCAATTTCGAAATCAACAATCATCTTATGGTTTAGTGCTTCTGAAATAGGTTTTTGTAGTGCAATTTTAGACTTAATTGAATTTCCACAAAGGGCACGTGGCCAAAAATCTAACAACAATACGAGGAACCAAGTTCAAATCTTTTAGGATCAGAAAAAATGACTGAAAAAGGAAAGCAGAAGGTTCATAAAAACCCAAACGGATTCACTTATGTTAAAAATTCTTGCTGAAACTGCACACGATCCCAGCTCCATATTCTCTCAATAATGGTTGCCCATGACCTTCAAGAAGAAATAAAAATCGACAACACCTAGAGAAGACTCGATTCTCTGATAATTCAACATGAAAATCATTAAAAGAAAACAGTAATAATTATGCTAGCTAAACAACCTGCTAGAAATTAGAACATGTATGCACGCATTTCTACATCACACCAATCACATGCAATACATGAAATATAAATTGAGGCAATCCATCATGAGTTAGACAAAGAACATCAGAGTCTGCAATTTTATCATTATTTAATAAAGAGCCCTGTCCAATGTTAGGACAACAACAGCAATTTATTCTTTAAATTCTAGAGGATGAAGCATAATTCTTACAAAACTGGAGTCTCCAGATACAACTGGACAAAGCAAGCACTCCTTCTTGACTATCTAAGCCTATAGAGATCCACGGAGAGCAATCAATAGCAAAAGCCCTCCATCAACACTTCAAGCTCATCTGCATATTCTCACTCCTGGGTCTGAGACTCACAGGGATCTTTCTCCATTGACCCTCATAGAAATCAGGGACAGTACAATATACTATACATAGTATTATCAAGATCCAATCGAGAAAAATCTCTTCAGCAGAGAACTAGCCCTCAACCCATTTCCCATGCTGACAAAGATGCGTACATTGACACTATCCACCTTCCAACCCATTCCACTAAACCATTCTTAGCCACGTCTGTGTTCCCCATGTCTTTTTTAAATGTTGTTAACATATACCTACCTCAATACCCACTGGCAGCTGTTCCTGGCATCTGGAAAATGATTAACCATCAGATACCTATTAATCATTCTCATCTCACCCTCACCATATGCTGAAGCAAGTGTTCATGTTATAAATATTATTCATATTTAATTACAGCCAATTGACAACAAAAAAAAAATTAACCAACACATATAAACACAAAACTCTGTCAAATGTGTTAATTATACCATATCACAACATATCTAGAGTAATATTGTTTAATACAACTATCAGTACATGCTCCGTATATCTCACAGCCAACATGCACAATTACAGCACACCAAGATGATATTTGCACTGATACAGCGAACCATGAAAGGCACAACTCACCCAAAGGGACACTGACATCAAGGAAAATAAGAAACGTATCACATGAAACATAGCACAGACAGACGCTCAATTTATTAAAATGAAGGGTAAAAATAACATGGAGATGTTCTTTATAATGGCAATAATTAGAATTTAGCCGGAGCTCATTGTCCCCCTCTCATACACAAGATGTTTCCATATTTTATGGGCCTGGATGAACAATAACAAACGTAAGTGAATGGTAACAACTGTCTGGAAGCTTCAAGATAAGATATTATTACCAGGGAAATTACAGAACAAGCATTCAAATCCACGAGCGGCAGTGGGAAAACACACATGAAGCCTCCAAAGAGAAAGCAGAGCAAGGGTTACCATGACAAAAGGCAGAAGTCACGTATTTCCTCCCAACTTCACTCAAGCAATTTCTATCAACTCAGCGCTAGTACAAATGGACTGGCTAAATGATGAACTCTCTTATAAGAAGCAGTGATCATCTGCATCTAATATATATAGGGCCTAATGTTTTAAAAACTAAATCAACAACCTAGAAATATCAGAAAAGTAACCACCCGGAGAAATCTGTGCAGAGCAGCCCATAATTGAAGATATGCACTCTACTAAATTGCCCACTGTGAGATAGCCCATTGCTGAATACCTGAATGAACAAGAAACACAGATTATCGCTGTGTTGTTTATATACATAGAAAGTATAATAGCCCCACCTCTATTTTCTGGAAAGGTATGTTCTCATTTTTCCTCATCTCACAGCAAATCTCTTTCTGTCATCGGTTTTTAAGGGAAAACATCAACTTTACATCCCTGTATTTCATACAAGAAAAACAACACAAAAGGAAAATATATATGTTCTGTGATAGTACTCCCATGATTCAAAAGATATAGATATTGGTTTCTAGAAAAGGAACATAAGGAGCTAAAGAAAAAACATTCCCATTACTTAGTGAATGAAGAATTAAAAAACAGCATGGAAACGGATCCTTTGAGCTCAGCCAAGTCCATGCAATCAACTATCACTCATTCACACTGTTTTCTTTTATCCAACTTTTGCAATCACACCCTTCACAGTGGCGTCAATTTACAGATGCAATGTAACCTACTAAACCGCACAAAATTGGATTTTGTGGAGTAACCCACATAATTTCCACACTGTGTCGAACTCCACACAGACAGCACCTATGGCAGGTCGAACCCAGGTTTGGCGTCTGCAAGGCAGTGGCTCTAGCAAGCTTCCCAACACTGCCGCTATGATCGCTGGTCCAATAGACACACGAAAATAGGTGTCAGGAGTAGGCCCTTCGTCCTTCGATCCAGCACCGCCATTCAATGTGATCATGGCTGTCAACTCCCAATCAGAAACCCCGTTCCTTCCATCTCCCCCCTAACCCCTGGCTATATTAAAGAGCCTAACTACTCGCACTTGAAAGCATCCAGAGAAACCCGCTCCACCACTCTCAGCGGCAGAAATTCCAAGACTCCACACTCTGTGAGAAAAAGGTTTACTCTTCTCCGTTCTAAATGGCTTACTCCTAATCCGTAACAGTGCCCCTGTTCTGGACTCCCCCAACATAGGGAACCATGTTTCCTGCCTCTACCTGAGTCCAAACCCTACAATCTTATATGTTACAATGAGAATCCCTCTCATCCTACTAAACTCCAGAGTGTACAAGCCAAGCAGCTCCATCTCTCAGCATATGACAGTCCACATCCCGTGAAATTAACCTAATAAACCTACCTGCACTCCCTCAAAAGCAAGAAAGTCCTTCTTCTTAGGGGACCAAAACTGTACACAACAACAGGTGTGGTCTCAACTAGGGCTCTGTACAACTGCAGAAGGACATCTTGACTCCTAATATTCGATTCCTCAAGTAAACAGGCCAAAATGCCATTTGCTTACGTCACTGCCTGCTGTACCTGCAATGCTTAACTTTCATAGACTGATGTACAAGGACTCCATATCCCGTAGTACTTCCCCCTTATCCAACTTGATGCCAATTTGGATATAAATCTGCTTCCTGTATTAGCTACCCAAGTGTATAAAATGTCATTCAATACACTTTTGATAATCTATTAAAGTGGCTATGTTGGAGATGGCCAATTAACAAGAGTTAAATGAAGTTGGTAAAAAAGCTTCTGGGGCTAATAACTTACCGTCATACCAATTCCCCCAAGGTCAACATCATCAACAACTACAACTACAACAGTTCAAATGCCAAGTCCGAGACACAAACTCTCACTCCATAATTTGACCACGGCATCTATCACTGTGACTAGGTACACAGCCAGCAAATACTCACTCAATGAAAAATTTCTATGAGCTACAATAATATGTGATCCTCCAACCAGTTAGCCTGAGAACAAGGCCAGTTAACCATATAACGTTGTGTGGTGAAATTTCTGAGTCGATAATAAAGAAGTAAACAGCGGCACATACGGATAGCAGTGACAGGAACGTCCAGTCAGCATGGATTACAAAGGGAAATCATGCTTGACTAATATACTGGAATTTTTTTGAGATGTAAAAAACAAGTAAAATAGGACAAGGAGAGCCATTGGATGTATGTAACCTGGACTTATCAGAAAGCCTTTGAATGAGGTCCCACACAGAATAGTGGGCAAAGATCACATGTATCGTGTAAGGTATTGATAATGGATAGAAAATCGGTTGGCAGAACAGGAAACAAAGAGTAGGGATTTAATTTGGTCCCTTTCAGAATGGCAGGCCGTGACTAGTGGGTGCCGCAAGGCTTGGGTGCAGTGTGAACTGTGAATAGGATGCTTAAGAGAATGCCATCCTCATGAGGGACTTGGACAGTTTGGTAGTGAGCAGATGCATGGCAGATGCAGTATAATGTGAAGAAATGTAGGGAATTATCCACTGGTGCAAAGAACTGAAGACAGATTTATCAGAAGGTGTCAGGTTAGAAAAGGGGAAGTAACAACGAGACCTGGGTGTCCTTATACATCAGTCACTGAAAGAAATCATGCAGGTACAGCAGGCGCGAAGAAAAGCAAATGGCAATTTTTGGCCTACATAACGAGATGCGCTGATATAGGAGCAAATAAGTCCTTCTGCAGTTGACATTGCCCTGGTGAGACCACACCTGGAGAATTGTTTGCAGTATATGGACTCCTAAATTGAAGGAAGGAAGTCCTTGCCATTAAGGCAGTGCAGCATGGAAACATAGAAAAATAGGTGCAGGAGGAGTCCATCAGCCCTCGAGCCTGATTCAGAAATCAGAGGTGCAAAGGGACCCCCCCTTTTTTATATGGGGGGAGCGATAGTGGGAGGAGTCCCCACAATGATAATTTGCAAGTTGAATTGTTTAGCAAGGAAGGTAAATGGAATTTTAGCAATTCATATTGAGAACACTACAATTTAAAACAGGGAGTGCTTTCTAAGACACTGGCAATCGCATTTGGAGTTGGTGAGCAGTTTTGGCCCCACAACAGAGGTGGGATGGACTAACAAGGTCCAAAGTGGTATAACTAGAATGATCCCATGGTTGTTTTGGGTTAGCTTGATGATTGTTATAACTGCTCGAGCTTGTACACGCTGGAGTTCAGAAGGATGGAGGGGTATATCGAAACTTACCAAATAGTAACGTAGAGTGATACAGTGTGAAAACAAGCTCTTGGGCCAACACCGGCCAACATGTCCCCAGCAACACTAGTCGAATCTGCCCGCGTTTGGTCAATATCCCGCCAAACGAGGTCCTATCCATGTACCAGTCTAATCTGTTTCTTAAATTGTTTGTAATAGTCCTTTCCTCAACAACCTCCTCTTGGCTGCTTGTACCATGCACCCACTACCCCTTTGTGATACAAATTTACCCCTTAGATTCCTATTAAATCTTTTCCCCCTTCATCTTAAACCAATGTCCTCGTCCTCGATTCCCTACTACTGGGCAAGAGACCTGTGCTCTACCCAATCTATTTCTCACGTGAATTTGATTTTTGTACACCACGTGAAGATACACCTCAAACTCCCTAGGCACTCCAAGAATAAGTCCCACCAACTCAACCTCACTCTATAACTCTAACACCTGCAACATCCTTGTATAACTTCTCTTACTTTTCAAGCTTGACATCATTCTATAACATGTGGCCCAGAACTAGAACACAATACTCTAAAAGCAGCCTCACCAACGTCTTATACCAACTGCACGTGTCTTCTATACTCAATACACTGACTGAATTGACGCCCATGAGCCAAATGCCTTTTTGGACGCACTATCTACCGCAACGCACCTCCAAGGACCATGCAACCAGTACACCTAGATATCTCAGCTTCAGACAACACTCCCCAGATCCCTACCATTCACATTGTAGTACCAGCCCATGTTTCGAACATCCCAAAATGCCACATCTCACATTCTCAGAAAAAAATCAAATCAACCAATTCATCAGGCCATCTGGCCATCATCAGATCCTGCTGCAATTTTTCACAACCAACTTCACTATCGCAAAACCACCCACTTTTGTACAATTGAACACTTGCAAACATTAGCCAAAAATGTGAAGGGCCAGGAAAATAGTTGAAGTGGGGAGGATGTTTTTCAATAGTAGGAGAGTCCTGGGACCCAAAGGCATACCTCGGAATAAGATGGTGTAAGGAGATGAGAGGACTTATTTAGGCACAGCCTGCTGTGAAAGCCAAGTCTCGAAATTGTGAATATGGTGGGATGATAGGAACCAGATTCGTGAGGTATCAAAGTTTACGGTGAATGGAGTAAAAGGGTTGAGAGGAAAGATATGGATCACCATGTTAAATGGCAAGTAGACCTTATGAGCCGAATGGTCTAATTCTGTTTTCTATGACATGAAACAAAGATCCAAAAATCAGGTCAGTCCCCCATGAATGTATATAATAAATCAAATTAAAATATGTATTGTCATATATATACATGTAAAATAGTAACCCGGTATGACTAAAAACCCGGGTCTCAGGTGCCTGTAAGGCAGCAACTCTACCACTGCGCCACCTACGCCGCCCCTTTTGAGCCGGTATACCAGGTGTCTGGAAAATATCGGTGGTTGACCTGAAACATCAAGTTTATAATTTTAAATTGAGTCCGTCTTAAAAATGCAATTGGGTACCTAGATTTTCTGTTAACAATTTACCACCAGACATGCCAAATATATGACTTGAAAAATACACATTAAACCAAGGCCTTGTTGATTCTTAAAGTGAGTGGAAAAAGATCATACAGTATAATAAAAGTCAGTACAAAACCGCCAACAATTATTCCTCCCAAATATCTGCTAAAAGATTAGTTGGTCATAAACAGAATGCCTATGACAGTTTGTTAGAGCGTTCTACCCCATTGGAAAGTCCTGAAGTCTTTGGAGTCAAAGATGAAACCGTGTGGAACCAGGCCCTATGTTCCAACTATTGCCACGCCACCAACATGTCCCCAGCTACACTGGTCCCACCTCCCCTGCTTTGGTCCATATCTGCTCTAAACCTGTCCAATCCATGAACCCAAACAAACAGCTTTTAAACAGATGGATAGTCCCCCAGCCACAACTACCTCCTCTGGCATCTCGTTTCTACACACCCACTGCCCTTTGTTGAAAAAGTACCCCTCAAATTCCTGCTAAATCTTTTTCCCCAACACCTTGAACCTAAGTCCCACTGGTCCTCGATATTGGAATCACCTGAAAGCGAAACGATAGAGGTGCCTGTAGACACAAGTATTATTTTTTAAAGTAGAAACAAGAGTCATACAGAAATAAACAGGTCCTTCGGCCCACCTCGTCAATTCCGACCAATATTTCCCATCTCAGCTTCTCTTTAGTAACCTTTCCTAACCATGTCTATGACCTAGTGTAATTTTAATGCTTTGATAGTACTGGCACTATCCAAGACCCTCGGGCAGTTCATTTCATATACCCCCACTAAAAAGTTGCGCCTCAGATTCCCTAATAACTCTAGCTGTTCCCACATCAAAATTACATCCTCTGTTTTTTATTCTTCCACTCCCACCCACCGTCTGTTATAATAGAATTATCCCAACAGTCTGTTACCCAAAGCGCTGTAAAGCCAGAGTGCTATGTTCAAAGCCCATAGCGCTGCAGCGGATGCGCTATATTTAAACCAATAGCGTTGCAGCCAACAGTCTTGTTAAATTCCCATGCAGACAAAAGCCGGCAGTGCTCAGTAAAGCATTCCTAGCGTGCCCAACCGGCAGCGCGTTTTGAATTACCTTTACACGCCAAGTCTGTAGCTCTGCGTATTGCTTTACACGGCATAACTGCCACCGATAGAAACTTTGTTCACGGGCGGGGGGGTGGTTTGCTCGGAAGCAGTCCCTACCATTGGTTATACTTTGAATTTGGAGCAGCGCAAGTAGCCAGAAGTTAGTTCAAGTTATCATGTATCGAGATGGGTTCACCGGACGGCTGATTCCGCGAACAAGTGCCGCTTGACGAAATCAGAAAAAAGAGCAGAAGAGAGAAGAGAGAGAGAGAGGGGTTGCTGCTGCAAAACAGACCCCGCACATACCAAGAAAAGTCTTGTAATAATTGACCTCTCTTGCCCAAAAAAACAGATTTCAACTAACAGAGACGAGGAGCCTTTTTCTAGTCAGATCCTTGAACATTTTCCCTCGAACACCGTCCCCAGAAAAGACGTGCATTCATCCTATTCAAAACCCCTCATGGTTATTATACACCTCGCAAAATCACTCCTCAGCCTCAGGCGCTCCAAGGAATAAAGGTCCAAGCTACACAACCCCTACCAAAACTAGGTCCTTGATTCCTGGCTAAAATCCTCGTAAATTCCTCTGCATCCACCATGCTGCAGGATGACCAAATCTGAACACGGAACTCGAACTTGACCAACTGTAACATAACCTTTCAGTACATCTACTCAATTTTTAAGGCGGTTGCCCTTAGACAACTTACCCTGTGTTATTTATAAAAAAAAATATTTACTACAAATTAACAGAACAGCCATCTTGAAATTATAATTGAGCATTTCTGGGACTTTCTTGAGTTCAGCAAGAATATTATCACCATTACAAACACAGCATGTAGAACATTACCAATGTTTGTAAAAAATGAAACACATTTCAAGTGGTGCTCCTGGAAGGATTTTAGGACAAATAACCAACTGTACTTATGAAATCTGTATCATCTGTATGAATGGCAGTAAGTAACTCAAAATTCAAAAGTACCTTAAATGGTACACGTGACCATAAACTGACCATGAACCTTGAGACCTAGAGTGAAACCACACCCATATTCTTTTTTCAAGAAGAACAGCAGTATGCTGAAAATCAAAGGTAGACAAAAAGCTGGAGAAACTCAGCGGTGCGGCAGCACCTATGGAGTGAAGGAAATAGCAACGTATCGGGCTGAAACAACCATTCTTCAACTTCTTCAGACTTTTGTCTACGTTCCCTGTTTTCTTTATTCCAATTTAAGGAAATATTTGATATTCGCACCATTGTAGTTTTTACAGCAACCAAAAGCTAACTAGCTGCAATTTTTCCAGCTATAAATTTTCAGCAAAACGAAAACCAATAATTAAAAAATGCATTCCCATATCTCACCCCAGAACTTGGCAATTTATTTGCATTAAATATTCATCCAGTTACCGCAAAAAATATGTTAGAACCTATTATGCCTCTGTGGGCATAATCTACTTTCAATTATTCAATTCTTTATAATCTCAGGTGTCCTGGCTCAACAGCCATTCCCATTTTCTAACACCAGTACCATATTATATGGCTCAAAAGCACAGATATTCCCAACCATAGAGAAAAACGCTTCTCAAAGCTTCCCACGCTCCACTAGAAAAATGCCTTAATAGCATCCATGTCCAATCCTTCCATAGTATAGTTTTCATCGCTGATACACCCTATTTTGACATTGTTTATATATTCTGGCAATGCCTGGAAATTCAATCACCCAACACTCGTACAGCACAATATGTAATTTTAAGAATGTTTTTCATTCAAGGGGGTGATATTGATGGTGGACTGTCAGAACCAGTCCCTTCCAACCGATTCCCTCATCAATAGACAATAGACAATAGTGCAGGTCTAGGCCCTACGGCCCTTTGAGCCAGCACCACCCTTCACTGTGAACATTGCTGATCATCCCCAATCATACCCCTATTCTGCATCTCCCCATATCCCCTGACTCAGCTATCTTTAAGAGCCAAACCAGCTCTCTCTTGAAAGCATCCAGAGAACCAGCCTCCACCACCCTCTTAGGCAGAGAATCTGTTTTGTTTATTTTGATAGTATTTTTAATTATAGAAACATATAATAACAAAGTACATTATTTTGCATTGCTGAAAATAAATGATATTAATGAATATTCATACTCTTAATAATATTTGTATTTAGATGGTTTTAAAATTTAAAACTATAATAATTATAAAATTTGAAAATACATAATATTAATCATAAAAACAATACTGATAGTAATATTTATATTATCGATAATTTAAAATTAAGACTATAAATTTTATCCAATTTGAAAATACATAATACTAATAAACCAATCATGATAATAAGGATATATCTACATACATAATATTTGTATTTATCATTTGATTTAAAATTTAAGACTATATATTGATATATTTGAAAAAATACATGAAATTAAAATATCTTCATGATATATTACTGGTTTAATATTCTTATTAGTATTGAAAATTTAAGATTAAAGGTTTCTATACAAATTTCTAAATTTATTTGTAAAGGTATGAAAAGATAGAAAAAAGAGTTTAAAATGTATAGCAGGATGCAACCCTAAAATTATTTCACAGTAACTTCAACCCATATGTCCTTAACAAAATGGGGGTAAATGCATTAACTCTCAGAAACATACAACACACCATGGGGTTGTATGCCGGCGGCTAAGCGCCCTGCGCACTGTTTTCAGATCACGGCTGCCGGCAGCTGGTGCGGCACATGCGCACTTGGCAAGGTTGCCGGCGGGTCTTGCGCCTGCGCACTGGGTGTGGGTGAGGCCCGGCGATTGTCTGCCTTCGAGCGCCGTCTGTCGGCAAGAAACTTCGCCGTGTTGCGGATCGCGTGGGCAGCGCCGCCCGGGCACTTGTCCGGCGTGGCTGCGATCTGCCGTGTGGCAAACGGGGGCACATTTACCCTTCGTCACCACGGGAGGAACCCCGGCGCGGCGGAGTTCCGTAACAACATGTATTGGCTGCCGGAACTCCGTAATATGGTTATTTCGCCGGACAAATACGGCGAATCCGGGACACTTGCACCTCTGTTTATGATGGTGAATGGAGTAACCATATAACCATATAACAATTACAGCACTGAAACATCCCTCTCGGCCCTTCCAGACCGTGCCGACCAATTGTTTCCCTATCCCATCTACCTGCACACAGACCATACCCTCCATTCCCTCACTTCCATATACTAATTCCCTTTACTCTTAAATGAAAAAATCGATGCATCCTCCACCACTTCTGCTGGAAGCAGATTACCACACAGCCACCACCCTCTGAGTAAAGAAGTTTCCCCTCACGTTACCCCCCGAAACCTCTGTCCCTAAATTCTCATGTCATTACCCTCTTGTTTTGAATCTTCCCTACCCTCAATGGGAAAAACG